>CAKNXH010060630.1:168980-180727 GCA_932178445.1 Andricus quercusramuli
TCGGACATCACATTTTCATGATCACATGTCACCTCGTTGCTCAGAACAAGCGATTTCGATTTATAAATATACTTCACAAAAACGTTATCCATCATACTGGCTATTTGTTACAAATATTTGTTTATAAAAAATATCTTGAAATAACAACAAATTATTTTCTTTCACTGACCCTTGCGCGTCAAACCTGAGGCCTGATGCCACTAAAAAAAATTTGTACAGAGAATTAAAAAAAAAAATGTTGTAAATCAACATTTTTTTCGATGTTTGCAGTTCTATGTAAATTAAAAAAAAAAAATTAAAAAATCGGCCTCGACATGTTTCTTAAGAATTTAATGCTGAATTTTTTGAAAAAAAAAGTTGAAAATCGATGAAGAATTGCGAGCTACAGATTATTTTGAACATCGTTTTTCCATTTAGCCCCACTGTGCGACCGACCTGCCGGTTCGCTCGTTAGGACTGTAACTGACCGTTTTGTCGCATCGGTTCTCACGGTAGCGTAGGTACCGTGTATTAATCCGCGGACGCACATCGCTGACAATGCAAGATGCAAGTAAGAGAGCATTCTAGACACGTTCATCGGTCGAAAGATAAGTTACATTATATGCTTACTTATGCAAAAAGCTCAACGCTCCACAAGGGATAACGTCGTCGCTTAGTCGCCGCTCCCACCTGTCACCTGTATTCTTTTCCTTGCCTTGATAAGGGTGCTGTGTGAGCACCGAAACGTCGGTAATGTAAATTGCATGCTTTTTTATTGTGATTTGATAATAATAAAAATAAAAAAGACGAAAGAAATAAAAAAGAGAAGGAAGGGGATGTAGTTGGTTGCTTTCTCATTTTTCTTTCCTCTTTTTTATTTTTGTCCAAAGAAACAAATTTTTTTATTTTGTTTTTTTAGGAATTGCAATAGGAGCATTTTGTGGTGTTTGTCCAAATTTCATCGTTGAATTCTTGTTTTTTTTCAGAAATTCTATATATTGATCATATTTAGTCATCCAATAGCAATTGATGATTGTTTAAACAAACTTAATTAACAAATGCACTGTTAGGCTATTTTTCTAGATATTCTTGTAGCTTACAAGACATTCAACAATTTCTATTGTTAATAACAATTGTTTAAACAAATATTTGTCATACTAGGCATTTTGCAACCAAAAAAAAAATGCGTTTTAAGGTATTAGCAGACTGTTATTCATTAATGGCTCTTTGTTCATTGGTAAAAAATAATTGATAATTGTTTAAACAAACTTAATAAACAAATTCATTTTTCGGCTATTTCTGAAGGTAAAAACTTGGTTCTTTCAACGTGACCAACTTTAAATGAGTAATTTAAACATTTTTTTCAGAAACTTCGATAACGATCAACTGTTTTTATTGTTATCTATAATTTTATACAAACAATTTTTCAATTTTTATCAATTTTTTATCAATTGATAGCAAGGAGTTCTGTCTGAATAATTGTTAATATATTCCATAAGAAAAACGAATTTTTCGCCTAAAAATGTATGGGAGGACAAAGATTTGTAAATGGCGAGGAACAAGTTATGGGAACAAGTTTGAATTATTCGTGATGGCACCATTGACATCATAAAGATTCCTGCATCTGATTCTTCTGCTCCACAGAACTTTTGATTATATTCGCTCTGGTCAGACAAGTTATCACAACCATACTTATATTGATACTTCATCACGACATTTTTCCCTTCAACTATATCTGGTGGCAAAATATTTGGAATTTCCAACATACGCTTTACTGTATGATCGCACAAATCTTGCAATTCAATGCTTTAGCTTGTAGTCTAATAGTTTCATATTGACGTTTCGTCAATTTTGTGTCTTCAGCCAGAGAAATAGCTTCTTATAAAGAAAATGGCTCCATTTGTCCTTGAAATTCTTCATGTTCTCCATGTACTTTATCTTCAACTCTTTATATCATATTTCTTATCTCCTTAGCCAAGTTCCTCTTCCCAGAAGAGCACAAATTATTCAAAAAAGCATTTTCAATTTCAATTTGAGAATATGAGTCAACAAGAGAGAGTGTTTTCCTTCTTTTAGTCGATTTGGAACGGGTTTCAAAATCTTCTGAAGATCTTCTGCCTACTTTCGTGGGACCCGATTATAGGATGGAATCAGATGATAACCATGCACTGTTCAGTTTAGAAAATTTATCGGCATTATAGAACGCACTCTTCCATCTTTTTTCAAAAAACGGAATGAAGTGCCGCAACAAGATTTCTCGTGTCCAATTGACTGTCTCATTATATATCAAGTTAGCCGTGCGAAGGTAATCTAACAGAATTCGTCCGCCTTTACTAGTACTTGCGATTAACAGATCACTTAGAATCTTGTTCGGCACTCTAATATAATTCATTTCTAACTTAGATGTATACATACACAGAAAGAATGAAAAATACTGGATACTAAATGGCTCAGAACATATGAGAATGGAAAATAATCAGATAAACAAAAGCATGCGTTATTTTCATTTCCTAACTGCAGATCAATGAGACTGTCATTTTTTACGCCACAAAACTAAGAAATGAAGATCAGCAATCATTAAACTTTAACGCAATTTCAATAAGTAGGACCCATGTAATAGCATAAGATGATATCAGTTCACGATTGTTAAAAGATGAACAAGATTAATCATGAACATTTAGTACAGGAAGATGAAATAATGTCTGGGTTAAGCCACGTACCATAATGTATGTGATTTAGCTTATCAACTCTCGGAGAAAAACTTTCACCAGACTCATGAGTGTCCCGACTTTCATTTGTTATGAGATGAATTAGTCACAAGATAAGAGAGAATTATATAAAAATGATAGAACTGAGAGAAAATCAACTTCTAAGAAATAATTTGTCTATCAACAAATTTTTTTGTTTCATCTTCACTATTGAATTAACCTTTTGTATCGTTGCACTGGAAAATTGAGGGAATTGAGGCATTTTTCACTCAATTGATAATGAAAAATTACTTTTTTTCGGCCTTTTTTTATTTGCTATAAAATTCGTTTATAACAATTATAAATATTATTGTTCAGTTCTCTCTTGTATTAAAACTGCCTCAAGTTAGCTAATTATAAGTACAGATCGCTTGTAGTCTGCGGAAATTTTGCTCTGTGGGTTTTTTTTTTTTTTTGCTTTTGAAGTCTTTGAAGTCAATATATAATCATGACGTGGTACCCTCAAGCGTAAAAATCTCTATTTGGCTACGAAATTATTTCCAGTCCACTTTTCCTTCTGCATGACTTTGAAGAGTGTAAAAGAAGTTATTTTTTAAAGGAGGAAAAAAATTTGGAATGTAGGGTTTTTTAACAAAATTGACGGTGCGCGGCGGAAAAATTTAAGCCAAGAGGCACGAAGCTAGCTGTAAAGGGATGTGGTCATTTAATTATGACATGGGGCGCAATGATTCCGTAAGGAACTGGGCCGATTCATAAAATAAATGGCATTACAGATCTGCAGCTGTATGTTCAGATTATGAACCACGCATTTTTTCCGTACTGGAAAAAATTAAAACATCAAAATCCCATTTTGTACGCCGATAACAAACCGAAACATACGAGCAAGCGAGCGAAAATGTTTCTAGCTTTAAATAAAATGGTGGCTATGGATACGCTATCACAATCTCCAGATTCAAATGTAATCGAAGCTCTTTGAAGCTATAAAAAAAGGCATGATCAAAAATTTTAACTGATATGTTCAAAAATATTCCATACAGTTGAAATGATGTTTCTCCTCAACGATGTGCAGAATTTGTGGATTTGATGTCATGCCGTTTGTAGCCGTAATGTCAGCTGAAGGCAGAGCTACCAATTATCAAATGTTCAAGTTAATTTAAGTCTAATTCTCTTTTAGTTTTATTTCAATAAAAGCATGTCCTTAAGTAACTATCAACTCTATTTAACGTTCTTCCTTCTCTTATGCATTATATTGATTGAAAAATTAAAATTGATTAATCATGCTTACACAGTTTTGGAATTTGTTCAATAAAGTTTCTCTTCCGGACATTATAGATATGATTGGTATCAACCTATTGACTATAAATTATTTCAAAATTTCATAGCACATGTGTCCTCAAGTAGCTGGCCGCCACTGTAGATAAGGTTGATTTTTTTTACATCGAAAAAAAAACAAGATTCAATAAAGTTGACATGGTAACCATTTCCCTTGTGTTAGGTCAATCCTTATACGGGAAGGTAATGGAAGGGCCACACCGCATAAGGGCGTAAGTTCCAAAACCCGAATTTTACAGAAGAAACAAAGAACTGTAGAACTTTCACGCAATTAATTAAAAAAAAAGAAATGCGAAAACAGTTCAAGGTACTGGTAGGCTTTATCGCTCCATTGAACTAACATCCTGAGAGAAGCATCCATCTCTGAGAAAATCTTTGTTAAAGGAACGGCGCGTCCCCAAAAAATCTGATTTTTATACATAAAGAGTTGCATAACTTTTTTATTTTAAAATTAAAAAAAAAGTACCTTCGAGCTATTGGTTATCTCTATTGAATCGCAAAAAGAGAGCTCCAAAAATAAAAACAACCATGTGCGAGAAAACCCTTGTAAAACAGGGGCGCATCCTAGAAATTCAAATTTCGATCCTAAGAGAAGCAGTCACATCCGAGAAAACCCCTTATCAATGGTGCGGTGCATCCCCAAAAACGAAAATGTGGACACACAAAGAGTTGCATAATTTTTTTGTTGTTGAAGAAATTAAAAAAAAAAAGTGCTTTTGAGTTATTACTTATCTTTAATCAATTGTGAAAAGAACAGGCCAAAATATTAAATTACTTTATAAATAAAAATACCAAACATGGATTTTGACCCACTCCTAAATCGAACCGAACCATAATCTTTTACGGAAATATGAGTTAGCTTAAAAACAATATTTTAGGCCAATAAAACGCATTTCCGGAATTTGGCACTTACACCCGTATGTGGTGTTGCCCTTAAACTCTTGTTGCAGATAAAGATTACTCTGAAATCGCTGTAAGGTTTACCATTTGTTTTTTCTCCAGTGTAAATGGTTTTACGAATATATTTGATATTGCGTTCGTTTGGTGATTTGGGAGAGCTATTGCTAATAAATATTTTGTAATGTTGTCCTATACTTTTAATATATATATTCATGAGATATTTTCATTATTCCTACGATGTCCATTGCAATTTTCTCAAATACTGTTTCTGGAGTGTCAGTCATTTCCCTGGGACTTTTCGTTTTGACGCGAACTAGTGTATTGCTTTGGCACTGTAAACCTACCTACATGGTCTAAATTGTGGATTCGAAAGTGTATCTTTCTCCAACTTCGATTTATTATAAAATTTCGGTTGCTTCTATCTTCTTGAGGCTGTTTAGGTGATTTCGCAGTAGTTTAGTTTTCAAGTCTTCCTCTTCCTTTCCTCACTGGACCATGTATCTCATCTGTGATTTTAGTGACTATCTTTTTGGGTCTGTCGCGTTTCTTTGAGTTTGTAGCATTTCTTATACCTAATGGCTGAGGTTCTTTTTTAAGTTTTCATTCTTGAATCCTTGATTCCTTTCTTTTTAATTTCAGAGTACATTTTCTTGATAGCGCTCGAGTTACTATTTGTGTCATTTTGACAGCGATTCGTAGCCAAGTTCATACTTTATGTAGTTAGCTCCATAAAACTGACGCTGATAAATAATATCGAATATATGTGTATTAAAGGGGTCTTTGAATTACAGTGAAATGTACTACAAGAGTATTAGAACAGAAAGCGGTGAGGTAGGCGAACTTTGTGAAATAAGGATGAACCCTTTAAGATCGACTAAGCTCTTAGTTACGGCTACTACTCGCTTTGCCAGCTGCGGCATAGTTTCTTCACATGATACTATAGCGGCCTCGGATAGGAGACCAAGTTATGCAAGCTTCTGCCTATTATCGTATCGACGGCTGAATACAGGCCACTTATTGGGCCAGTGGCAATTAATGGAGGAATACTAACACTATTGCTTGAGGGCACATAGGAATCGTAACCTAAGTCTGATTAAGACTCATTAGATGCTATTAAAAAACGGGCCGTCTTAACCACCTCCTTATAAATTGTATGTGGGTCGTTCGATTCTTGGAATCCTTCCCTCACTTTACAAATGATTTAAGTTTTCGTGCATCGTTCAACTAACACTTGGAACTTCTGTGAACCAACTCAATGACCTAGTCGACTGGTCTCTGTGCATGTCAGTAATTGATGTAACTCTGTGAACAGACACCCACACTCTTACTACTTTCCGCTCTGTCCCCAAATCAACTCACATCACCCCCATTACTGTATACAGTGTAATGTTAAATGTGCATTGCCCCTGTCCCCGGCCCTCTGAGAGACCACTCCCTATATTGGGGCCCACCAAAGCAATTGCCCGAATCATGATGACATGCACATTTTTGCAACTTCATAATAAAATAAAAAATTTCAATATACGAGTGGGAAGGAAAAGGAAAGATGAAAAATAAGGAATATGGAATAAATATCGTAGCATAAATACACAAATAATTAAATTTTGTTTCGTATTTTTGTTGCATTCATTACACCTTATTTATTATATGTTGTCATTTTTTTACTGTTTGAAGCACCAGAAGGATGTCAGAATCAAAAATGATAATTTTCACATATATGAAATTTACACATGAAGCAAAAGAAACATAGACATATATTAAAAAATTAGTCATAAGGACAACCGCATGATTTCGCCGGGAGTGGATGGTAATCAAAATTGCACCCCCTCCCAGCGAAATCGCGGTCAAATTTCAGCTGTGACCACGTCTCACGAATCACGTAGTTAATACTACGTAGTGACCACGTCTCCAAAATACCCAGCAAGTTAATGTGAGGTCTCCTGGTAAGTTGATGCCCGGTTTTTCGGTATTATTTGGTGACCGCAAGTTTCAAGCCTCATTCTTTGAATTAAACTTGAGAAACGCTATTCCCATCTAAGAAAATAATCAGACAACCCTTGCAATGAGTTCCAGTATTGCCGCTTAAGTGGGGAAAAACTGCCAAGTTAAAAATACTGAGCAAGAGAATGCGAGGTCTCCTGGCAAGTTAATGCTCGGGATTCTGATTTAACTTGGAAGTTCTTCATTTTCAAAAATTCATCTGATTATTGGCATTGCGGAATTACTGCCATGAATACAAATGATAGTTGTCCGTACAAGAACAGTTCTGGAACCAAAATCCAGTATCTCGCGGAGTCGTAAAATGCCTCGAAATAAAAAACACCCAGCAAGTTAATGCGAATTTCCCTGGCAAGATAATGCCCGGGTTGCTGATTTGACCTAGAAGTACGTTCTTTTCAAAAAATCATCTGAAATATTGGCATTGCGGCATTAATGCCATAAATACAAATGATAGTAGTTCGTACAAAAATAGTTCTAGAACCAAAATCCGGTATCTCGCGGAATAGCAATATACAGCAAAATCAAAAACAGCGAACAAGTTAATGCGGGGTACCCTGGCAAGCTGATGCCCGGGCTTTTCGGTTTAACTTGGTGAGCGCAAGTTTCAAGCCTTATTCTTGGACGTAAACGTGAGGAACGCCATTCCCAGCTAAAACAATAATCGGAAGAGCCGCATTGTGTCTTTGGATGTAGGTCATTCCCGCATGGGTTGGACAACTAGATAGTATGTATCCTAGATGCTCAGGGTGTTAATGACACGCCCTGCAGCTATCATCGGGAATGTCTTGTCTCGAAATGTGGTGACGGTATGCTGGAGTGGAAATGACACCGTCTTGGCATACCGAAATGAAGCCCTCCATGCCCGACTTCAATTCGTGTGTCCTAAGAAAAACAAACGTTAGCTCGTACGACATCGACTGATTTTCCACATTTCTGTGGAAGATCCCGTACATCCTCTTGTCAAGGAGCTGTTCGCAGAAGTTTTTCTGCTGTGCGTTCTTAACCCGGACCCCTGATATTGAATTCAAGGCCGAGTTTTTAAGCAGCCTCCTCCGCGGCTTTGTATAGAAACGCCCCTTTTCCCGCTTTTGCGTGTTTCCTTACCTTTTTAAGCAGAGGGTCTTGTCCATTTGCGACTTCATGTGCTACACTCAGAATAATCCTGTTGTGAAGACATTCAAGATTCAGTATTTCACGAACACCTTGACGGCGTGAGATATGAAGTCGTGGAGCAGAAGACTTGAGGTGCATGCTTTCGTTCATGTGCATAACCTCTCGAGGCCCGATATCGAGGGAGCTGAGCTCGTCCTTCGTGCATGGAACTACTCCAAATGAATAGAGCACTACTGGGACGGCAAGCATGTTCGTTGCAGATACTTTGTTCCTCGCCGACAGTTCGGAAGACCAGATCCGTCGGATGGGATGTTTGTATCGGCATCGGAGAGTATCCTTTATAGATGTCACGTCCTGAATGTGACGCGGCGGTACGCCCAGGTATGTATAGGTCTCTCCAGCGCAAATGTGTCGTATAGCGCTTCCGTCAACGAGCTCAGGATCCAGGTTTCCATGTTTCCATGTTTGCCGCAGAGGTAACCTCCGGAATGGCGTAGTGCAAGAGATAGTGGCAATAATGTAAGACCAAAGAGGAGAGGGCGCATGGTGTAGCCCTGAAACACACCTCTTTGAAAGGTGATACTGTTAGTGATCACACGATGTTTCCCAGATGAGATAGTAAATTTTGTTTTTCAAAGCGGAATTAATCTCTCTACGCACCTCACGATGTGTGGATGAACCTTTAAGCTTTCCAACAGACAGATGGTAGTTTTATGGGAGTTTGAATCAAAAACTTTCCAGTAATCAATCCAGGCCATCGATCGAAATCGTTGATAGGATGCTGCGTCTATACAGACACATCTATCGATGAGCAAGTTCCGGACAATCCTATCATTCAGGATAGCTGTGAAGATCTTATAGACTGTGTTCAGACAAGTAATTGGTCTGTAATTCTTGGGGCTAGCTGAGTTGCCCGTCTTTAGCAGGAGCACTGTAAGCCCTTCCACCAACCACTCCGGAATAGGCTCTTCCGACTTTATATGTGAGGTAAAAATTAGAGCTACGTGCTGGTGTGTTGAAGGACACTTGTTCCACCAGAAGTTTTGATACCATCTGATCCCGGAGCGGAATGACTCTTAATGAGTTTTTTACCTCCTCGGTAGTGGTAGGTGGGCATTCCTCCTCAGGTGTTATGAGGGCATTGCACAGCTTCTTGAAGATATTTATGTTCTTTGAGCCTTCTTCAAGTCGATGTTGAACTTCGTAGACTTCTCTACAAAGTGCTTCGACCTCCTTTGGTTTGGGCGGATGGTCGACAGTAATTGGAGGGTCTTGGAAGAGTTTACATGGGTCAGATAAAAACTGTTGATTTTCTCTGAACCACCCCTCTCTCCGCTCTAGACTTCTCCTAGCGTTGGATTGTACTCGCGTTCTGTCAATCATATGCTGCCTGATGGTCAGCAGCTTTGACTTCTTGATTGTGTGATGACGGATCCGCTGTTCGCTCGCGAGCTGTCAAACCTTGGCGGTGAAAGTCATCCCAGATGTTACGTAGTCCACCACACACTGAATACGGGACGCGTACTGTCTTGCCCACCCTATGTTTGTGCTGAGTTGATGTATTCGTCTTTCGGTCTTATGATGAACGTAGTCCAGAGGTCGGATTCTTCGGGAAAATCTCTACGAAGCTCGTCATCCAGTTCATTTAGTTTTGTACAATTGACTCTATCTCCCTTGGAGGCTCCAGCAGAGCAGAGTAGGAACCAACGCTGTAAGAGCGACAAAGATGGTAATGAAGCACTCTTAGGGCCGCATTTTTTCTATATCTATACGTCGTTCCTGCGTGGGTCGCACACCCCTATAGTATGTATTCGAGATACGCAATGTGTGCATGACACGGTCTGCACCTATCACTGGGAACTTATTGACATAAAATGCGGTCAGGTTATGCTAAGGTGGAGATTACACCGTCCTGGCATGCGAAAATGAAGCCCTCTGTACCTGAATTGAGCTCTGATGATTTGAGGAAAGCAAAAGTTTGCTCCTTCGAAAAGGACTCTTTTTCTACATTTCTGTGAAAGTTTCCGTGCATTTGCTTGTCGAGTAGCTCTTGGTGAAATTTCCAACCTCTGCTTTCTTTACTTCGGCTTTTAGACGTGAAGCATCTAGATGGAGTAATGCACTTTCTTCACTTCTGATGTTAAAATTCAGGTCAAGGGTCTCGGCAGCTTGCTCCGCGGCTTTGTAAAGGAACGTTACTTGGCCAATCAACTCGTGATTGATTTGCTGGTTTAGGGCCACCTGTCAATGGCAGTTTTCGATTGCGTATACACACGTATATACGTACCCGTATACGTATATACGTGGGTATACGTATATGGTTTAATTTGCTAAATCTGTAATACAAAAAAAAAAATCTCTGGGCGCCAGCCAGGACCCTTGAGCGAGATACAAAAAAAAATTTCAACTGATGACCCGGCAAAATTTCTCAATGAGAATATAAAATGCAAAAATCTTGTATAAAACCTGAAAGTCTAAAAGAAGAAAAGCTAGAAGAGCAAGGAATCACAGGGGTGGTTCTTAAGGATTCAGTCGGCCATTTTTCTTTTTTTTTATGATACTATGAAATCGGTATTTATTGAAACAATATAAATTAACGGGAGTTAACAATTATCTTATACATTTTTTTTCAGAAATTTCTGGCGCGTATACTAGATCTAACCTCTTCAACAGGAAGTTACGCTGGTAAAAAAAAAACCGATATAACGTGGCCACGTGGTCAGAGACAAGGATGACCATACTCGCCATTCATTTACCGATCAAAGCGAACCTCAAAAATTTTGATATAATAATCGCGGTTGAGCACTGACTCGAATGACGCCTATTCCCTTCCATAGGCATTTCAATAAAATAAAAAAAAACACGGAGCACTCTTAAAGGAGCAAGCCAGGCAATGGGCCGGCTGTGCGCAAGTCTGAAGGACTCATGGCGTCAACAGCCCCTCCCATCGCGTCGGTTGCCGAATTAAAAAAAAGGAATTACCTCCAACATCTCGTAGCGTCGAATCCGTCAAATCAGTAATCCAATATCAATTCAAAATCCAAAATCCAAAATATCGGTCAAAATATCAATCGAATTTTTGTTACTTAATAGAGAAGGTCCAATTTTTCAACAGTATTTCGGTATATAATCATGGCACGTGTAGCCCAACCAAGACCAAAAACGGAAGTGTCCGTCCTCATGCGACGCACCAAGACCGTGAACACTCAGGTTGCTCGCATGAAGGCGTATTCACAAACCTCGAGTCAGCGCAACTATCGGTAGAACTATGAGCTAAAGTTTCATCGTTGGCTAAATGTGTGACAATATTCCCTGACAATATTCGCGGAACATTAACATAAATCCTATCGGCATACCTAAATTTACGATTTCTACACTAAATACTAAAACTTACATCGGAAATCTAAGGGTTACCGAGTTTCGACTACGGCGCGCCTCGCAGGCGGATTACAAACTAAATGGTCACTAGCAAAGATTATAAACTATTTGCCTCAAGTGAATAGTAACAATGTCCAATTTCTCATAAACAACTCTTAATCTAAATACAAATCCCCAAGATTCATGAAACTTTGACAAGAGAAGGCTTCAGGAATCTTGGAAAGTTTCCAACTACAGTTTGGCGGGAAAATTCAAAAATAAGAAATGAAACGGAACATCGCATGAGGCTAGTTAACTAAATTTACGCGGACATAGGCTCGTGGATTTATAATAATT
>CAKNXH010060631.1:0-25241 GCA_932178445.1 Andricus quercusramuli
TTTATTAATGAAATATTGATATAATTAATATAATAATATGATATAATCGTAAGAACCAAATTTGAATTTCAGTTTAGAAGACATTTATTTATCTATTCTTTTCTTTAGTATTAAGATTTCAAACATGAAGATGCAGAAAAAACTGAATAATTTTATTAAACAAATGATTCAACTATAGCGGCTTCCAGTTTTCAAAATTTTAAAGAATTTCAAACGGAAATCATTGAAAAGCCAATTATTTGCAGGAACTTTTCGTTATCCCACTCGATGTTTTACAATAAAAAAAAATAAATTCGATGCACTCCGAAAAATGCTGTGCGTGCTCCTATAGAAGTACCGTTTACACCGGGCGCGCAACGAACTCTAAATCCCTTTGATGGTTTCGTCGATTTACCGACAAGTAACCGAACACGGACGAGCACGAACGAACGTTCGCGAACGGCGTTCACGAACACTGTTCGGTGCGGGCAAGCGTCTACACCGAGCGAGCTTGGTGTAAACCCGCCTTGCAAGCAGTGTGAACGGGAAGCTCCCCCCCTCTTCACGAATGCTCGTAAGCATTTGCAAACGTTTGCGAACGTTCGCGAACAATGCTCGCTTGGTGTAAACCCGCCTTCATGATTTCGTGCTTATAAATCATTGAACTACTACAATTTGAATAAAAACTGCCCTAATGGCATCTCTTAATTATCTTCAGTTGATAAAGTAGATATTTAGTTTTTACGCGATGACCAATTGTTATTGTTGTTCTAATTAAAATCTGTAATTAAACGTGAGATTGAATTTTGAAATTAATATAAATGTAGCAAAAAAAAAAAAAAGAGCGCATGATGAAAATCGTGAGTTTGTAGTGTATGTTTAAGAAATTGATACCGGTTAAAGAAAGCTGGCTCTCTGAAGACCATAACTTGCGGATTTAACAGTTTTATGTGATAAAATTGAGTACCAGATCGACAAGTCTGCTACAATGTGAATGTAAAATTTGTGACATTATACGAGAGCCATTATTCAAAAATTGCACAGAAGGGATCGTGTCTACTCTTCGAAGGAATACTAGTGCTAATATTTTGAAACCAATCAACGGTATGTGAAGAAATCTTTTTAATGTATTAAGAATAAATTATAGAGTAGAGCGGAAAAAATTAAAATATTCCTTGCAGATAACCGTGTAGTCGATAATGGACGTTGCAAAAAGTCGAAGCCTGGAAAACTGTGCAGTCGCTGCTTCACATTGATCGCACAAGGGAAATTTCACAAGTGCACTACTTCCTCTCGCTTTGAAAACCTGAAGTCGATGGTGCAACAATCAATTCTAAAAGAGAGAGATCAAATTATTTCTTCTGTTTTGAAAGAAAAAGCCGATAAAAGTACGAAACATTGCATGGCTCTTTCACAGCGTGCTGGCAAGCCTCTGCGAATCTCCGTCAGCCCCCAGAATGAAAAAGTGGATAAAAAATCAATCATTTCTATCACTGACATGCAGAAAATTCAGACGAGCTTCAACTTGACTCAAAATACAACTATTGGAATCGCGTCAATAATTCGTGTGGCAAGTGCTAATAGAAAAGCAATAAAAAAGTTGTTTATTGCAATAATTTAGACGGCTTAATTGAGTACCTTACATTCATAATATTAATTAACCTAAAGAACCTAAATCAACCTAAAATCAACCTAAATAAACCTAAAAGAAAAGCGTCAAGTTTCTCAAGTGCACTTGAAATTTGGCATCAATGGTGGTGGAGCTTTCTTAACGCTTTGCTTGTCAGTACAATCAACTGAAGATGACTTGGATTTTGATTGTGTTCGCCATAAATACAAAGAAGGTGTCGCCTCTAAACGATTTCGAGATTCTGGGGTGAAGAGGATTTTCATTCTTGGTCTAGCACAGTCTTCTCAAGAAAACTACGAAAATGTGTCTGAGTTATGGTCTGCAATTAATATAAATAAGTTTAAAGGTACCATTGCAACTGATTTGAAGCTTGCAAATATCATGACTGGTAAAATGTGTCATAGTAGTTCTTTTCCTTGCACATGGTGTGTTGGAGAAAAAAATCATCTTAGCGAAAGTGCTGATTTTCGAACCATTGGCAACATATTAAAGAATTACTTTAATTGGCGTGATGCAGGAGGAGACAAAAAATCGGCTAAGAATTACATGAACTGCTTACATGCACCAGTTTTCAAAGGAAACTCTGATACACTTATTTTAGATATCATTCCACCCCCTGAACTTCATTTGATGCTGGGTGTGGTTAACACTGTGTTCAAGCACATGCTTGCGGAATTTGAGGAAGAAACCTTAGCATGGGCAAAATCTTGTCACGTTGAACGCGAGGTAAACAAAGGTGGCACAGGATGCAATGGCAATTCCTGCAAAAGGTATTTGGATAAACTGGATATTTTGTGCTCGAAATGTCCTATCGGCTGTTTCAAGTTTGTCAGAGTTCTCAATGATTTCCGATCAATTGTTAAAGCTTGTATCGGTAAACTTCTCGATCCAGACTTGAAAAAATACATCGATAACTTTAAAAAAAAGTTACTTGGATCTGGGTATTTCGGGAACACTTGTAATTCGTGCAGTGTTATCACGTCGAATTATTTAATAATATAATAAATAATATTCTTATTAATTGATATTCACTTATTAGCTTTTCTTGTAGAAATAATGTTGCGTTAAATACACATTACTTACGAAAATCGAATTTATCAAAAATCTGCAGTTTTGAATTTGGTCTTAAAATTTTCAAAAACATTTTGTTTTAGATATTGTTGATTTACAATAAAACTTCTTGAGTTAGATTGATGATGGAATAGAGTGATGTTGTTTGTCTGAGTAATATAACATTATAAAAGATTATATATTGGTGGAATTGACATACTTCAGACCAATAAAAAGGTAGATTTGATGTTGATAACCTTTATTCAGCTGCCGACGTTTCGAAAACAAATTTGTTTTCCTCATCAGGACAAAGCCAAATTAAAAAATTTCCAAAGTTCATCATAAAAACATCAGTGATTATGGATTTCTCCTTCTCTTCATCTCTTATAGTTCTTCATATTTTACTTAAAATTTTTATTCATTCAATTGTAGACTTCAATTTAATTTACAAATACTTTTTAAATTATTGTTATTCAAGCTTTAAATTTTGTAAACTTAGTTATGAAGTCAGAGACTTCATAACTTTTTCGCTCCATTTTTGAGAAGAGTAATTCTAAGAGAGTAATTCTTGAGTTACAAAATAAACTATATACATAGAGGAAAGGGCTCGAATTTGATATACCAACTCCTTTTCGATGGATTGCCGGGACTCTATGAACCGAAAGTCGACCAACAATAGGTCATTCAAAAGGTTATTTAATAACCTTTCGGATGGTTTGATTGATTTTTCCATATTTTCAACAAGTTTTTTTTAAAATAAAGATTTTCCAAAAAACGAGTTTTTCGAAAATCGGTAAATGGTGGCTCTAATTTGATATACCCATAAAAACATCGAAATACATGAAAAATAAGCAAGTTTCCGATATGAAAATATTTATTAATATTATTTAGGATGATACAAAGTTTAATCGAATCTGGTATTTGACATTCTGAAATCTGCAAAGGAGCCAAATTGGACAATAAGCGTTAGTATACACACTACACTCGTCATTGTTAAAATCACATGAATCCACACTAAACAAGCACAGACATACACACACATACGTGCATGAATACATGAACCCATTTTTTTAACATTCAGGAAGCTGAATAATGTCTAACTATGATTTTCTTGTGTATCAAATTCGAGCCACCCATGGTATATCAAATTGAGCCACCCGGTACTAAATCTACCGAGCAATACTATTCTACTAACCCTACTTCACTACTACATACAACATTTATTGGAAAAAACTACATTTCCGAAATAATGAATAGACATTTAAGACTTCCCTGAAATGAACTCAGGATATCCGATTTTTTATTTTTCTGTCTCACACTTTTTGTGATGCGAATGAAACAGTGAAACAGTCATTATTTTCCACTACACTTAAGTGCGTTCAGTTCCTACTGCTGCCAACCTAGTACCTGTTTTAGTTTTCCAGAAATCCAGGTGGCTCAAATTCAAGCCCTATATCAAATTCGAGCCATTTCCTCTACATACATGAGAAATATATTTAAATGTACGTTATCACGTTTTAGGAGAAAAATTTTTCCTGTTTTCTCAAAAATAAAATAAAAAACAACTTTTTTCAAAATGCGCCCCCGCGATTTTGTTGGTTTTGGTCTTACAATGTTCGTAGGATGTCAGACAACTATAACCAATAGGAAAATCTCATATGCAAAGACCTTTCAATTAAAGTTGCATCAGACGCACCGTGGCGTGGGTCACAGTGTTCCCCAAGCCTGCAAAAGTGGTCCAAAAATGGATCCAAAATCGGCTAACGCAGAAAGTTTCTACATCGTCTGTAGATGAAAAAAATGTCAACCTGAAAATCCTAAGTGATCGGGTTCGCAAGTTATGGACGCTTTTGTGTTTATGCTATGCGCATTCATGGTTAGCAAAGTAGAGCATTTGAGTATATACGTGTAATCCGTTTTTTTTTAACTCCGAGTCGAAGAAATTGAGTGTGTATTTATTATTCATTATTGACATTGTTATTATTTATTCGGAAATCAATTGATAATTTAGTCTGGCAACATGATTTTTCGTTCTTGCTAAAAAAACTCTTTGATTGTAAAATGGAATGAAATTATCTTGTAAATGATGATTTCGAGGACAAATTTATTGAAACTACTTTTAGCGTGACCCAGGATCAACGGCGAAGACGTAGTGGTTAACTGATACCTTTCTTTTTTTTTTCGTTTTTTAAAAATTTTTTTTTCCGTTTTTTAAAAATTTTTCTTTAATAAATTTGAGAAAGTGATAAGAGTATTACTAACTCTTTATAATTAGGCATAGACGGTATTTGACGAATGAAAATTTCTTTTTCAGTATCAAGAAGTGTCAAATAGCAAGACCTACATATGCTCAGAGGATATTTTTCATCATTCAAATCGAAATCCACAGATACAAACTTTTTTATAAGTTTTTCAGTAGCTTTATTTATTAAAAAATGTTCTGGCTATATTTTACCGAAAATTATTTTTCTTCCACATGTACCACATACTTTTCGTCTATTCTCAGAATGAGAACACCGAGGAGGCATTATGAAAACCTAAGTTTAAAAAATGCAACTCGAAAAGGTTTGATGGATTTTCCTCTGGCGTATGTTACTTTGAAATGGATTTTCCTATTACATACAGTGGGTCCAGAGACAGTGTGGCAACTCGCTGATTGGCTCAGTTTTCTCATACATATACTATAGATAAATAGTATATATATACTACACTATTGATAATCTCAACCTAAAATGGCGGCATCCCGCCTTAGAATGGTGGCATCCGGCTAGGTTGTCACACTGTCTCTGGACCCACTGTACTATTACATATTTCGATGCGCCACCTAGCGGTACTAAAAAAAGATTTAAATTGTGTCATATGTTTATGAAAAAACAGCTCCATAAAAATTAGCTGAAGCATTTTGCGTACGTCGGAAAAATGGAACAACTGAAATATTCCTTTGTTTATAACGCCGTTACATCAATATATCAATGAATTTTCGAATAAAAAAAAACAATATTAACAATAAATAATACATATACACTTATCTTCTTCGACTCGAAGTTAAAAAAACGGATTACACGTATATACTCAAATGGTCTACTTTGCTAACCATGAATGCGCATAGCATAAACACGAAAGCGTCCATAACTTGCGAACCCGATCACTTAGGATTTTCAGGTTGACATTTTTTTAATCTACAAACCATGTAGAAACTTTCTGCGTTAGCCGAGTTTGGATCCATTTTTGGACCACTTTTGCAGGCTTGGGGAACACTGTGGGGTGGTGATGGGGGTTCACAAATCCGGAAAAAAAGTTATAATTCCAAGTCCTAGAAGAGGGCTCATTAAGAATCTGGTTCCAGCCAAGGGCATTTTTGACCTGCTTAACGGGCTAAGCCCTTTGTTATTCACTTTTTGATAGGACGCGTAATTTTTGTTTTATTCGAAAAAACAATATTTAAAAAAAAATGAATTTCTGGACAAACGATACAAGCTACGGAAAAACAATGAACACGAAAAATTTGTTTAGCCTAAAGCAGGATGTCTAGTGATCAGGTAATTGTAAATTCCCGGGTTTTTCCTGCTTTTTTCCCGTTCAAATATTTTTCCCTCGCCCAAGTTTTAGATATCTTTTTGTGATTTTAAAAGTCAACGTATGCGTAGAAATAGGAATTTTAAAGGAATATACATAGAGAAAATCTACGCGAGCACACTCTCTTCGGGTACTGAGCGCGCGGCTCATAAATTTCAGCGCGCCTAGGGTGCGCACCTGTTGGATCTCGCGCTTCGCGCTCAATCATTGTACACCCCCCCACCCACATTTTTGCATAGGACTTTTGAAATTATAGGTCAAACCATCAAAAACTAAAATTTAATAATTGTGAATTCTGTTCTGTGTAATTTTTACTGTTATCTTGAAAAATGTCGAATTTTATTGACCCAATTATTTAAATTGTGATCAATTTCTGTATTGGCATTAGGGTCTTATAAGTATATTTAATTAAAAAGCGTGCATTTCGTGAAAGTTCAATTGGCAAACGTTTCGACCACGGATAGGGGTCGTTCTCAGTATTCTCTTTCTTTAAATCTCTTTATCGGCTTTAAAGAACACATTCTCATCAAGAGTCTCGTGAGAAAAAAAGGTTAAAAGAAAGTTTTCAGATCTAATTTGAAAATAATTTGGTTATCAAACATTTTATTGTACCTTGTGTCTTTTTTCACTTTTGTCTATTTATTTTTGTCGTGGTTTGTGTCGTTTTTCGTGAGGACAAATTGTTTAAATTTTCGAGTACTACTAATAGCCGTACATAGAATTTTCAAATCTTGGAAAAAAATGGCCTCAAAAATTTTGAAAATGCCATACCTTTTTGAATTGTTATCCGAAATACTTGGCTAAAGAACATGTCCTTTTCTTTTAGGTCTTAAAAAAGTGTGCCAAAGCTCAATACAAACTGATTATTTGTTTACAAATTATCGTTCCTACAGACAGACGGACTACACACTACATACAGACTACAGACAGACAGCACTAAATAAGCACTAAATTCCTGCAGAAAGAAGAATTTGATATCACTAATAGTTCCCGAGTTTCACATACCAGAGTCGCCTGAAGCCAGCACTACTACATGTTTTTGACCAAAATATCCGGGCACAAAATTTAATTTTTGCGGCATGAATTAGCACTAAATAGGCACTAAATTATGGCATAGTGCCCATATCTGTATGATAATGTAGTAATTCCAGCTTCCGGGACCTATTAACTTTTCGTAAGGAATAAATCACCAAAGATCAGGCCTGCAATATCACTTTAAAACATGCATATAGGAAGTGTCCTTTAGGAGGACTTGCACTATAATTTCTTTTCAGGGTAGTTTAATCATCCCTTAATAATTGAAACAAAGAAATCGATATTTTATACGGGATAACCCACCACAGATTTTTTTATTAACATATTAATGCAAATACTGTTAAGAGACGCTTCCTATGTATGTTTTAAAGTGATTTTGTTGATTAATAGTATGTTAATAACAAATTCTGTGGTGCGCTATCCTGTATAAAATATCGATTTCTTTGTTTCAATAAGAATAAGATTGATAAGATAAGAATTGGATAAGATTCAACACTTATTTCAAACTCCGGCATTTAATCCCAGACAAAGAGAAGTGTTCTATATGCCAACAACAAATGATAACTTGATAAGAAATTCACCGGTTTTCCGAATGTGCACTATCATGAATGAATTTGTTCTTTATACAGCGAACAATTCGAATATTGATATATTTACGATCTCTTGCTCAGTCTTCAAAACTGAAGCAAAAAATTGCATAATCTCTCGTAGAGTATAAAGGTGAGAATATCAATTATATTCAGCGTATTATAATTAAACTTAAGGTACATATTAAGGCATTGTATATCTACAATTAAGCTTTATACCTCGTAATTGGCCTCGGCTGTTGGGTATTATTTTCAATAAAATAAAAAGAATAAAAAATAATTAAGGGATGATTAAACTACCCCGAAAATAAATTATAATGCAAGTCCTCCTAAAGGATACTTCCTATATGCATTTTTCAAAGCGATATTGTCGGCCTGATTCTTGGTGATGTATTCTTTACGAAAAGTTAATTTTTCTGCTTCTCTAAATAAGGAATGATTGAACAACCCTTTAGTAAAATTCAAAGACATCCTTGTCGACTACATCTTCCCTATTTACTTTGAATATCATTCTTATCCTCACAGATTAATCAGAAAACTTGTGATTTTAGTCATTAAGAAATGTCGATATTCCGGATTAAACATTCAACACTGAGAAAACTTAGGTTAGAAAAATTACTAAAACGGATAGCAAATGGGGGCAAAATGCTTAAATTTCGACATTTTAATACATAAATAATAAGTTATTCTATTTTTATAAGATTTCCTATTTGGTAATAGCAATCCTTACTATTTTCTGTAGTAAAATCCGATGTAGGAAAAATTAGTAGAGAAATTAATAAATTGTACAAAAAGAATAAAAGTAATAAGTATTTTAAATAACATAATGTACTAAATATGTAGAAGAAATTACTATTGTCTGTAGGAACACGATGTGTATTATGGACATTTCCTACTTTTTGTAACAAAGGTTAATACCAATTATTAAATTTGGTCCTAAATATTACTAACTGATTTAGCAGAAAGTATCGAGCCTTCGACCGAGCGCGGCCGAGTGCATCCGACGTGTGTCGATCGCCGATCATATTTTTAGGCTGCGAAAATGACATCTAATTTATGTTTCAATGCAAAATCCGCAAAAAAACGTAATTTAAAAAAAATATTAACTTATTTTAATTACATTAAAAATTTTGTTGTTTAAAATTATAAAAATATCATGAATATTAATCAATTAAGGATTAAATGAATTAGAACCAATAAAATTTCTATCATTTAGGTCATATGGAAGTTTTCATTCTGAGTCACAAAATGTCTTGTAGGTAGATGGATCATCGCCCGACTGCTGTCCCGGAGACGCGTGTTCGATTCCCGCCAGCCTTCGTTTTCTTCTAACCCGATTTTTCTGTTTCAGCTTTATAATATAATACTATCTTTTAAGAATATATACATATATTTAATTTCTAATGTTGTCAATTCTTAATTTAAATAAATGTGAATTATACGTTAAATGTAGAACATGTGTGTAGGTAGGCTTGTGTGAAAGTTAGCAACACGTATTTATTTTTTTTACTATTCCCACTGTAGCATATTTTGCTAACCAGTTAGTAATTCGGTGCGCACGGTCCCTGCGCATCATTTTACTACAGCACTTTGTAAATACTGTTATCTTCTACAGATATTAATCCAACAAATTTACTATTTTCTCCTACCAAAATTAGTAAATAGTGCAGACTTGCAGTTTTACTACAGAGGTTAATAAATACTTCAAATGTCTTTTACAATAAATGCAATAGTTTTAACTTTTATTCCAATATATTTTATAATTCTTTTAGTAGCTACGAGTTACTATTGAGGTTAGTAAATATTATTAAAATTTGCTTTTTGCCTCTCACTGCAAAGTTCAGATAGTGAAATCTAGTGTGATTTTTAACAAGAAATACAAACAAGGGTTTCTCAGTGAAGGGATGATAAAACAACCCTTGAAGTAAATGCACATATATAATATCCGTGCTATGCACGCTTCCTTTACTTATTTGAAAGTGATTTTACACTTAGCAGTTGAATAAAACATATCCAGTGACTTTAGTTGCTAAGAAATGATGATTTCAATACTTGGATGTTTAAAGTATATATGAAAACACTCCCTTAACATGCTGTATACCCGAAAAACCGTTAATCTTTCTAGATCTTAGATATGAACCTTTTCTTTTGGTAAGACTGATAGTCGAAATGTGAAAATTTTAGCAAAATCTAACAAAGAGTTCAGGAGGAAAAAAAACTTCTCACTAAAATAAGCATTTTTCTGTTAAAATACATGTAAAAATTGAAACTTTGAAAATTTTTTGTTAAAAAACTGTCTATTTTGCTTACTTTTTTCTTTCGGATTATGGCATTGCAGGTTCGAAAATAAAAAAAAAATTAAATTTAGAATTTTTCACAAAAAGCCATTTAATGTGCATTTGGTGCGGGGTCCTTTGTAGACCTTTTTTATGTGCACAATTTTTGTTGAATCATCTATTTCTTGTATCTTGCATAGTTTGACCGCAAAATCGAATGATTTTCGATGTTTAATTTTTTTTTGTAGGGTCAAAATTTGAATTTTAGATTTTTTTAAGTAAACTCAAAAAGTTGTTATGATAATCTTGTGGGTACATAGAATTTTCAAATCTTAACGACATGTGACAGGCATAAATACCTACGTTACCGACCTCACTTTTTCAATTTTCCGAATTTTTTTTCGAATCTAAGAACTTTTTTTGTAAATAAAATATCGTGCTGAAACTTTGGAAAATGTATAAGAAGACAATAAACTATGCTTACGTATACTTTATTCGACGGAGCTATATCAAAAGAGAATTCAAAATCACTAAATTACAGTTGTCGATGCTTGAACTTTAATTGCAAAAGGTATGGACACAAATATTGAGGAAGTGAAAAGACCGAGCGCGTGCCTCGACGTAGATACTTTATCGAACGCGAAGCGCGAGATTCAACGAACGCGCGCACAAATTTCCGAGCCGCACGTGCATCATGCGATGAGAATGTACCTGCGCAGCGGGCAGATTTTTTTGATTTTATTCAGCATGAATTTATAGAAATATATAATACTCGTATGATAGTGAAAATAGCGAAAAAATTAAATCCTGAAGAGTTTTTCTATCATTTACGTCATTCTGGCCGGACGCAAATTATTTAAATTACTTCCTTATTGTACAGGTACAAATGCAGGTACACTCGAAAACATTTTTACCTTATTTAGACACCGAAAATTAGTTATTTTTTCGTGAAATAAAGATCAATATATCACTGTTAGATACTTTCTTGTAATTCAAAATCAATAAGAATGATTTTAATATCGACATTCTTCATAAATTATTGTTGTGACATATTTAAAATACATTATCCTCAACATACGTCAGACATTTCATGGTCAAATAGTCGAGAAAATTGCCGTACCTCTAAGATAATAGCGAAAAAGTCGAGTTTTCTCTTGATATTTTGAATTTTCAAAATCACTTAGATAGGTTGAAAAAATATTTTAATCATTTTTTGCTAGTGAGTAAAAATGTACTTGCTTTGAACTATTTTTTCTGATAATTGATATACCGAAAATTGATTTTATTGTCAAATAAAGAGCAATATATCACTTCCAAATATTATCTTGTGATTCAAAGTCAACAAAAATGATTTTAATGTTAACATTCCTCATGTATTAGTGTTGAAAAACATATTGCAAATACATTTTCATTAACGTATATCGCACATTATATGATCAAATAGTCGAGAAATTTACCGTAACTCTATGGAAATAGCGAAAAAGTCGACTTTTTCGATTTTTAAGTCAATTAGGAAGGGTAAAAAATATTTTAATAGAATTATCGCTACATGGGTATAAATTTACTTGCTTTGAACTATTTTTATTAATGATTTAAATCTTTTTTAAATATTTTGATTTTCAAATTTGAAGAGCTTCGTGTTTTGTGATTTTTAGCTATAACTTCGCGCAAATAATCTTTTATGTTCCATACGCCCTAGCAACCAATCTGGTTGCCGGCGTGAAGCATGCGCAGTGCGAAAAGATCCGAGATTTGGGAGCACAAGACTTCTCTTCATGCAGTCTCTATTGCACTCATACTAATGCGAATTTGTCACTGTGCGCGCCTCTGCAAATCCTCGCAGGCAGTCAAGGAGTGTTTCTCTGACTCGTATTTTAGTTCGTTTCTGAATCACGCACTTATTCAATTCAAGTCTTTAAAACTATGAAGAATTTTTTATAAACATTTCATGACAGTATACAACTTTTTTTTCAAGTGTCTGATTTTTTAAGTGTCTTCTATTTCCGTGTGGTCCGACATTGAGAAAATTTCGTAAATTAAGATATTCTAAGTTTTTGTCCGCAATTTCATTTAATCTTTATTAATAGATAAGCAAACTTAAAACTGGTACTAAAAGTCATATTCACGCAGTGTTGCAACCAATCAGGTTTCCGACAACAATGTATGCGAGATCTCGAGACTACAACTCTTTAAGAAAGGGAGTATATGTAATAACTAAATTAAATACGATATCTGCATCGTTTACTAGGCCCGTAATTTAATCGGTGTCACCCGGCAACACGCGTTTTCTTACTGAGAAAGACCATTCACCAGACGAATTCATCCACAAAATATTATATATCATAGGACATAGACCTTTTTTAACTTTCAAATATCTCGTTTACAATCGTAAATAAATGTTTGGTTTGTAATTTTCCGTTAATTTTTAAAGTGTGTACGTGGGTAAGACTTAGTCGGCTTAGTTTGGCACCAGGTGCAAATAATTCGTAAAAGAAATTTCGGAAATTTTATAATTGCGTTTATAAACGTTGCAAACTTCAGTCACATCGTCGCCCTAAAGTTATAGTACGCCATGTCCCTCTATAACTGTTAAACTGAGAAAATACAGTTCAAATTTTAACCATAATATACTCTGCGAAAACGTTGTCAAATGTCGAAATATGTTTATCGGTCAAAAATAATGCGTGATCAAGAACATATTAACACACATTTTAATACTATTATAAATGTATTTTAGGTGATGTGGAAAATTGGGTTTGGACATGGCGTAATATGAGATTCAAAAAATGCATTTTCTCTCAGTACGCCATGTCCACGAAATACTTATAAATGAAGTATTTATGATGAAATTCTTAAGTGAAAAGTTTAACAGAATGATAGTTTACATTATTCTGTTGTATTACATACCTCTAATTGAATAATTCACTCCCAAGTTATTGACCGATGAGTAATATTCCGATGGTTACTTTTAAGGTTAAATATATTTTTGAAAATTGTTATTTCTCAAATTGAACTTAGGTTATCCATATAAAATATGCAATACGAAGTTGGAATTTTTTCATTTATTGCAATGCAAAAAAAGACATGGCGTGATATAATTCTAACTTTTAATTGAAGTTACTATTTTAATTAATAATTGTAATAGCTGAGGAAATAAATTGCAGGGAAGAATGTATTAAAAAACAAAGTTTAACCCCAACCGAGCCTAAAAATAATAATAGTTCAAAAATTTCAAAAAGTGGACATGACGTAATATAACTCTGGGGCGACGACATGTAGAAAGTAAATAAGTAAAATTAACCTACGGAATTAATTTTGTTTTCTTTATTATTTTTTCATCTGGTCACGCAATTCTTTTCCTTGATGTGAAAGAAGTTACACACAAATACTTTGCATCATAATATTTCGATAATCTTTTAATTTGACATTCTTGTTTTCATTTATATCTGTACTATTTATTTATATTTATATTGCAAACAATAATTAAAATAAATCCTAATATATATTTCACGCATCTTCGACTATTTCTACAATTTATAAATACCTGCACAGAATTATAACAAACATTGAAATACTAGTTTTAATATCTAACATTAAGAACATTAATTAAAAATCAAAGTACCCTTCTTGATTAAGCTTACCGCTATTTTTTATCATAATTAAGGTTAGGGCTAATGGCGAAAAAGGTTTTAATTGAATACGAAATAGCTTTTCCAAAAAAAGTTTCTAAGCCATTTGTGTTGATTTTTTTTATATTTTCGCCCGTATATATAATATTACTTACAACTTGCAAATATTCCGTAAAACTCTGTAGTTGTAGCGGTTTTTCATCTCATTTAAGAAGCTGACAGTTATTTTATTTTTTATTGAGTGGCCCAATTTAAACATAAATATTTAATTCAAAGCCTATTTGCTAAGATGAGTTGATTTTCTTACATGCTATTGTTTCGCGTTTCAAATGACCGAACCACCGCATATTTAAATTACTAGTTGATCCTTTCATGAACGGGGGTTATTAACAAGTGCTTTTCTCCAAAGCGGATTTTTCCAATGTTTTTCGAATTCTCTTATTTGACGGAATTGTGACGTACTTCCGAATCGTTCTAGAACTTCTGTCGGGTAGCAATGCAATTTTTCGTTTGCATCGTGAGTTATGCCATATTCACAATATATTTTACTATACTGAATATACAGTAAAAAGCGAGGTAAAAAGATAAAATAGATATGAATAAGTGTCAAAAATGTGGAAAGTACCATGTCTGCTCCGAGATCCTTCATGTCGCAATAAAGAAAGAGATCCCCCGGCGGCTTCATCCAGCCGCTTGTGTTTGATCCCTGCCCGTACCCCAAACCAAAACTCTCCACGGTTTCCAAGGCTCTCTCGGGCCCCGCCACCTCCGAGAGATTCACAGTTAAACCGCCCGTCCCGGTGCCGGGCTCTGCACAATTTACGAGACCGACACACACTTCCCACTGATTGGTACTCCTGCTCGGTTTCTGTCGTGCAACCCCTGTCGATACCCGCCGCCGTCGCTATTATGATCCCGAGTCAATATGTCATTAATAATTCGACACGATTCGGGCGCGGAGCCCGATTGAGACGGCACTGCTTACTCCCACTGTTTTTCTTTTTACTCCCTCTCGCACCCTTGTCGCTATGGTTCCTTTTCCCACTCTTTCTCTGTCACTATTGCTGGCACAGGCTGCTGCGAACCTTCTCACTCCTCCCTGCACACAGAGGCGGCGCAGGTACGTAGCTTGGCGAGGTCACTAAACGTACGCAGAACCTTACTTGTCAAAAAGCGTCCGTCCGTTACTGAGACTTTTTATGATTTA
The DNA here is from genome assembly GCA_932178445.1 of Andricus quercusramuli. Lineage (NCBI taxonomy): Eukaryota > Metazoa > Arthropoda > Insecta > Hymenoptera > Cynipidae > Andricus > Andricus quercusramuli. Next base: position 14,970 of record CAKNXH010060631.1, read on the forward strand.
TACCTTTTTCAATTTGCCTTCTCATTTTCACACACATTTTTGCACTATACACATAATCGCACACACGGCCGAATTTACTGACGATCTTGCACAAAAATATCCTTTTGCTGCTTGGGCGTTATTGACTAATACCAGGACCGACTCAACATTTCGTTGACGAGTACGAAGACGTCGCGGTGTCCAAGATGAGGCTCGGACCCGAAACGAGAAAAAAACTCGACAAGCGCGTCTCGAGTTCCGAGAAGCCGTCCGCCGCTGGTCGCTCGAATTTCGATAGCCGGCCTGCTGGATGGAGACTGCTCACGGCGAAACAAAGAACGACGCTCGACCCCAGCGCCAACTGGTGGATGAAAACGGAAGAGTTGCGGATCCATGTAGTAGTACTCTGCCACTGGCAGTCGCTAATCGCTCTCCTCTACTTTGGTCTGGCGCTCTAGACTACTAGACTCGTATCCAGTACTTTAGTCTCGAGCTGTCTGCTATGCTGGCACGATGGTACAGGCACAATTATTACCCACGATGGGGCGCCGTAAGCCGATGAAGGAATGGTAGGGCGAAGGCGCACCTCTTCACCATCAGAGAAAGTTTTCCCGACCGTCGACCGAATATATTATGTCCGACTGCTGTTCGGTGCCCTCTGCTGCGGAGAAAACTTGCTCGGGCTCTTCATTATTGATTCGCGGAGGAGTCTCAACGAGATAGAATTGTCTGCTTAAGGGAGGCAATTGCGTGAATTAAAAAGTATAGATCTTATTTTTGGATTTCTTCGAACTCTTGGACACTAATCAACGTTTTTTTACATTAAAATTCAATTATTATTTTCAGTTCATTGTTTTTAATAGATACAAATTATTTATCAATTTTTGGAAGTCTTTTTGTGGTTCTTGAAAGTCAACGTATACATTGCACGGCTTGCAAGTTTGAGCGCGCCTAGGGCGCGCACCTGTTGGATTTCGCGCTTTGCGCTTGATAATGTATTTACCTCGCGCTCGTTCATCGTACATCCCCCACATTTTTGCATAGGCCTTTTAAAATTGTAGGTCAAACCATCAAAAACTGAAATTTATTAATTGTGAATTCCCTGTTGTTAACGCTCCTTCAGCTTTTCACGATTGAACAAAAACTACGCATCTTATCATAAAATGATTAATTACAGATTTGTAGCTCTTTTTTGGGTGATAAGCTTTTGTCTATTTATTTTTTTCGTGGCTTGTGTCGTTTGTCGTGAGGATAAATTGTTCGAATTGCCGAGTACTGCGAATAGCTGTACATAGATTTCTCAAATCTTGGAAGAAATGTCTCAAACATTTTGAAAATACTCTAACTTTTTGAATTGTTATCCAATATAGCTGGCTAACGATCTTGTCCTTTTCTTTTAGGTCTTAAAAAACTGTGCTAAAGATCAATCTAATCTGATCATTTTTTTGAAGTTATTGTGCCTACAGACAGACTGCATACTACAGACAGACTACAGAGATTTGATGAAAACCGACCAAGTCAAATTTTACATAAAACCAATACCTTATCATTAGGATGATAATGTAAAAATGTGATTTTTTGTTTATTTTGTAATGTCATTTTTCACGATTCAAAAAAAAAAACACGCGTCCTATAAAAAAATGATTCATTAACTTTGTAAATCTAATGTTTGTAGGTGATTCTGAGCCAATCTATTTACATTATTACATTTTCACAAATAGGAAAAACAAACAATCCAAAAATTATCATGTATTTCTAAAATTGCTTATATTTAATGCATTCTTCTTACGAAAGTTTCAAATAAAAAGATTTGTTTCAAGAAACTGAGGTAAAATTATTTAGACTCAATGGGGTTGTTGCATATTTTCAAATATTTTTTTTTCCTAGTAAAATTAAAAGAACACCAACAACATATAATATAACTACGAAAGGAAAGTTTTTTTCAATTAAGTTGAAGTATTTCTTTTTAATGTTTGAAAAGTATACTTTTTGAATTTTTGCGGGAAGTACTTTGCAGGAAGTACTTCATTCTGATTAGCATGGTTGTCCGGTTTGTGACGGAATATAATATGGTCGCTAGCGATTGAATGTGTAAACATTAAACATAAACTGTTGTAAACGTGTTTTAAAAGTAAAAAAAGGGCCTAACAGATTTTCGAAATGCCTAGAATTTCACTAAAACCCGGCATTGTAAAGTGTGACAGTGCGAAAAGTTTGAATGAAACTTGGTATCTTTACCGGTTCTTCCAACGGCTTCTGCTCATTTCTTTTTCACTTCTGTGCCCATAGACAACCTTATATAGTAAATTGTGTATCAAGGGCGTAAAGGAGGCAAAATAGCCGTACGCCCTTGATACACACTATACTTTTTGTCCTACCCTCCTTGAAAACAAGCATGTGAAGTAGGATAATATAGATTATAGAATGATATATGTGATAGAGAATTAGTTATTGATAATGTATATTTTTATTATAATACTTTAACTTCCAACTAATTGTTTGATTTTTTTTCTATCCAAAAAATAAGAATTATCAACGAAAAATGCAATAGTTGCACTGTAATAGTTATTTGTGATACAAGTGCGTAAAATAGGTTATTGTGTGCTAGTGTGAATTTTGAGGCATAAGCCGCAGGCAAATGATGCAATCACACGCCTATAGGCGCACGTGTATCAGACGCTATTTTTTGCAACGCCCGTCCGAAAAAGTGGTTAGGAGGTGGTAACGAAAAATACTAAGTTTATATTGCATAGAGTGGAGTTTTTGAAAAAAATGAAAAAAAAATGGTTAAAAAAAAAATGTTCTGAAACAAAATTTTGTGTGAAAAAATTATGCGTCAAACAATTGTTGGAAAAAAATTTTGTGAAAGAAATTGCTGAAATAAAATTTTTGAAAAGAATGTTGTCAACAAAAAATTTGGTGAAAAAAAAGTTTTTGGAAAAAAAATTTGCCGTTTATGCTCTGTTGGCCCCCCCCCCCCCCTATGAAACCTATGAAACCCTAAAAACCAAAATTCAATCTTTAAAACATTTTCGCTCAGTGCAGCGTATGTGTAGCGGGCGTAAAGTTTTTGTTGGCCCGGCGACGGAGTGAGCATGCGCAAACGTCACTGGGCTAGAAGCAGCCACTTTTTAAGAGGCTGCCATTATTATACATACTTGATTGACTAAAATTTAAGGTTATCTTTGGAAACATCTCATTCTCGCGCACTTGACAGATATTATTCATGACTATCTTTATTTAGGTTTTATATTTCAAACAAAAGTGTATTTTTTCAGTGAGATTTGGTTACGACTGGCTGCTGCTTTTCGATAATTTTAAGTAAACAAATATCTCTATTAGAAATTGTAAATTGAATTTTCGCCTGCTGTCTGCTAGATACTTCGTTAGTCAATGTATCATTATGCTGATTGGTTACGCGCTTTTTGGGAAGTGACGTTTCAAGGTCATAGAGTTTTTACATAGGGATTTGAATACTTTTCTTAAAAAATTTGTATCTCGACAATGAAGTATTCAAAATTTTTTTTAAATGCACTAAAATGTTCAGAATGTTATGTAGTATTTCAAAAATATATTGCCTAAAATTCATGCAACGACCCCATTAAAAGAAATCAGAAAATATTCATGAACCAACCCTGCAGATGGGAACGAATCATGAATTTAGTGTCTCTACACTGTTAAAAATGCTTGCAATTTTAATATACATTTAACATACGTTTGTATATTAAATCTAAAACCTAGGTATACGAAATCATTTATTTGCAAATCATACATCAATCATTTATCAGAAAAGACATATATTTACACTTTACACAAATTAAAAACAATTATGGCAGCAATTTTCAATTGTAAATAATCAAAAATAATACTTTCTCCTAGATAAATATAAATTACACTGTTTTTTAAGAGGAAAGTTCAATTAAACAATTAATCAAGAAACCTAACCCCCAAGCACCTGCAGTCACGTTAAAATTCTAACATTCACAGTGAATTTAAAAAAAAATCCACCCGTACGTTGCACTTTAATTGTAAGTACGAAATTAGTCGACGACTTTAAGGTGATTACTTTATTTTTTAATATTTGACAAGATCTGAAGGCATCAAAGAACTTGTTTTCACGCACTCTGTTTTACCGACTTTAATATACATGTATATTAATTTTACAACATGAAGGTATATTAAAAAATCTGCCCGCTTCGCGGGCACATTCTCATCACGCGCATTGCGCGCGGCTCGCAAGTTTGAGCGCGCCTCGGGCGCGCACCTGTTGGCTCTCGCGCTTCGCGCTCGATTAAGTATTCATCTCGCGCTACGCGCTCGGACACATTTGCCTGACGCTTTAAGCTTGGTTCCTCTAGGTTTTCGCACTTCGTATGCTCGCTATTGCGCTCTTCATGAGCTAATACTCGCTTAGTAAACTTCATCGTCATGACTTGCTTTTGGTTTAATTATGTCAGTTTTACATAAAAAGAACTAATTTATACTTAAAGTTCTCTCGACCTTAAGGAACACATTCTCATCAAGACGCTCGCGCTTCGCGCTCGATATTTGGTAGTCGCGCTTCGTAACGACTATATATGTGTATGTTAAATTTTAAAATGATTATTGAAAAATAGACATTTGACAAAAACCTGGATGAGAATGTAAAAATACAAATTTTCAAGTACCGTGAGCATTAATGATAGTTGTTTTATTGTTTTAATGGTTAGAAATAGTATTGAGAACATAAAAACAATGAAGTATTCTGAAAAAAACACACGAGATGAAAAAGAAATGAAATAAGCAAAGTTTTGATGAAAATGTGCCCACTTATCGTGCTGATTTTGTCACTGTTAATGTTCTTTTTTACGCCTAAAAAAAACTACACATCCCATCGAAAACTGACCAATAACAAATTTGTAGATCTTTTTTTACGCACAAATTTGGTTGAATCATCATTTGTCGTATCTTGCATAGTTTGATCGTAAAATTGAATTCTTGGATTTTTCATTATTTTTTGTGCAATGAAAATGTGAATTTTCGATTTTTCAAGAAAATTCGAAAAGTCGTTATAAAGATCTTGTAGGGCGTGCAAAAAGAAATAGTTTTCTTGTCTTGACTTTTTTTCGTATCGTGCGTTGTTTGGCATATAATTTAAAAATTTTGAAAAAAAGTGGTCTCAAAAATTTTCAAAATGCTCTTAATTTTTGAATTCTTATCCAAAATGGCTGGCTAACGAACTTGAACTTCATTTTAGGACACTTGAAGAGTATACAAAAGCCCAATCCAATCTGTCAATTCTTTCGAAAGTTATCGTTCTAACAAAATAAAAATCTACATACATACATACCTACATACATACATACATACATAAATACAGACACATTCGCGAAAACCTGTTTTTTGGGTTCAGGGGGTATCAAACCGTGGACATTTGACAAAAACCGGGGTTGGGGGGGGGGGTCAGAAATTATAAAAACATCTAATACCTTCCCTAGATGAGAATGCAAAACTGTTTTAATGAAGATCGAAAAGAAATCTATTTTATCATAAATAATGTTATGCAAAATGAGCATGAAAAATATTCACAATTAAAAAAACAGACTTCCAAACTACCTCACTTTTCGGCTCATTAGAGACAAAAATAACTAAATGAAAAAAGAGGGGGAAAAAAGAGAAAAAGTCAACCAAAAAACCAACCTCTCACTTTTTCCTTTCTCCGTCTTTTTTATACTACTAGGGAATACTTCAGGGTTTGATCGAAACGTGCCAAACTTTTTAGGGGTCGAAGAGGAGTACCTATGAAATAAAAGCATACTAATAACTTTCATTTTTAACCCACCTTACCCCCCCCCCTCCCCCACAGCACCCAAAATATTACCCGAAAATCAAAAAAATACATTTTTACGTATTATTGTTACTTTTTAACAATTTCTGTCGTCTTTTTCATACAAATAATTACTAATGGACAATTTGAATATATCCCATGACTTTTTGAACAATTTTTAATTTTTTAAACAAATGTAACTTATTTAAACAATTACTTATTCCCAAAAAATGTAAAAAATAATTGTATTTTCTGATTGAAATGTAATAGTTTGTCATTGTTTGGAGTAGTGATTTAAAAAAACATTATGTAATTATTTAAATAATGACTTATTGTTTATTCTTAACATTTCTAAAAATTGGCCCAGAGATGTCCAGCTTTTTCTCAAATTGGTATCCTATGCTACTTTTTGTTAAATAATTATATAATTTTGGTACATATCTTTTAATGTTTAATGAATTTCTATTTGTTCAAACAATTTTGATTGGCTTAAGCAGTTTTTTTTCGATAACTTAAAAAAAAATCAAAGAAAATACATATGTGACGTGCGCCGAAGAAAGGGGGCTTACTCTGGAAAAATCGAAATCGAGGTTTTTACACCTTTCGATAGTTTTTGAGTTGCTCTTTTTAATGAAACCATCGAAAAAAATTTCCGAGCGTTATTATTGCTAATAGTTGAGTTGATAGGTACCCGAGAAATCGTGCTTTCGCTCGAGAACTCGAGATTCCGTGAAACACCTCCCGCCACTCACTACGACATCTCCGCGTCTCATCTATACTCCGTCCGTGAGCAGCGCCGCTATATGCGTGAGAATGTAGTGGCAAGCGGAGAGGGAAGATTTCGTGGTCTTCCCTCTCTTCTAAAAGTCGCGTCTATCGGGTCGACTTAGACCGCTCGTCCTGAAAAATCTCGCTTTCCAGAGTAAGCCCCCTTTCTTCGGCGCACGTCACATATAATTATTTCTCTGACTGTATAGTGTATACAAAGAATATATTAACCATTTTTCAATTGTTTAAACGAATAGTTTGTTTAAACAATTGTATTGTATATTTGAACTCTCCCTTTTACGGGTTCGAGGGCCTCCGCTCCCTGTACATATGTTTACATTTCATCCTTAGTCTAACTTACTCGCTACTTATTTTCTAATGCAACGCCTTACCTACTAACAATCATATTATTACTACACTTAGACTAGAGACAATGAGCGATCTTCCCGGGCTTCCGTTTTCTCTTACCATCAAATTCATTTAGACCGATTTGAAAATTTTATTCGTTAGATTCCTTTAAACAGGATTACCCGTTTGGCTCTGCCCTGATCCCTTGCTTTCTCTTATTTCTTCCAGTTTTTTCATCCACATCACTCCCTGCCCATTACCATCCAAGATCCATCTCACACATTCATCCACACTCAACTGTCCATCTTCCTCTCCTGTACACCTCTCTAACACATGTGCCCATGACTCCACTTCGTACCCACATACTCTGCATAGATTGTCCTCTTCATCCATCCAATATCTACAAGCTCTCACTCCTTCTCCCATTCTACACCGTATCACCCTATTCCATTTCTCTTCCTTTTTCATCTTTTGCAAATATTCTGGTTCCGTCACCCCTTTGACCATCATATACCATCTATTGTACTTCGAATCCATAATCTTTCTCCATCTCTCTTCTCCTTGTCTTACTAATAGCTCTAATTCAATGTTCTGCCAATCCACAACCCCTTCCTGTATATCACAAACACTCCTCATTTTTTTCCTTTCTTCCTCCCATTTTGAATTTCCCAAATTGCCTCTCGTCTCCTTGTTCCGAACTTCGTCCAAGCATACTTGTGCTATTCTGCTCCCCTCTCCCCTTTTCAGCTTCTCTTCAAACCTCCAGGCTCTCTTAATTTGTCTAGTTACCATTTTTTTCCCTTCCTAGTTCTTCCCTTATCATGTATCCTGGACAACTCCAACTGACCCCCATTACCCATCTCAGAAATCTCTCATGTATGCTTTCCACTTTCCTATGTTCCTTCCATCCCCAAACCTCCACTCCATAACACAACACCGCCCAAACCAACGCATCAAACAACCAAACCCTCATTCTCCAATCGTCCCTGAACCTTCTCTTTCCTATACCCCATACTTGGCCCATTACTTTACTCGCACTTTCGATTCTTTTCCTCACCTGCAAATCGTTTCCCCCTCCTGACTCAAACCAAAAACCTAGGTAACAGAACTCCTCCACAATTTCCACTGTTTGTCCGTTCATCTTCCAAACGTAACCTATTTTGGTCTTTTTATTTCTGAAGCACATCACCTTGGTCTTCCCTACGTTCACCGTCAGTTCTTTTGTTCCCACGAGTTTGTTTAAACAATTATTTTTCCAAAAATATTTTTTAAATCGTATTTTCTGAATTAAACATAATATTGAATGATCTCGAGGAGTAGTAAATTCTGTTAAAAACGTCGTGTTATTGTTTGAACAATTTTTATTAGTTCAAGCAGTTTTCTATTAAAAAATGTGGATCAATAATATAAAATATTAAACATGGAATTATTTTCGTAAATATATTTTAATATATATTTTTTGTGTCTTCCAGTTTGTCAGATTGATATTCATAAGACTTTAAAATGCTATAATGAAATATAATCTAAATCCATTTCATATGCAGTCTAATTATGAAGAAAGCAATGATAAATAAAATTTTATAATTCAAATTTTATTATGACTTTGATGATTTATTTAATAATGCGCCAAAGAAGATGTAAACCATCTCTAGTCAATTTGAAGGGAATTTGAAGAAGAAAAAACAATAATTAATTATATAAACAATAACATAAAGTTTTTAGCAGAATTTATTACACCTCGAAATCATTCAATATTATGTTTAATTCAGAAAATGCGATTTCAAAAATATTGTTGGAAAAGTAATTGTTTAAACAAATTATATTTGTTTAAACGATTGAAAAATGATTAATATATTCTTTCTATACACTATAAAGTCGAAAAATATAAATACAGTTTAAATAATTACATAATGTTTAAAACAAAAATTACTACAAACAATGACAAACTATTACATTTCAATCAGAAAATATGATTATTTTTACATTATTTGATAATAAATAATTGTTTTAATAAGTTACATTTGTTTAAACAATTAAAAATTGTTTAGAAAGTCATGGGAAATATTCAAGTTTTCCATTAGCAGTTATTTGTATGAAAAAGACGACGGAAATTGCTAAAAAGTAACAATAATACGTAAAAATGTAGTTTATGCAACACCCACCTCAAAAGTTGACGTTTTCATGCTTCTAAGTGGTGCCTAAAGGACCTTGTGTGAACGGACTATGTGTGAAAAAATTTTCGCGCATGCGCGGTTTGAACATGGCTTACTTTAGGCACTGGTGAAAAATCTGCGCATGCGCACTTTCGAGATGAGGTGCGTTAGACACTGGCATAGGTGACTTTAAACAGAGTGGTGTTGATATCTTCTATTCAATATAAAATTAGTATTTTACTATACCTCCTCCTAAGAACTGTTTCGGACGGGCGCTGCAAAATATAGCGTGTAATAAAAGTGCGCATAGGTGATTGGTAACTCGTGTGATTGCATCATTCGCCTGCGGCTTATGTTGCAAAATTCACACTCGCACACAATCACCTATTTTAGGCACTTGTATCACAAATAACTATTTTTTATTTTGGGGTCATATTAGGGCGCCGTGGGGGGTAAGGGTGGGTTAAAAATAAAAGTTATTAGCATGCTTTTATTCCATAGGTACTCCTCTTCAATCCCTGAATAGAAAACAATTAGGGATTTTTTTTCTCCGGAAATGGAAACTTTTTTGGGGGGGACTTGCCCTCCAGGGTGAAAAAAAAATTTGCAATGCATTTTTGGACCACCCTAATGGACATACACACACGAGCTCGCGCGTATATATTAGGTGTACAAATAAGTTTCCGCCGTTTGACAAAAAATGGTTTTACCTGCAGTTTTTTTTTAAATTGACAGATGTAAAACGTCACTGTCGTTAAGTTGGACATTTGTTAGCAACATAGCGTTGAAGCATTAGTGAATTTTTATCAGTGTAATATATTCTTTTGTGTGCAAAAATGTCGAGTTTTGAGCCGAATAAGCGTCATTTGCGGGAACTTTTGATTTACTTCTTCAATTTGCAAAAATCTGCAGCTGAGGCGCACCAATTGCTTCTAGAAACGTATGGTGAGGCTGCTTTAAGTGAGAGAAGTTGTCGTGACTGATTTCAGAAGTTTAAGAACGGTGAATTTGACATCGAAGACAAGGAACGTTGCGGAAGGCCGAAAGTGTACGAAGACGCGCAATTGGAAGAATTATTGGATCAAGATTTGAGCCAAACGCAAAAAGAACTTGCACATACATGAGAAGTGGCTCAGCAAGCAATTTCACATCGTTTAAGATCATTTGAATCATTCAAAAGCAAGGAAATTGGGTTCCGTATGAACTGACGCTGAGAAA
>CAKNXH010060631.1:35241-51585 GCA_932178445.1 Andricus quercusramuli
GAATTTGTGGGCTCTGCTTTTGGTATTAAAATCAGCAATGTCTTGTGTGTTAAGGGTTGCAGCCCAAAAATCGGTGTTGGTATTTCTGAAGAGCCCAAAAATCAGAGACTTTATTTACACTGTGAAATTATGAAAAAGATCATTTTTTGACAAAGTCATATCTGCTGGGTGCCAAGGGGGTTGATTTTCACGTTAAGGGTTGGAACCCGAAAATCGGTGTTGGTATTTTTGAGGAGCCCAAAAATCAGAGACCCTATTTACACTGTGAAAATATGAAAAAGATCATTTTTTGAGAAAGTCATATCTGCTTGGTGTCAAGGGGGTTGATTTTGAACGTGAAGGGTTGGAGCCGAAAAATCAGTGTTGGTATTTTTTAGGAGCCCAAAAATCAGAGACTCTATTCACACTGTGAAATTCTAAAAAATATCGTTTTTTGACAAAGTCATATCTGCTGGGTGCCAAGGGGGTTGATTTTCACGTTAAGGGTTGGAGCCCAAAAATTGGTGTTGGTATTTTTGAGGAGCCCAAAAATCAGAGACTCTATTTACACTGTGAAAATATGAAAAAGATCATTTTTTGACAAAGTCATATCTGCTGGGTGCCAAGAGGGTTGATATTCACGTTAAGGGTTGGAGCTTAAAAAATGATCTTTTTTAGAATTTCACACCGTGAATAGAGTCTCTGATTTTTGGGCTCCTCAAAAATACCAACACCGATTTTTGGGCTCCGACCCTTAACGTGAAAATCAACCCCCTTGACACGAAGCAAATACGACTTTCTCAAAAAATTATCTTTTTTAGAATTTCACAGTGTGAATAGAGTCTCTAATTTTTGGGCTCCTCAAAAATACCAACACAGATTTTTGGGCTCCAACCCTTAACGTGAAAATCGACCCCCTTGTCACCACGCAGATATGACTCTCTCAAAAAATGATCTTCGTTAGAATTTCACAGTGTGAATATAGTCTCTGATTTTTGTGCTTCTCAAAAGCTCAACACAGCTTTTTTTTTCGTTCTTTCCACGTTTGATTTTTGACTTAGGAGATGTTTTGTGTACATGGGGGTGGTTTTTAAGAATTTTGTTTGGTGCATTCGAGAGCCCAATATAAGACAAAAATCATGACGCACTCTATTTTTCTTCAGATTTAATTTTTGACAAGGGGATTGTTTTTGTGCTCATAGGGGGTGGTTTTTTGATTTTTTTCTGTGAATTTGAGAGCCCAAAATAAGCCCGAAATTTGTGTGCACTTTGTTTCTTCCAAGTTTTTTTTTATATAGGGGGTTCTTCTATTTCCGCTAGGGGTTGTTTTTGGAAATTGGTTTTTGGTGCGTTTAAGAGCCCAAAAAAAGCCCAAAATTCTGTCGTCTTTGTTTTTTGATTTTCTCAAATTTTTATGTAGTGGAGGTGCTGGCTTGATTCAAGCCAGCACCTCCACACAAAATTTGAATTTTCAAAAAAAGTAGTGGAGCCCAAAAATCGGCAATATAGCCCAAAAAAAGCCCAAAATTCTGATGCCAAAAAATTTGGGAATTTCGATTGTGGAGATGCCAGCTTGATGGACCTCGAAAAGTGAGGTAGTATGGAAGTCTGTTTTTTTAATTGTAAATCTTTTTCATGCTCATTTTTCATAAAATTATTCATGATGAAATAGATTTCTTTTCGATCTTAATTTTTTTTTTTTTAATTTCTACATCTTTCGTAAGTGCACAATTTTCGTCAATAATTCATCTTTTTTTGTACCTTACATAGTATGACTGCAGAATGGAATTTTTGTTGATTTTTACTTATTTTTTGTGAGGTCAAAATTTGAATTTTCGATTTTTCAAGAAAATTAAAAAAGTTGTTATGACAATATTACAGGATAAATTTTTTGACTTTCCGAGTATTGCAAATATCCGTAAATAGAATTTTCAACTCTTGAAAAAAATTGTCTCAAAATTTTTGAAAATGCTCTAACTTTTTGAATTTTTATCCAAAATATCTGGCTAACGAACTTGTCCTTTTCTTTTAGATCTGAAGAAAGTACGCTAAAGCTCAATCCAATCAGATACTTTTTCGAAAGTTATCGTGCCTACTGCCTACAGACTACAGACAGATAAGACAACTTCGTAAAAATCGTTTTTCTTACTTAGGGGATCTCAAAACGGAGATAGTTGATGAAAACCGATTAAGTCCAATTTTACATACAACCAATACCTTTTCATTAGGATGATAATGTAAAAAATTACATGAATCGGTACATAGGATAAGCACAGGAAGGAACCTAGCGACTGTAGGTAAAGTGGAAATGGAATAAAAAGCAGATCAAGTAGAAAAAAGTCGATTTTTCGATAAAATACAAAAAATTCCCGGTTTTTTCACGGTCAAATAAAATTCCCGGTTTCCCGGGCCGCTAGACACCCTGATGTTTGAAAACGCGTGACCGTGCAGTACCACGCCCTTACATATTTTGTTAACAAACCTTATTTAGTAAAGTGATAATTAAAATAATTTTCTTTTCACATTTCAATAATACTTGTAGTTGAAATGCATCTTATATAGGATAATAATTATTTTAATGAATAATAGAATCAAAGTAATAGTAACCGAAAGTTTAACCTCAAAACAAACCCTCGAAAGAAAAGGAGTGTCAAAAAATGTCGCCAAATAATAAGGTATGTTACGCTGACGTACCGACACGTTCGAATTGAGTTAAAACGTATGCTAATTTAATGCCCTATTGCAGGGCTCACCACTTTCAGCAGGTGTTGACTGCCACAAGTTCCTGACTGCTAGGAAGTTTTTTTTTAATCATTTTTGCCCTATTGCCAAATTCAATGCTCCGCTATTTAAAAAAAAACGTGGGTCTAACTTAACGTTGAGCTGACGTAATCACATGTTCGAATCGAGTTTAAACCTATTTCATATAATTAAGGGCTCATTTAAGGCTATCCAAAATCACAAAAACATTTTTTCCAAAAGCCGCCTCCAACACGCAAAAAGCACTCTTGATAAAAATTATGCTCAACCGTTTTTAGAATTACTCGAAATTGCATCTACTTTAATTGAAATTTGATACATTTTTCGTAAAATTAACAGGTTCCAAAGTACAGATACAAACTTCAGAATCGGAATTTTTGTCATTTAAAAAAAAAGATAAGCCGGGTTTTGCAACTAGACGATTCAAATAGTAAATAATAAATGATAAATACAGGTATAAAATTCATATTGCCCAAGATTTCACAGAGATTTCAAATATGTCGCAAAGATTTCAAAGATTTCACAAAGACTTCTATTACTTCACAAAGATTTCAGCTAGATTTCAAAGAATGAACAAAGATTTCAATGATTTCCCAAAGATTTCAAATATTTCACAAAGATTTCAATAATTTTACAAATATTACCAAATATTTCAAAAATATTTTGCAAAGATTTTTAAAAGATTTCCGACAAATTTCAACGATATAACAAATATTTCGCAAATATTTCAAATAGATTTCAAAGATTTCACAAAGACTTTCATTATTTCACAAAGATTTCAGCTAGGTTTCAAAGATTGAAAAAAGATTTCAATGATTTCACGAAGATTACAAAGATTTTGGATAGATTTACAGGACTTCACAAAGACTTCAATCATTTCTCAAAGCCTTCACAAAGATTTTAATAATTTCACGAATATTACCGAATATTTCCAAAATATTTCAAATATTTCCGAAAGATAGCATACAGATTTAAATAATTTGACAAATATTACATCTCGAATAATTCATAAAGATTTCACAAAGATTTCAAATATTTTGCAATGATTTCGGATAGATTTGAAAGATTTCACAAATATACTTCTATTGTTTCACAAAGATTTCAGATAGATTTCAAACATTAAACAAAAATTTTTAATATTCCGCAAAGTTTTCAGATAAATTTCAAAGATTGTACAAAGATTTCAACGATTTTCCAAAGATTTTAAAGATTTTGGATAGATTCAAAAGAGTGCACAAAGACTTCAATGATTTTCTAATGATTTCCATAATTTCACAAATATTACCAAATATATCAAAAATATTTCAATTATTTCACAAAAACTTCAGATAGATTACAAAGAGATAAAGATTTCAATGATTTCCCAACGATTTCAAGGATTTTGGATAGGTTTAAAAGTTTACAATGATTTCCTAAAAATTTTAAAGAGATGTAAATAATTTCACAAATGTTACCAAATATATCAAATATTTCGTGAAGATTTCCAAAGATTTCAAATACTTCCCAAAGATTTCAGATAGATTTGAAAGATTTTACGAAGACTTCTATTATTTGACAAAGGTTCCAGAAAGATTTCAAGGATTGAACAAAGCACCCAGTAAGAAGAGAAGAATTAAAAAAAATTAATACTTTCATATTTAAACGTAAGAGTGAGTATTATTTAATTTTTTTGAATGTGCTAATTTTCCATCGGGAAAACTGCCCAACGAAAGAATAGATTTATCTCTGAAACCAATTCTTTTATATTCCCTTAACGAATGCCACTTGTGTTGTATTCCATATAGGCGAACATATCTTCCATTTTCTTAATTCCTCTTAATGCGAGCAGTAGGCACATCTCTCATGGTTATTTTTAATTCCATACTTACATGCTGTATTTTGGATTAATTCAATTCTTTCTAATCCGTCCACAAAATGCGTGCACTTATATGATTTCTATTCCTCCGTGTGCAACATAACTTTGGAAATTTCAATTTTTTTGTCATGGTCATTTTTAATTCCATACTTATATGCTTTATTTTTGATTATTTTAATTCCTTATAATTGCAAGTTGGCTACTAAACATCTCTTCCCTCCTAACCCTAAAAACGGTTTCAGATGTTTATAGCAGTCAAGTTGCAAAAATGTAACCTAAATCAAAAATCCAAAGTCAAACCAAAAAAATAGTAAGCAGAAAATTTCAAAAATTTTGATTTCACCTATACTGGATAGATCGTTTTTTTAGCTCCGTATTCATTTTTTGTGGCTGTGTTATCCATGCAAATTCGCACAGCAGTAGTGCGTACTACTGATGTGCGAATTATATCTTCGAATTGATCTCGGTCGGACTGATATGTAACTTACGTATTGTTTATATAATGTTATTTATTATATCATTTGCACATGATAATCTTTTATATTTTTAAAGTTAATAAAATAGGTTTCTGTTAAATAGATTAATAAAAAAAGGTTCGTATAATTTACCCAAATTTTTTTTTGACCCGTAATTTTATAAATGTAATACAATATTTATTTATTAAAGAAATGAATTTATTTCAATTTACAGTTTTGCCTTAAAAGTGATATTATTTTATTCCTTTCTATTCTTTCTTTTACATTTCTCCACTTTTTAATTCCTCCCAATACGCTTCCATTACATTTTTCTGAGTCGATTAAAAGGAATAGGTTTTGCTTTTTTTTTCTACTCGTTGGTAGAACTTTCGATGAAAGAAAATTCACGTATTAATGGGAATTCAGATTCTGAATTTTTTTGAATTCCTCTCTTCTTACCGGGCAAGAAAGAATTGAAAGATTTTCAGTTCTGACGAACCGATTAATTTAATCATTCGATTTCAGAGGGGAGCAAATCAATACTTTCACCTCCATGGTCGATTTCTAGGGAGGGAGGCATTGCCTCCTGTGCCCCATAGGGCTCCGCCGCCTCTGGTTATAGGTAAGAACTTGATTCAATATTATTTTTACGGGAAGGTATGTCACACACTGCGGCAATTTGGCAAAAACAGCGTCAAAAATCTGTAACCGAACGTTTAGGCATTGCTGAATACGAATCTGTAGCCGCAATTAAAAAATTTAAAATGGCGATGGCAGTGCAAGCGACGAAAGTTGGCGATTTTCGCTTTTTTCGAAAAAAAGAACTTTATACCTGCACAGCTTTATGTGAATCAAATTTTAGAAAGTGTAAAACGTTTTATTTTGTGTCTATAATATTGCTGATGACGAATCTGAAGTCAGATTTTCAAAATTCCAAATGGTCGATCCAATATGTGTTCGCTGACTACGAATCTTGAGTCTAATTTTCAAAATTCCAAATGTCTGTTCAAATATGGTGGAAGAAAAACTTGGAAAATGTATACATATTTGTAAAAATGTGAACCTCGGGATTTTTTTGGGTCGCTGATTGCAAAGCTTTAGTCATATTTTCATAATTCAAAATGGCCGATTCAATATGGCGGACGAAAAACTTGAAAATTTTATAAATGTTAGTGATACTCAGTACCCGCCGATTTTTCGGGACGCCGATTACAAATCTAAAGTCAGATTTGCAAAACTCAAAATGGCCGATCCAATATGGCAGACGAAAAACATGGAAAATTTATAAATGGCTGTAAAAAACCGTTCCTCGGAATTATTTGGGGCTATGATTCCGAATCTTAGGCCATATTTTCATAATGCCAAATTGCCGATAAAATAGGCAAATAAAGAAATTTAAAAATTTATAAATGTTTGTGAAAATCCGCCCCAGGACCCAGGGTTTTTTTGGGACGCCGATTACGAATATTATTTATAATTCAATTTTAAATTGAAGTTAGTCAAAAACCTTTATTATAAACATCCATAGGCCTTTCAAACACAGTAATACAAGAATCTGAATTTCAGTAAAAAAAACGTAAGTTGACTTTCAGACGTAACCAAAAGGATCATTCGCTAGTTGAAAGTCAACTGTTGATTGAAATATGACTTCCAGTTATTCGCTTGGTTGAAAGTCAACCGCTTTATATACGTGCAATGAAATTTTTAGGTTAATTTAAGACACAAATATTGTTGACATCCCGTCAAACCTTCAATTAATATTTTTGAAGATTATAACATAACTTACTTATAAAATACGATTACAATGATTAAAATAAGATAAGGAAATGTATTTCCCGTAAGAACTTGAACTTTTCTTCACCTCCATGACATTGTATTCCTTGGAATTTGTTTCAGCTTTAACTCATGAGAAAATTTTCACAAAACGACGCACATGTCCAACATGTAGATTCAATCAGGCATCGATTAACACTGGCTTTTCATCATTTCTGGATATCAACCATTTTTAAGAGTTTTGTGTTATTTAAGTGAAAAAGTTTCACAAACGACTTAAATATACACTATCCAAATTGCCGAGATCCACGCTTCAATTGACATTTATTTTAAGTGTTCGCGCATCGCAGTTCTCGTACACATTTCTGTTAGCGCAAATGAATTTCGGATCGCACGACTGAAAATCATTCGAAAGTTGACATACATACCAGTTGTTCTTTGTATTACTAGGTACCTATTTCAGACAGAGAAACGGCATTTAAGATCAATTTATGGTTGAAATTAATTCACTTACTTAATTTAAGTTAAAAATGAAATTCAGTTATTCCTAAAATTTAGATTCTTGTATTACTATGAACTTTTAGTCCGCAATTTGTCATCAGCCATTTTGAATTGTGAAAATCTGACTAAAGATTCGTAACAAGCGAACAAAAAAAAATAGTGTTAAGCATTTTCACAAACATGTATACATTTTTCAAGTTTTTTGTCCGTTACAATGGATCTGCTATTTTGCATTTCAAAAATGAAACTTACTATTCGGGATAAGAGTCGCAAAAATTCCAAGGTACTGATTTTTGCAAACATTTATAATTTTTTTTCAAGGGTTTTGTCCTCTAAATTGGATCGGCCATTTTGAAGTATAAAAATCTGGCCTAAGATTCAGAATCAGAGCCTCGAAGAATCCCGAGGTACAGATTTTCAGAAACATCATTAAATTTTCAGTTTTCCGTACGCTATATTGGATCAGTCATTTTTAATATGAAAATCTGTCCTAAGATTCAAAATCAGAGAACCAAAAAATTCCGAGATACAGATTTTTACAAAAATGTATACATTTTCAAGGTTTTTAGTTTGCCCTATTGGACCAACTATTCTGAATTTTAAAAATCGGATTTAAGATTAATAATCAGCGATCCGAAAATTCCCCGTATGTAAACTTTTATTGGCTTTACTTATTTTTACTAACATTTATGCACCTTTTCATCATTTGAACACCCATATTGAATCGCCCATTTTGAATGTTGAAAATCTTACTTCAGATTCGTCATCGGCAATACCATAGACTTGAAATAAAACATTTTACATTTTTTTACATTTGATTCACATAAAACTATGCTGGTATAAAGTTATTTTTATTTACTCGAAAAAAATACCCAACTTTAGTCGCTTGTACTGGCACAACGATTTTGAATTTCAAAATTGCGGCCGCAAATTCGTATTCAGCGATACATATACCTTTGGTGTACCAAGTTTCATCAGTTTTAATTTTAATTTGACGCGGTTACAGATTTTAGCGCTGTTCTTGCCGAATTTCCCTACTGTGCATCAGTTCAACGTTAGGCCAGCGTATCCATTGGTTTCTTTTCCAAAAATCAGAGCATTAAATTTGACAATAGCGCTTTAAGAGAGCCTTAAATGAGCCCTTAATTATGTCATAGGTCAAAACTCGATTCAATATTATTTTCACGTGTAGTTCCCTCAGGTTAACGTTAAGCCAGCATAACCCACGATTTTTTTCAATAGTGTAGCATTAAATTTGCAAATAGGGCATTAAATTACCCTTAAATGGGCCCTTAATTATGAAATAGGTTTGAGCACGATTCAAAAATGTGGTTACGTCAGCTTAACATACCTCAAATAACACATTCTTACTAGCATTAAATAAAAAATTATAGCAGATATATATACATATGTAGGGACTTGGTTAGAGGGCGTGCTTGTGTGCAGTTGTGCGGGAGGAACACGGAGCAAAAACTGTAAAAAAAGCGTTGGTTTTGGAAGTGAGTGAGTGTGGAGTAAGATATAAGGTAAGAGTAGGGTGCCAGGCCTTCGCTCGCGTAAGGGATTGCAGAATTTCGAGTTGTAAAAGAATTTTGAGACGAATTTGTATCGAGCCAAGAAAAGTAAGGTTAGGTTGACGATAGGAATATGGCGTCGCGCCTGGGGACTCGAGGTAAGGGAGGGCGGAATGGCGGTGGTAAACAACCGCCAATTGACGAAGCGCTGAAGAAAAAGGTATCTTTTGACGAAAAAGTTATACTGGCAGAAGAAATGAAGATAATGAAGATTGCGATGGAAAAGGTAACGGAGGATAACAATTTACTTAGGAAACAGGTAAACGAACTGATAGTGAAGAATAGCATGTTCGAGATAAAGGTAAAAGAGTTAGAAGAAAAAATGGGGAACTGGGAAATTTTGATGGAAGAGGGGTGGGAAAAAGCGAGTAGTAAATCGGGAGGGTCAGGGAAAAGTTTCAGCGAAAAGCAGTCGAGGGAGGGAGCTGGAAGTAGGGACGGCTCAACGTGGAGTCTCAATAGCGCGGGAAGCGCAAACAGTGGCTTTTCCGAGAGAGAAGTCGGGTTAGTGAGGAAGCTTTTGGGAAACAAGGAAAAAGAGGAGAGGAAATTGAATATCGTAATTAAGGGGGGTGATGCTAATGCAGAAAATTTGAAAACAGGGGTGGAAGGTTTTCTCGAAGAAAAGTTGGAGATAAAAGTAGAGTTAGAGAGGGCGTGGAAAAGTGGCTCGATCATCGTAGCCAGATTGAAAAGCTTGGAAGACAAAACGGAGATCATGAAAAGGAAGAGTAAATTAGGCGGGAGCAAAGTATTCATAGAAAATGATCTTACTTGGGAGGAAAGGAAAACTCAGGGAAAAATAGTGAAATGGGCGAAAGAAATGAAAGAAAAAGGGGTGGGGGTGAAAATCGCTCAAGGCAAAGTGAGAATCAACAACGAGTGGAAAAACTGGGATACAATCGAGCGGGAAAGGAATGAAAAAAGGGAAACGAGTGAAAATCAGGGCAAGGGAATGGAAGGGGAAAAAGAAAAGGATTTTCAGATGCCCGGAAGCGAGAATCAGAAATAGAAAATAAGAAGAAATGGAAAGAGGATAGAGAGGGTCAAAGGAACAGTCATTTAGGTAAGAAGAATTGGAAAAACAAATCAGGTAAATTTAAAGGTAACAGTACAGGTAAAAAGACAGAAAATAAGACAAGCAAGAGAGGAGGGAATTGGATTTTTTGGAATGTTGCAGGTTTAATAAGTAAAGATAAGGAATTTTGGGATTTTGTGTCGCAATTTGACTTTGTTAGTTTATCGGAAACGTGGGTAGAAGAAAAAAGTTGGATTGGAATAGAAAAGAGCTTACCGAGCTCTCATATATGGGACAAGATTTTTGCAACAAGAGATAAAAAAAGAGGGAGGGCAAAGGGAGGAATGGTGTTAGGGGGCAGATAAGGTTGGTGTGAAGATTTCAGTTTATGCGCCCGTACGTGCAGCGAGGGTCTGGTTCAATCTAGGTTAAGACTCGATAATGAAAATTTTGTGATATGGTCAGTATATAATTCAAGTAGACTGGAGGTACTAAACGAATTCTTATTCTCATGCGTTGAACTAGATGAACAAGAAAATGTGATAGTCGGCGGGGATTTTAATATAAGAACCGGTAAATTAGGGGGAGTAATTGTAAGGAATAAAAATGGAAGCGCGATATCTAGAGAAAGTAAAGATAATTGTATAGGTAACGATGGACATGAATTTGTGAAGAATATCACAGAGAAAGGATGGAATATTTTGAATGGGACAGGATTTGGAGATGAGAAAGGAGAGTTTACTTATGTGGGCCCTAGAGGCAGTTCGGTTATCGATTATGTTTTAGTGAATGATAACGCGTTAGATAAGGTAAGCGATTTTAAGATAGGAGAAAGAGTGGATTCCGATCACATGCCGCTGTGCTTGCGCCTCGACGAAGGATAAATCACTAAGGAAAAGCAGCAGAGCAAAGGGGAAGTCATCAAACTCTGGGACTGGGGAGAGGAGGCCAAGGAGATCTTCAGACAGCGCACGAACATCCCGGAGGTAGATCCTGGCATCCAAGAAGTATCAGTAGAAGAGAAGTGGCTACGCCTGAAACATCTTGTGTTGGGAGCCATGATCCCTAAGAAGGTGAAGGTTAAAAGAAGAGGTATTGGTTTTAAGCCCTGGTGGAATCGAGAATGCTCCAGATCAAAGAAGAAGGCGAAGAGGGTACTCAAGCTCTGGAAGAAGGAGAGGGCGTCAAGAGAGGAAGTGATAGAAGCCAGAGGGGAGATGAGAGCCGTATTCAAAAACAGCGAGGAAGCGAAGAAAGAGGAAGAAGAAAGAGAGCTGAGAAGTTTGAAGAATGAGAATGATGTGTGGAGTTTTTTAAACAGACGTAGAAAGAAGAGAATCCAGACTGCCAATAATATCAATTCGGAGTCCTGGAGAAAACACTTTATGGAGCTGCTGAACGGCTCGAGGATTTACAAGGATACAACGACCAGGACCATAGAAAAAGGAGACCCATCGACTTACTCAGAGGACCCGCGGAATCTGAAGAACATTGGTTTAGAAGACATCGTTGCTGCGGTCCGAGGGCTCAAGGTCAAGAAGGCGGTGGGAATAGATGGAATACCAAATGAAGCCTGGAAATTCGGTGGTAGCGATATTTGGAGGAGACTGGTGGACCTCATTACGGCAATATGGAACCAGGGCGAGATACCTGAGGATTGGAGGACGAGTATCGTTGTTCCCCTATACAAAAAGGGGGACAGGAATGCGGTCAGTAATTACAGAGGTATATCACTCCTGCCATCAGGGTACAAAATCTACACCGACATCTTGAGAAGAAAACTGGAGGAGATGGTGGAAAGTAGAGGAATCCTGCCAGAACCTCAGGCTGGTTTCAGAAGGAGAAGATCCACGATGCAGAACGTCTTTATATTGAGCCATCTGGCACAGTCGACGGTTCTAAAGAAGGATGAGAGATTATTTGCTGCGTTCGTGGACCTCAAGGCTGCCTTTGACACCGTCAACAGAGAAAAGCTTTGGACGGTACTGCAGGAGGCCGGGATCGAGTTACACCTCATCTGGAAGCTGAAGAAGATATACGAGAAAACGACGGTGAGGGTGAGGACCAGCGATGGGCTGACAGAAGAGTTCGAGACAAGCATGGGCGTGAGACAGGGCTGTGGGATGAGTCCACTCCTTTTCAACATGTATATAGCAGACTTAAGTAATAGATTTTGTAACAAGGATATAGGCGGCGTTAAAATTAAAAACTGGAGAGTGTGGTCATTAGAGTACGCAGATGACATTGTACTGTTAGCGAGGAACAAAGAGGCGCTAGATATTATGTTCGGGGTTCTACGGTCCTTTTTGAGGGAAAGAGGACTAACTCTGAATGTGGACAAAACGAAAGTATTGATATTTAACAAGAAAGGTAATGAAAAAAATTAAATTGGAGTTGGGGAAAGGGAATAATCGAAGAGGTAGAGGTTTTTAAATACTTGGGATATACGTTTAATAGAAAAGGTAATTCTAAAGAGCACATCAAAGAATTGAGATCCAAAGGTATGATAGCAATGAGAAAAACATGGGGTTTGGGGGAAAGGGTTTGCAAAGGCGATTTTAAGCGTAGGATGAGGCTTTTCTCTTACTTGGTGGAAAGTGTAATGTCATATGGGGTTGAAATATGGGGATGGGAAACGAGAAAAGAGCTAGTTAAAGTTTTTATGGACTACATTAGATGGACATTGGGATTAGATTTTAGTACGCCTAGATATTTGATCCAATGGGAAACGGGTTTAAACTATGGGATTGACGTTCATTGGGGACTGAGAGCTTTAAGATTTGAAAAAAGAATTAGGGACAATGAAACAAGTGTATGGGTGAAAGCGTGTTGGGAAGAAAAAAAAGAGAGGGGTTGGACAGATTTATACAGCAAGGAAAGAGAGAAATTTTTGAATAGGAATGGGATAGGGGTAATGGAAGCAGAGGAATGGTGGGAAAGAGAACTAGATCTCGTAGAAAGAATTAGAACAACGCAAACAGATGTGCTAAAACAATTAAATGGTAATAGAATAAGGGAAGCGAAGTATAATAAGAGATACGAAGATATTAAACGGGACTTTGGACCTCCAGGATACTTGTATGACGTAAAAGAAGGAGAAGCGTTAAAGTTTCTGGCTAGAATGAGATGCGGTAATTTTGAAAACGAAAATAAATATTGGTTAAGCGAAGAAAAGCGTAGATGTGTCTTTTGTAAGGTAGCGTGAGACAATTTGTCCCACTATATAGAGGAATGCGAAACAGCCAAATAATGGTTTAAAGATCTGACAGGTAATAATACTAAGGATAAGATTAGGAAATTAGTTCAGGAAAACTTCGAGAGAAAAAATGTAACAATCTATAGGAAAATTTGGAACTTAAAAACAGCGTTGAAAAGTACAAATAAGTGTTAACATCATTAGAAAATAAGTATCTGAAAGACTGTTTAAAGCTAAGTAAAACTGTAGATGCAATTAGCAACGTTACCAATAGTGTGATTGTTCCTATTATTTGTAAGGCTTTGAGAAAGAAGACTTTACATAGTTATATGTATTTATAAATCTTTTTTTTAATATATTTATACATTTATATAGTGTATAAAGAAATCAGGTATAGAGCAGGGATAGATTAGGTATGAGAAGGTGCGAAGGTATGATTGAGTGATTAAAACGCATTGTAAACCAAGTCCGCTTCCGGGCCGGAAGGCTGAAGTTCAATAAACTAACTATATACATATGTAAGGAGTCATACAAACTTCACAATCCAACGTTGTGATTCACTTTATATTGTCACTTTAAGGCCATGTGACGAGTGGGTCACGTGACCGGATTCCTACCTTACCGACACTTTTTTTATTTGTAAACTTATGTTCACACGAATAGCCACATGGAGTTGAAAATTTGGGATAATAAATAAGAAGCACTAAGAAATGCGGCTCTGGCCCTACATTTTTATAATTATGGAAAAAGTTTTTTTTTGTAAATAATTTATTTTTGCTTTTCTCCTAATTATAAAAATGTACGACCAGAGCCGCATTTCTTAGTGCTTCTTATTCATTATCCCAAATTTTCAACTCCATGTGGCTATTCGTGTGAACATAAGTTCACAAATAAAAAAAGTATTCGTAAGGTAGGAAGCCGGTCACGTGACCCACTCGTCCCATGGTCTTAAAGGTATCCACTAATAGGAATACAATATGTCATTTGTATTCTAAATGTGAAGCAAAAATAATAGATAGTTAAAAACAATCTATTTGAATTACAGTTGAAAGTATAAATTTTAACTGAGAAAAAAATTAAACGTGTTTTAATTTAAATATAACATACATACGTAATTTGTAACCTAATTTGTAACCTATATGTAATTTCAGGATTCATTCGATAAGACTGTATAATGTTAATTATTAAATAATTAAAAATATATTTTTAAAATCGTTGAAAAATTATTTTCATCATACCTCAATCGTAGAACCACCAAGGAATAGTAAGGAGTGGTATCACCCTATGTGTTTGGTGAGCAGAGGTGGGACAAGCGACGTCCAAGAATTCGTTAATGCTTGCCACGAATGAAAACTCGTATGCTGGCGCGTGTACATGCGCAGAGCTGTTTTCGCCGTCACGTATTATACTCACTCCCCTATGTTATATTTTGACATCTCGATGCACATGTAGGTCATGTTCGTTTGTTTATGTTCGTTCAATACACAAGTTCGAAACTTCAAACGCGTGTTGACATCGTTTGCATGGCAACCGCCAGTGCGCATGTGCACGGGCCAGCATACGAGTTTTCATTCGTGGCAAGCATTAACGAATTCTTGGAGGTCACTCGTCCCACTCCCCACTTACAGGGATACTACTTCTTACTATTTCTTCGTGCGTAAAACCTTCGATTTTCGACCCGCTCCACAGGTATCTCAAGTCCAATTTTCGATTATCAATATGATGAAAAATTGTATGCACGACTCGAGCCGAGGCAACGATTTCACTCGTGTGATATCAGCACTCGCTTCGCTCGGGCAGCTAACTTCACACTCATGAAATCGTTGCCTTTCGACCCTCGGCACGCAATATACTATTTCACATTATTTTATCAGTGTCAGGGGTTGCTTCAAAAAAATCCTTGGCCCCAAATCGGGGGGATCCAAACTTAAACAACCGTTGGCGAGAGACGGTGACAATAGTTCTGGGAAGGCGGAAACTGGGGAGACTGAAACCGAGAGTTTGGTGTACAAACATTTCTTGAGTGTTTTACTACGGTTCAAAATTAATCATTTACTGTATGATTCCTTGTCAATATTGAATTGAAATTCAAATTTCTTGCCAATAGTTTCAAATTGGTGGCGCTATCGTAGCTACCCAACAGGCGTATAACATCGCAACCCATGCATATGCCAATATTGAAATTAAAGCAATATAATGTAAATACAATGTCAAGACAGTTGAAAAATATTAAAGTTATGAATATAAGCATTGACGAATGTTCTTATTACAATTGAAAAAAAACGTAAAGGATATTGCATATTTTTCTTCTTATTGAAATAAAAATGCTGCTTAAGGCTGGTGACCTTATCAGCATAAATCACCCACCTATTGAGACTCTCGGCTTCCTTTCTCATGTCCTTATCCCCCCGCCCCCACCCCCAGTAACAGAAGTTTTGGTGGGACTGACGTTACAGATTGACTCCACCATGAGACAAATCACTGCTTAATTCGGACATGATTTCGACTCGCAAAACAAATCTCGCGCATACAGGTGATAGTTGGGAGAACAATCTAAACATGAATAATACAAACAATAAAGTAGCCTCGGAATGGACTGAAACTCGGATTGACCAAAGGCATGCACACGGTAAACGTAAAGGTCGTGTTTCGGGCGATGAATGGAGACTGGGTGTTTGGAATGCTAGAGGAGTGAATGATCTTAAGATAAGAGTACTACGAGAAACTATGCACGTAAGGAAACTAGACATTCTTTGTGTACCTGAGACGAAGAAAAAGGGTCGCGAATTTATAAAAATAGAAAATGGGGTGTTGGAAGGCGGTTGTGAAATATGGTCAGGAGTAGATAGCGAATCACATCGTAGTCAAGGGGTCGGCTTAATTATGAATGAAAAAGCAAGACAGCATCTCATAGAGCATAATTTTGTATCACCCAGATTGCTATGGGCTAGAATGAAGGTAGGAATCAGAAGATTATTTATCATAGCGTGCTACGCACCAGTTGATAGCGATTCGAGGGAAGTTAAGGACGCCTTCTGGGACACTTTAAATGATACAATAAGTACTTGCGACCAAGGTGAAAGAATAATTTTGTTAGGTGATATGAACGGATGGGTCGGCGTCCAACGTCAGCATACAGATACAGGAGGGGTACTAGGTAATTTTGGGGATCCAACAAGAAAAAACTATAACGGGGAAAAATTAGTTAGCTTATGCTTAGAGAAGGACCTATT
>CAKNXH010060631.1:51595-63704 GCA_932178445.1 Andricus quercusramuli
TATAACGGGGAAAAATTAGTTAGCTTATGCTTAGAGAAGGACCTATTTATTACAAATACCTGGTTTCGACATAAAATGATCCATACTTACACCTGGTGTAAAGGAAATAACCGCAGTATAATTGACTTCGTTATTGCAGATGAAAGACTAAGAGAACTAGTTACAGATACAAGAGTCATGAGGGGGGCCGAATGCAATACTGATCATTACCTTTTAGTCTCCAGGATGAACTTAGGGCGGGGGTGGAGAAGAAAGAGAACCAAAGAAACGAAACAAACGCGAATCAAGGTCGAAAATTTACAGAAACCGGAATTACGAATAGATTTTCAGAATAAGATAAACGAACGCATGGATAAAGCAATTTGGGAGTCGCTTGAAAGGAATAAAGATGTAGAAGGTGCGTGGGCTTTATTGCGGGATACCATTGTTGAAACTGCGATTGAAGTGTGTGGTATGACGAGGGTAGGAAAAAAGTCTGGCGATGCGTGGTGGAACGATGAAATTGCGGCAGCCCAACAAGAAAAGAAAGAAGCGTACAAAAGAACGTTGAACATGACAGGTCTTAGCGATGAGGAGAGAAATAGACTCAAAAATGATTACAGACACAAAAAGAGGAAAATTAAACGTCTAGTCAAAGAGAGTAAAGAGAAAACCAGAACAGAAGAGAACAAAATAAAAAACTGCTTTGAAGGAATTATGAAACTATTATTTAAAGAGATGAAGGGAAGTAAAAGTACAGAGTTTGTTAGCATGAGAAACAGTAAAGGTGAAATGCTATATGATATAGACGGGATAGTAGACGCTTTAAAAGACTCTTTTAAAGAACTATTAGGAGGTGAAGATATAGGGCAACAAAACTACGACATTGAACATAATGCATTAGAAAACCCAATTGAAAAAGTCAGTGTCACTGAGGTCAGAGATATAATTAAGAACTTGAAAAACGGTAAGGCTGCTGGTTTAGACAGTATTAGCGCTGAAATGCTTAAATACGGTGGCGAGCACATACCTCACAGGTTGTGCGAATTGATAAATTTATGTTTCGAGACAGGAGAAGTCCCAGACGATTGGAGAAAGGCGATTATTGTACCAATATATAAAAAGGGAGATAAAAGCAACTGCAGTAATTACAGAGGTATCAGCCTACTAAGTACCGTAAGTAAAATATACTCAAAAATACTTATTCTTAGGGTAATGGAAATTACAGAAGAGAAGATATGGGAAGTCCAAAGTGGATTTATGCCAGGAAGATCATGTACAGATCAGATATTTAGCCTAAGACAGATCACAGAAAAAAGCTTGAGAGTAGGAAAGAAAGTTTTCTGTGCATTTATTGACCTAGAAAAAGCATTCGACACAGTAAATAGAAGTAAACTTTGGGAAGTCCTTAAAGAGTATGGAGTGAATGGAGGGCTCCTACAAGCAATAAAAACAATATATACGGGTAGCAGGGTGGCCATTATTATTTTCATTTTCCTCTCCCGGGTTTCTCCCGGTTCTCCCGGTACAAATTCGTGATTTCTCCCGGTTTAAAAAAAAAATACTGGTGTTGCGAAACGTGCAGTTTTTTCACAGATGATCAATTGCGGAAATCGATGAGCATCGGCAAACCGATTTACGAGAAATGCATTGACTTTCATTCATATAATAAGCAGGATAAGAAAAATTTAATGCCTAATAAAGGAAAATGCAAAGATGTTTTATTATATACATATTATATATGTTTTAAGGAAACATGAAATTATCGAAACAAGTTTAGTTAAATCACAGATTGTTACAACTTCAACACTACATGAGACTACAGAACCTCCAGAACAGTCTAGAATGCGAACTAGTACGCACACATACGCGACGTAATGTGGGCGGTCAATCAATCCCAACTAATTACGCGATTTCGCGATTGGTTGTTCGGACACACAGCGCTACGAAACGCGCGACTTATGAAATGCGGGAAATCTCCCGGTGTAATAATTCTCTCCCGGCTTTTTCCCGGTTTTCTCCCGGTGCAAGTTTCTCCCGGCTTTCTCCCGGTTCTCCCGGTTCGGTAGCCACCCTGGGGTAGTAAAGCAAGTGTAAGGGTAAATGGGAAACTGAGTGACTGGTTCGATATTATGCAAGGCGTGAAACAAGGATGCGTTATGTCCTCGTGGCTATTTATCATATTCATGGATAAGTGTCTAAGAACTGCCCTCTTCAACGAAAAAGGTATAGATCTCGAAACCGTCAAAGTACGTGGGTTGGCTTTCGCAGATGACAAGATTGTTATGGCAGAATCAGTCGAAGACTTGCAAAGAATGTTGAATAAACTTAACACAAGCATGAAGAACATGGACCTCAAAATTAACGTGAATAAAACGAAAGTCATGGTTTTTGAGGGAAAAAGTGAGAAAACAATATGCAACATTGTCCTAAATGATGTGAGATTAGAACAAGTTGACAAGTACGTATATCTAGGTAGTCTATTCACTAGCGACGGAAAAATAGATGGGGAATTAGATAGGCGCATAAATAAGGGTAAGCAGGTTATCGGTAGAGCAGGGTCCATCCTCACGAATAAAAACATATCAAAAAAAGCTAAAATGGCCATACATAATTCCATATTCGTACCAACTGTACTATACGGTAGCGAGGCATGGACCTGTCAAGAAAAGGACAGGAGTAAAATCAACGCGATCGGCATGAAACCTTTGCGCATAATATGCGGAAAAACACTGATGGACAAAGTCTGAAACGAGATAATCCTCAAAGAATGTGGTACAGGAGACACGCTAGTTGACATATGGGAAAGAAATCAGTTAAGATGGTTCGGACATCTTGAAAGAATGAAAGATGAACGACTGACGAAGCAAGTATATAAAGGTAAAGTAAATGGCAGAATGCCCAGAGGTAGACCGCCGAAAGAATGGTTAGAATCTGTAAATGAGACATTTATCCGAAGAGACATAAGAAGTCATAGGAACAGAAGAGCTTGCATGAAGAAATGCATGGACGTAAAGGAAGCTAGAGTAGTATGCCAGGACAGAAATGTGTGGCGACAAATAGTTTATAAGCAGAGTGACAATAGAGTGAATGATGCCTGAAACAAAGACCTTGGATACTAATGGGCCCAAGTGGGAAGCCATACATAACAATTTTGTGAGGCTCCTCACTTGGGGTGATCGCTAGAGAGATTGATCAGCAACCTGGGTCGGAGCAGTGTTGCGGAGTGAACGTGTTATTTGAATAAATAACACGAAAACTCCAGATCAATCTAAAATATCTATACCATAACACATATACCTATATACCTATCTACCTTATACCATATAACGACCTACTTTACGCCTACCCCCAAAGGGAAATGGCTTAATGGTATAATAATAATAATAATAATAATACTAATGATGAGTCATGTAAATTCACAAGAAGCATGCTGTGTACTGTATTACGGAATTTTATGTGAAATTAATCCATTTTCAAATCGTAAAGGGCTAGTATGTATTTCGAAGAATTAAATTATACTAGCCCCAGCGCTGAACTTTATTGATTTGTCTTACATAATATTTAATAATGATAGACAGTACCTATATATAAGTTTCAGAAATTTATTCAAAGTCCATTATAAAACAGGCCCGCCAAATGTCCATTTTCATGAAATGTTTGTAATTACAAATCCTCTCATTTATATTATAACTAGCGCGGTTAACATTGCATCGACAATTAGAATTATACAAATATAAAAAAAGGTTATTCTGTTTCAAATTTTCTAATGGTACAAAATGAAATTGTTCAAAAAAATAAATAATAATAAACAATAGTTTGAAAGGCCCGGTTTGATTTTTCAAACAAATTTTTTTAATTTGTTCACAGATTAATGTGGTGCTTTTAACTTCCTCGAAATCAACTGAATTCCTTCGAATTCCCAGATATATCTGAATTCATCCAAGTCGACTGAATTATCTGAATTGCTTGAATTCGTGCAATTTTCTAAATTCTTAGAAACTCCCCGAATTCCAAGGACTTCAAAATAATTCAAAGAATTCACAGAAATTCAGAAGAATTGAAGGAATTCAAGAAATTCTATGTTCAGGGAATTCGGAAGATTCAAAGGAATTTAGGGCATTTGGAGAATTTAAAGAATATCAGAAATTTAAAATATTCGAGAAATTCAGAGTATTCAAGGATTTCAGGGAATGTAGAGAAACAAAAGATTTCAGAAAATTTAAGAAAGTTTTAGATTTTTACGAGTTCAGAGAATACAAGGAATTTTGACTATTTAACAAATCCAGGATATTCAGAGAATTCAGGGAATCAAAAGAATTCGAAGATTTTCAGTAATTCAGAAAATTCGGGGATCTTAAGGAATTTCGAGAAATAAAAAATTGTAGAGACTTTTCAAGAAATCTGCCAAATTTTCGTTTCTCTAAATATAAATCGCTTAATTTGAAGAAAAAAATTGAAATTTTTTATTTAAAGTTTTGAAAGCTGTGAATTTCTAGTTTGAGAGACTTTAAATTTAATATTGAACCATTTTTCAGTGATTCAAATTCAAAAATTTTCAATTTAGAACGTTCCAAATTTGAAAAAAGTCCATTTTTAGGTTTTAGAATTAATCCATTTTCCAGTTTTAAATGCTTAACAGTTAAATTATTTAAATTGGCAAGCCTTTATTCGACCTTCACTGGACCTTGTAATGACCTTCATAGGAGTATCATTTTGAGCGTAAAATGTCCGGCTCTTTTTAAGTCTGGAGTCGAGGTCAGGCTCGTTGCTGCTAGTGGTTGGCCCTCTCTGCCCCCTTCAACTTTTGTCTGAAACATTTTTCTATATCCAACCAAAATTCTGAGTTGTTTCCCATGGTAGATTGAAGTGGTCGCTCTGTATATCTGGGTGACTCATTTTAATCTATAAATCCAAATATCGTCTAAACTATCCCATCTACATAAAAAAACGGTTCATACAAAAGTTGAACAGGACATAGGGGACCATTTAACTGTAACATTGATTTTGACCTTGAGGTCAACGTCATTTCAAGGTCAACACGATTTTTCAAAATAGAAACTACTATTTTTTACTGCAGATTTGAATAGAGAGGAAAATTTTGCGTCAAAAATGTACTATGTACATCTTATTTTTGTGACCTGGGAGAGGTAAAAATCAAGGTCAAGTGTCCAAACACCGATTAGATGTCCTTTTTCTGAATGACAAGGTGGTCAAGGTGGTTCACACTTTTACATTGCTTGCTCTACCCAGAAAACCACGCAAATTCAGAGAAAGGGCATCTGATCGTTTTTTGGATATTTGACCTTGATTTTTGACCTCTCAAAGGTCACAAAAACAAGATTTCCATAGAATATTTTTGACGTTAAGTTTTCCACTCTATTCAAATCTGCTGTCAAAAATAGGGGTTTCCATTTCAAAAAATCGTCTTGAACTTGAAATGACCTTGAAAATTGACCTCAAGGTCAAAATCAATGGTACAGTTAAATGGCCCCCTATGTCCTAGTCAACTTTTGTATGAACCGTTTTTTATGTAGATGGGGTAGTTTAGAAGATATTTGGATTTATAGATTAAGATGGGAGAAATTTGGGAGAAATTTTGACATTTTGAGGCCTTTTAAGGAGTTTCATACACTTTAGCGGAATTCTTATAATAATTTGAATAATTCTTCGAAGCAATTGTTCACAAGACTACAGAAATTTCACAATATATCGCAGAATTGTAAATACTCAAAAGTATTTCCAAGAATTTAAAAGAATTTTTCAAGATTTTAGACTATTTATAATGATTTCAACAAATTTTCAATTTATTTTCATAATGTGGAAGTATTTCGAAGAATTTCGAAGAATTTTGAAGAATTAATACGATTATATTTTTCACTTACAACTCTACGTGCACAGATAATACCCTCCCAAGTGTGCATGTCTCAATTAATACGATCAAAATTTTAACTGACAAGTCCACGTACACAGATGAGATACTCCCTACTGTGCGTGTAGACTTTTAAGTGAAAAATATAATCGTATTAATTGAGAGGTGCACATTAGGGAGTCTCCAATACGTGCACGTGGACTTACACGTGGAAAATATGTTCGTATTAATTGAGAAGTGCACAATTGAGTCTCTCGTCTGTGCACGTGCTAAGTTGGAAGTACCCCATCTGTGTACGTAGACACTGTAACAGAATTGTTACCATGACGCGGGACTCGGTACGACCCATCACGAAAGGGTTGCCGGGCCGCGCAAGAGACGGAACGGAATCCCCCGAGAGGACCCAAAGCCCCGAGCAACGGCACGGCCTAAATGTCGACGTACACAGTCCGAGTGTCCCATATGTGCACGTGCACAGTTAGGAGACTCAGATGGTACCCTACCAATGGTTTACGTGCACAGATGGGGTACACCCAACTGTGCACGTATACACATTGGGAGACTCTCAACTGTGCACGTCTCAATTTATACAATCAGATTTTCAACTTAAAAGCCCACGAGCACAGAGGGGAGACTCCCAAATGTACATTATATGTCTCAAATAATGCGATCTGATTTTTCACTTGAAACAGCACGTGCACAAATGGTTACTTCCCAATATACATATACATATTATGCTGAACAAAATTTTGCCGAATGGAAATCTTGAATTATTCAAAAAAAATCATTTTCAATTGCCTACAGACGACAAAAACGTGTGCGCGCGGCTTGCAAGTTTGAGCGCGCCTAGGGCGCGCAACTGTTGATTCTCGCGCTTCGCGCTCGCTACTATATTTACCTCGCGCTACGCGCTCAGTCCTTGTATTTCCCCCATATTTGTGCGCACACCTCTTAAAGTTAAATGTCAAAGTATCGACAACTGTAATTTGTTGATTGTGAATTCTCCTTTGTTAAAGCTCCTTCGGCTTTAACGAATACATTCTCATCACGTACCTGGTGCTTCGCACTCGATTTTGTCCAAAATGCGAAATTTTCTACATTATATGTTCAACATTATTATATCTAATGCATATTACATTTATTTATGTACGTCGGCCTGTGATTGCTTATTAGATATTGCGAAATAAAGTACGAATTGTATTTATCATGATTACTTCAATATTTGTTCCTGATTTTGCATTAAATTTATCCTCAGCTACCGTAAAAATTTTATTTTATTCGAACAAATGTATATTATTGCAATTCATAATATGCATTGATATTAAAAACAGACGTATTTTCCTTTTCTTGTTTTTATAATTGAAAATAGTGCGCATCCTACGAAAAAATCTGTTATTATGCATTTCATTGCAACATGTGTCGTTTTTCCATGAATTTAATTTGTTTATGTTCAATGCTATTTTTTACGATTTGAACCAAAAATACGCAACCTAGCGTAAAGTGGTTCAAACAAAATTTTTATAACAAAAGTTTATACAAAATTTGTAGATCATTTTTGGTTGAACAACTTTTGTCTATTAATTTTTTTTCGCCTCTTGTGTGGTTTTCCAAAAATTCAATTTTTTTTATTTTTAATGCGATTATTCAGGATTAAAACAAAAAATACGATTCTTTAAAAAAATTATTTATCACAAATTTTTATCGATCTTTTTTGTGTGAGAAACTTTTGCCTATTAATTTTTTTCATAGCTTGTGTCGTTTGTCCAAAAATTTAATTCTTTCTTCTTTAATTTTATTTTCTAAGATTAAAGCAAAAACTATGGATTCTATCAAAAAGTGATTGCCAATAAATTTGTAGATCTTTTTTGAATGCACAATTTTTCTCTATTCGTCTTTTTACGTACCTTATGTTGTTTTTCCAAAGATTTAATTTTTCTATTTTTATTGATATTTTTTACGAATAAAACAAAAACTACGCATCCTATCAAAAAGTGATCCATAAAAAATTTGTAGATCTTTTTTACATATATAATTTTTCATTCTTTTTTTCATATCCTGTATATTTTGACAGCAAAATGGAATTTTTTATTATATTTTTGGCGATAAAAATTTGAATTTTCGATTTTTCAAAAAAATTGAGAAAAGTCTTATAACAGTATTGTAGGGTGTTCAAAAAGAAACATTTTTCTTCTGAATTTTTTTCTTATCGTGCGTTGTTTGTCTTAAAATGTTCATTTTCGTTTGTTTTTTGTAATTTTGTAAATGCTATAACTCCAGTAATTTTTGTTTAATCAAAAAATGCATTGGGATAAGTTTTTTATCTTTTTGAGGACTACGAATATCCGTACATAGAATTTTTAAATTTGAAAAAAAAGTGGTCTCAACAATTTTGAAAAAGCGCTCACTACATTTTAGCCTACATTTTAGGATACTTGAAGAGTATACCAAAGCCCAATCCAATCTGTCAATTCTTTCGAAAGTTATCGTACTAACAGACTAAAAATCTATATACATACACACTAGGGTGGCCCTTATTTTTCACTTTTTAAATTTCTCTGCTCTCACCCCCCAGTTTTGTTTGAATGCCCAAAAAAACAATCTCCGAATTTGAGCAAAATCGGTTAATATTTAGGGGTCGCGCAAAGACCATGAAGTTTCCCATTGATTTAACATGGGAAAAAGTCAGCCTTTTGTAAATCTAATATTTGAACGCGATAATATGTTACAAATAATTCCGTGTTTTAATATATTGTTCAGAACTCATCAGAGAATAAGAATCAATCATAAATTTTGCTGTTGAATAATTGTAAGCCACTCTTATGGGTCCCCAAAGAAAACCCCATAAGTGACAAATGTGAATTTTACGTAATATTGCGGTTTATTGACGCTTTTTAAAAGTTTTTAAAAAATAAATAATCATTGATCAGTAATTTACGAATACCCAGTCATTTGTTAACTAATATTCAACTGTTTAAACAATTTTTAGTTTGTTTCAACATTTAAGAGCATTCTTAAAAAGCAAAGTAGAACATGAAAATATTTCAGTCTTTTGAAAAATAGCACACAAAAATATTTAAACAAAAAAATTGTTTAAAAAATTTGAATTTGTTTAAACATCCACGATTATTCATAATAAACAAATTAGTACTTAAAAATATAAAAATTTGTCGAAAATGCAGTGATATAAAAGGTTTTGCCTGTTTTTTTAGGTAAAATATATTATTGAACAAATACGTATTATTTGAATAATTGTAAAATTATTTAAACAAATTATTTTATTGTTATTATCGATTAAATAACTCATAATGTCTAGAAAATACGTTCATTTCGCGAGTTAACTGAAAAAAACAAATATTTAAACAAATTAAAAATTGTGTAAACAATTGAATATTAGTTTACAAATGACTAAATAATCGTAAATTACTGATCAGTGATTATTTATTTTTAAAAAACTTTTAAAAGCGTCAATAAACCGCAATATTACGTAAAATTCACATTTGTCACTTATGGGTTTTTCTTTGGGGACCCATAAGAGTGGCTTACAATTATTTAACAGCAAAATTTATGATTGATTCTTATTCTCTGATGAGTTCTGAACAATATATTAAAACACGGAATTATTTGTAACATATTATCGCTTTTAAATATTAGATTTACAAAAAGCTGACTTTTTCCCCATGTTAAATCAATGGGAAACTTCATGGTCTTTGCGCGACACCTAAATATTAACCGATTTTGCTCAAACTTGGAGATTTTTTTTTGGCATTCAAACAAAACTGGGGGGGGGGGGGGAGCATAGAAATTCGAGAAAAAAAATCCACTAAGTATAAATAAGAACCACCCTAATACACACCAACATGCACACCCACATACACACCTACATACACATTTTTGGGTTCAGGGCGTCTCAAAACGTGGACATTTGACAAAAACCGGGGGGTCAAATTTTACACAAATCTAATACATTCTCTGATGAGAATGTAAAAAAACTTTTTCTGTACAACGCTATTAAGAATTTTTTACTGCCTGAAAAGGAAGTTTTAGAAAAAGTTGTGAAGCCTTGGTAAAATGGGGACAACATATTCCTCTTATGGGCCCATATTTACCAAATCATAGCATATGCACAATAACTAACAATGCGTGTCAGATTGACATTCAAAATTATGTAGTTTACAACCTTATGGAACTAGCTGGACGTTTCGTGTAATGCACTCACCTGCCCATTTCTGAATTGCTGTTGCTGTTGGTGATGAAATAAAGCAACTTGTTGCTGAGCAGTCATCTGGTTATTCAAATAGACGAGATGTTCTGCACCTGGATTTGCACTCTGTAAAGTAAAGCAAAGTATTGTTAAACAATTTCATAGTCATACAAAGCTGTATGCCCGACAAGAGCGACTTTGCAAATAACATTGCTATTCCTTGATCATTAAATTTCTTCTTTCTATCAAATAATCTATTTCATTGGAGAAGTGGTGCTATAAACCTAAATCATGAAAATTTACGTTGTAAAATAAAAATTAGGCAGAAAACAGTTTTGACAACCAAAAAATGTAAGATTCGCTGGCAGGAATATAACTGCACCTAAAAAAAAAGAAGACCTTCCACTTCCTGCTGCATATGTTTCAAAGTATTTGTATTTCATAAAAAGACCGACGAAATACATCTTGCAGGGCTTGAATCGACTAGAAGGCTTTAAAAAGTCGCATTAGTCGCATAAAATACGTTGAAAATAGCATGGAATTTCCAAAAAAAGCCCACAAAAAGTCGCTCAAATTTCGAAAGATAATTAAAAAAAAACAGTATCAGAGACTGAATGATTGAAATAATAACTTTATATGTTTAGGAATATAGAGTACATAATTCTCATTGATTTTGAAATAGTCATTCAGCTTGAAGGGTTCTAAATCTGGGTCTAAAATATTTCTTTTGCAACAACCACATCAAAAGTTGGAAGTTTTCATGCTTCTAAATGATGCCTAAAGGACCTTACTTGAGCAGACGGTGTCCGAAACAATTTTCGCGCATGCGCAGTTTGAAGATGGCTTAATTAAGACACGGTTGAAAAAGCTGCGCCTGCGCACTTTTGAGTTGAGGTACTTTAGACACTGGCATAGGTAACTTTAAACACTGGTGTTGGTATCTTCTTGAAATAAATTTAGATTTAACTTGAACACATTTTTTAATGGTTGAAGTTTTCTTTTTAGGGCTTCGTAGCCCCCCCCCCCCACCCTGGGCAAAAGAGCATAACGCCAATATTTTTTTCCAACAAATTTGTTTCAACTCCAGTCTATGCAATATAAAATTAGTATTTTTCGTTACCTCCTCCTCACAACTTTTTCGGACGGGCGTTGCAAAAAATAGAGTGTGATACACGTGCGCATAGGTGATTGGTAACTCGTGTGATTGCATAATTCGTATGAGATAATCCACAAAAAACAGTAATCTTCTGAGAAACTTTTCCAGAAACTCAGAAACCAATGGCTTGAATAAAGCCTTTCTTCGAACGCGATTGAGATTGAAAACAATTTCTCAAAGAGGAGAAAATGGTAAAATTATGTTGGTCATCCGTTCCAAATAAAAATCCAAACCTTTATTTCAAATAAATAAAAGCGTCCACCTCCATAGAATTAACCGACGTTTCGATACGACTTTGTGTCTTTTTCAAGGTTGAATGAAACTAAAATCAAAAGAAAACGAATGTGTTTTCGTATGCTAAACTTCAATGCCAAATACATCACAGAAAACTTAAAAGTTAAAAAATATATATATATATATATATATATAAAATCATCTATTTTGCGCACTTGTATCACAAATAAATATTTCTCTACTAAAGGGAACGAATTTTTCA
This sequence comes from Andricus quercusramuli, assembly GCA_932178445.1. NCBI lineage: Eukaryota > Metazoa > Arthropoda > Insecta > Hymenoptera > Cynipidae > Andricus > Andricus quercusramuli. The sequence goes on from CAKNXH010060631.1 coordinate 63,300, forward strand.
CCCAACGACGAATTATTAACAAAAGGAGTTAAGTTTTCAAATTAAGAAGTCGAATGGTTTAGAAAGCACTTAACTTTTAAATTTAATTTTTAATCAAAAGTTGAATTAAAAAGGAAATCATAATTTTTAACCAAACAGTTGTCGAATTTTCAAACGAAACAGATTAAACATCAACCCAAAAGTTGAATTTTTAAGTCAAAAAGACTAATTAAAAAAAACAGTTGAATTATACACTTGAAAAGGTGGGTAAACCTGGAAGTACCACCTTGCCCAAAAAATATAAAACCTATGCCAGAATTAAGGGCTCATTTAAGGCTCATTTAATACCCAAAAGCCAAATTTTGGGCTCTGCATTTAAAAAAAAAATGCATGGTACTGCCAGCTTTACGTAAAGCTAGCAGTACC
>CAKNXH010060632.1:0-33134 GCA_932178445.1 Andricus quercusramuli
AAATTATTAAAAATATTGTCTAATAACTTAATATTTTAAAAAACGTTCAAAAGTTTAAGAAAAAATATAGATTTTTAAATATTCTCTTTAAAATAATTAAAACGAGAAATTATTACTTCCAGAAAATTTAAAAATGTTATAAAAGCCTTTTTCATCCAAATTCTAAAAACCAATTTTCTTCTAGGAAATCATGAAAAAGTCCAAAACGAGCCACGATGATCAAAATCAGCGATCCGCAGTCCAGGAAATAGTTCTCGAAAAAGTAAAAGACACTGTTTCAGACGAAATCACCTCTCTCTATAACTACATTGAACGGCGAAATTTAAAAATGATAAAATACCTCTTCAGAAAAGGCGTTTCATTCGAGGAAAATAATAAAGATGATCTTCCTCTTCTGCACTTCGCCCTGGACCAAGAAGACTCGGACAAGAACCTAATTAAACTTCTTCTCCGCTGTGGTGCCAGCTTAAGTGCCAGAAACAAAGATGATTTAACTCCCCTTCATTATTTATTATCAAAACCGGTGAAAAAATCCGAAAAACTGTTGAAAATTCTCCTCAAGTACGGATCTGATGTCAATGCTTGGTCATCATCAAAAAAAGAGACTGTTCTCCACACAGCCGTCAAAAACGGAAATATTTTTGCCGTAGATCTTCTCCTGATGTATGGTGCTGATATTAATATCAAGGATGGAAAAAATGAGACAGCTTTCAGACATTCTGATCGAAAACAGTCCAGAGAGAGGAGCAACATCAATGCTGATATTTCCAGTTCTTTGATGATGGAGGTGATCAGGTTGCAAGTTGCTGATCAGTTTATCGATCAACAGAATTTAGATACTCTGATGGGAACGCAGCTGAACGACCAGATTTGTTTAATCGAAATTAGAAGAATGAGAAATACGGATATTGCTGAGGGGGTGAAACTCTTTGATATCTTGGTAGCAAATGAGAAGAAACTAGTCAGCTGTGTGAGAAATCCCTTGATTTGGACGTTTTTTCAGTGCAGGGTGAAGAAAAGATTTTTTATTTACAACACGATTTTGAAATTTAGGATCAAAAAGGGTAAGGAGAGGATTATTTTGTTGGAAAAATGTGAGGAACCTTTAAGGAAGGCGCTGAAGTGGCAAGCACCTTTTCTTGTGGTGGATAAAATATTTAGCTTTTTAGGGCGAACGGATTTGAGAAGCTTTTATGCTGCTTGTCATCCAGAAAGTTTTATGGAAAAATTAATATAGGGTTTAGTTTAGTTGAATTTTTTGAATTATGTTGTAGCTATTATTTATTATAACACATGTTTTATAAACTTTTTAAAAAATTGACAATATATTCTATTTATATTCTTTTAAACACATTACACTAAATAATTATTATTATTACATTAAAAATATGCATTTTTTAGACTCTTTTAAATCACAATGTCCAAATTTTAATTGCAAGTAATTTTTTAAGATTGGAAAATAATAAGTTTTCAATTTGTAAACTTTTTCTTGCTTTTAAAGAGGCGAGAAAAATAAAATTATGGACGGGACGACTGAAAAATCCCGAAAAATAAAATTCCCGACACTGCAAAATTACCGAATTGGAAAATTCCCGAATAATAAAATTGCCGAAAAATAAAAAACCCGAATAATAAAATTCGCGATTAATAAAATTCCCGAATTATAAAATTCCCGAATAATAATTCCCGACAGAAAATTGCCGAATTATAAAATATCCTAATTGTAAAATTCCCGAATTTAAACAATAAAAATTGTTTTATAAATATATTTTGGTAAATAAAAATGCAATAATAAAATATGATTTTGAAGATTAATTTTTTATGTTTAAAATTTCAAAAATTATCATTCATGTAAAATAACAATAATTGAAAATAATATATTTCTGGATGACAATTTTTTTCTGTTGAGAAAAAAAATTGTCACCCAGAAGTATATTATTTTCAATTATTGTTATTTTACATGAATGATAATTTTTGAAATTTTGAACATAAAAAAAAAAATTTCAAAATCATATTTTATTATTATTATTATTTTGAAAAAATCTCAGCATAATTTTGACTTACTTCAAAAATATGTGGATATTTTAGAAATTGGTAAGATTTAAACAAAATCTTAGTTTCGAGAAGATTTCAAATTTTTGTTGAAAAATTGTAGATTTTTGAAGATTTTTAAAAAGAAGTTTTTCAAGAGTTTCGAAAGCTTTTGAAAAGTTTCAAAAATAATTTAAAGCTTAAAAATATTTCAAAAAATTTAAATCCAAATGTAGATTTTGGAAAAATATGAACAACTAATTTATATGGCAGTTCCAAAAAGATTCAAAACTACTTTCAAATTTGAAAACATTTCAAACAAAATATAGATTTTTAAAGATTTAAAAATCCTAGGATAATTTAAAATGATTTTCAATTTTTAAAAACTATATTAAAGAGAATATTTAAAAAGATTTCCAAAATTGTCCAAAAGAATCGGAAGAATTTAAGGCATTTTTTATAATTTTTCAGAATTGTAAAATGGAAAAATTTCAATTATTTCAAAAAAATTTGAAAAAATTGAAAAGATTGCAAAAATTTTTCAACAAAATGTAGATTTTTAAAAATTTTGAGCAAAAAGGGTACAAGCGTTTCAAGAATATTGAAAAAAATTTTAAACAATAAAAAGATTTTCTTTAAAATCCTAGCATAATTTAAAATGATTCTCCATTTAAAAAAATTAATTTAAAAAAAATATATTTAAAAAGATTTTTAAAATTGTCCAAAAGAATCAGAAGAATTTAAGACATTTTTTGTAATTTTGCAGAATTGTAAAAAAATTCCTTAAATTCTTTCGATTCTTTTGGACAATTTTGAAAATCTTTTTAAATATTCTCTTTAAATTAGTTAGTAAGATTGGAAAAAATTTAATCTTGACAAGATTTCAAAAAATTTTCAACAAAATGTAGATTTTCAAAGATTTTGAGCAAAAAATGTATAAGCTTTTCAAGAATTTTGAAAAATTTTAAAACAATAAAAAGATTTTCTGAAAAATCCTAGGATAATTTAAAATTATTTTTTATTTTTACAAATTAATTTCAAAAGATTTCCGAAATTGTCCAAAAGAATCGGAAGATTTTAAGACCACTCTTTTATTTTGCAGTATTTAAAAAAAATTTAGGAAAAATTTGAATTATTCCAAAAAATATGTGGATGTTTTAGAAATTTGTAAGTTTAACAAAATTTAATTTTGAAAATATTTCAAAAATTGTTGAACATAATGTAGATGCTTAAACATTTCGGGCAAAAATTGTAGAAGTGTTTCAAGAATTTTGGAAAATTTGTAAGATTTAAACAACATTTTAAACTCGAGAAGATTTCAAAAATTTGTTAACAAATTGTAGATTTTTAAAAAGAAGCTTTTAATGATTTCAGACAAAAAATTTAAAAGCGTTTCAAGAATTTTGAAAAATTCTAAAAGAATAAGAAGATTTTCTTTAAAATCCTCGTATAATTTAAAATGATTTTTCATTTTTAAAAATGAATTTTAAGATTATATTTAAAATGATTTTCAAAATTGTCCAAAAGAATCGGAAGAATTAAAGCATTTTTAAAAATTTTGCAGAATTCTAATATGGAAAAATTTGAATTATTTCAAAAAATATTTAGAAGTTTAAAAAAAAACATTAATTTCGAACAGATTTCAAAAATTCTTCAATAAAATGTAGATTTTTAAAGATTTCGAGCAAAAAATGTAAAAGCGTTTCAAGAATTTTGAAAAATTTTAAAATAATAAAAACATTTTCTTTAAAATCCTAGGTTAATTTAAAATGATTCTTCATTTTTTTAAATTAATTTTAAGAGAATATTTAAAAAGATTTTTAAAATTGTTCAAAAGAATCGGAAGAATTTAAGGCATTTTTTTATAATTTTGCAAAATTGTAAAAAAAACGTTGGAAGAATTTGAATTATCAAACAAAATATGCAGACGTTGTAGAAGTTTGTAAGATTAAAAAAATTTAATCTTGACATGATTTCAAAAATTTTTCAACAAAATGAAGATTTTTAAAGATTTCTAGCAGAAAATGTAGAAGCGTTTCAAGAATTTTGAACAATTTTTAAACAATAAAAAGATTTTCTTAAAAATAATTGGATAATTTCAAATGATTTTTTATTCGTTTAAATTAATTTTAAGAGTATATTTAAAAATATTTTCAAAATTGTCCAAAATAATCAGAAGAATTTAAGGCATTTTTTGTAATTTTGCAGAATCGTAAAATTTGAATTATTTCAAAAAATATTTAGAACTTTTAGAAGTTTGTAAATTAAACAAAATTTAATTTTGAAAAATTTCAACAAAATATAGATTTTTAAAGATTTTGAGCAAAAAATGTAGAAGCGTTTCAAGAATTTTTAAATTTTCAAAAGAATAAAAAGATTTTCTTAAAAATCCTGGGATAATTTTTAAAGTGTTTTTTTTTTCAATCAATTTCAAAAGAATATTTCAGAAGATTTTCAAAATTGTCCAAAAGAATCGGAAGGTTTCAAGACCATTTTTTAATTTACAGTATTAAAAAAAATTAGGAAAAATTTGAATTATTTAAAAAAAATGTGTGGACGTTTTAGAAATTTGTAAGATATAAACAAAATTTTAATCTCGAGAAGATTTAAAAAATTTTTCAAGAAATTGAAGATTTTTAAAAATAAGCTTTTTAAAAACTCGTAAGGTTTTGACAAGATTCCAAAACAATTTAAGTTAGAAAAGATTTCAAAATTTTTGAATCCAAATGTAGATTTTGGAAAAATATGAACAAATAATTTATGTAGCAGTTCCGAAAAGATTCAAAAATACTTTCAAACTTGAAAAGATTAAAAAATTTGTTTAACAAAATGTAGATTTTTAAATATTTCAGGCAAAAATTTAGAAGCGTTTCAAGGATTTTAAAACGATTCAGGAGAATAAAAATATTTTCTTAAAAATCCTAGGATAATTTTTAATGACTTTTCATTTTTCAAAATTAATTTCAAAAGTTTTTCAAAATTGTCCAAAAGAATCGGAAGATTGTAAGGCAATTATTGTAATTTTGGTTTTTTCTAATTTTATGAAAATATCGAATAATTTTAGAAAATATTTAGAACTTTGCAAAAATATTTTTTATAATTTAATATTTAAAAAGACGTCCAAAAGTTTAAGAAAAAATATAGATTTTTAAATAAAAGATAAAAAGATTTTCAACATTGTCTAAAAGAATCGGAAGAATTTAAGACCACTCTTTTATTAAATTTTGCAGTATTTAAAAAAAATGTAGGGAAAATTTGAATTATTCCAAAAAATATGTGGATGTTTTAGAAATTTGTAAGATTTAAACAAATTGTAATTTTTAGAAGATTTCAAAAAAATTTGAACAAATTATAAATTTTTCAAGATTTTGAAAACGAAGCTTTTCAAGATCTGCAAACGGTTTTGAAAAGATTAAAAAATAATTCAAGCTAGAAGCGATTTCAAAAAGTTTGAATCTTAATGTAGATTTTGGAAAATTATGAACAAATAATTTATGTAGGAGTTTCAAAAAGATTCAAAAATACTTTCAAATTTGAAAAGATTTCAATTTTTTTTTCAACAAAACGTAGATTTTTAAAAATTTCGGGCAAAAATTTAGAAGCGTTTCAAGAATTTTGAAAAATTTTAAATGAATAAAAATATTTTCTTAAAAATCCTAGGACAGTTTAAAATTAGTTTTTATTTAAAAAAAATCAATTTTAAGAGGATATTTAAAAATATTTTCAAAATTGTCCAAAAGAATCGGAAGAATTTCGTTTCAAAAATTTTGATAATTTTCTAAAGAATAAAAACAGTTTCTTCAAACCCCTAGGATAATATTAAAAGTGTTTTCAAAAATCAATTTCAAAAGAATATTTCAAAATATTTTCAAAATTGTCCAAAAGAATCGGAAGATTTTGAGACAATTTTTTTTTATTTTGCAGTATTTAAAAAAAATCGGAAAAATTTGATTTATTTCAAAAAATATGTGGATGTTTTAGAAATTTGTAAGATTTAAACAAAATTTTAATCTCGAGAAGATTTCAACAATTTGTTAACAAATTGTAGATTTTTTAAGATTTTTTAAAAGAAACTTTTTAAGAATTTCGGAAGCTTTTGAAAAGATTCAAAAACAATTCAAAACTTGAAAAGATTTCCAAAAGTTGAAATCAAAATGTAGATTTTAGAAGAATGTGAACAAACATTTTATGTCACAGTTCTGAAAATATTCGAAAATACTTTCGAACTTGAAAAGATTACAATCCTACGAGAATTTGAAAAGATTTTTTATTTAAGAAAATGAATTTCAAAAGATATCCAAAATTGTCCCAAAGAATCGGAAGAATTTGAGGCAACTTTTTTATTTTGTAGAATTTAAAAAAATTAGGAAAACTTCGAATTATTCCAAAAAATATGTAGAAGTTTTAGAAGCTTGTAAAATTAAAAACAATTGTAATTTTTAGAATATTTCAAAAAAATTTCAACAAATTGTAGATTTTTGAAGATTTTGAAAACGAAACTTTTTAAGAACTTTGAAAAATTTCGAAAAGATTCAAAAATAATTTAAGCTTAAAGAGATTTCAAAAAGTTTCAATCCAAATGTAGATTTTGGAAAAATATGAACAAATAATTTATGTAGCGGTTCTGTAAAGATTCAAAAATACTTTCAAACTTTTTCAAACAAAATATAGATTTTTAAAGATTTCCAGCAAAAAATGTAGAAGCGTCTCAAAAATTTACAAAAATTTTAAAAGAATAAAATGATTTTCTTAAAAATCCTAGGGTAATTTAAAATGATTTCTTATTTTTAAAAACTAATCTAAAGAGAATATTTAAAAAGATTTCCAAAATTGTCCAAAAGAATGGGAAGAATTTAAGGCATTTTTTATAATTTTGCAGAATTGTAAAATGGAAAAATTTCAAGTATTTCAAATAATTTGAAAAAATTGAAAAGATTGCACAAATTTTTCAACAAAATGTAGATTTTTAAAAATTTCGAGCAAAAAGGGCACAAGCGTTTCAAGAATGTTGAAAATTTTTTAAACAATAAAAAGATTTTCTTTAAAATCATTGTATAATTTAAAATGATTCTACATTTTTAAAAATTAATTTTAAAAGAATATTTAAAAAGATTTTTAAAATTGTCCAAAAGAATCAGAAGAATTTAAGGCATTTTTTGTAATTTTGCAGAATTCTAAAAAAATGTTAGGAAAATTTGAATTATCAAAAAAATATATATAGAAGTTTTGAAAAGTTTGAAAAAAAATTTTATTTTGACAAGATTTCAAAAATTTTTCAACAAAATGTAGATTTTCAAAGATTTCGAGCAGAAAATGTATAAGCTTTTCAAAACTTTTGAAAAATTTTAAAACAATAAAAAGTTTTTCTTAAAAATTCTAGGATAATTTTAAATGATTTTTTATTTTTTCAAATTAATTACAAAAGAATATTCAAAAAGATTTTTAAAATGGTCCAAAAGAATCACAAGAATTTAAAGCATTTTTTGTAATTTTGCAGAATTGTAAAATGGAAAAATTTGAATTATATTAAAATATATTTAGAGGTTTTAGAAGTTTGGAAATGAAAAAAAAAATTTTTTTGAAAATATTTCAAAAATTGTTGAACAAAATGTAGATTTTTAAAGATTTCGGGCAAAAAATGTAGAAGCGTTTCAAGAATTTTGGAGATTTTGAAAAGAAAAAGAAATTTTCTTAAAAAATCATAGGAAATTTTGAAAGTTATTTTTTTCAAAAATCAATTTAAAAAAAATTATTCAAAAGGTTTCCAAAATTGTACAAAGAAATCGGAAGATTTTAAGACCATTCTCTTATTTTGCAGTATTACAAAAAAATTAGGAAAAATGTTAATTATTTAAAAAAATTTGTGGATATTTTAGAAATTGGTAAGATTTAAACAAAATCTTAGTTTCGAGAAGATTTCAAAATTTTGTTAACAAATTGTAGACTTTTGAATATTTTTAAAAAGAAGTTTTTTAAGAGTTTCGAAAGCTATAATTTAAAGCTTAAAAATATTTCAAAAAGTTTAAATCCAAATAAAATATAGTTGTTTAAAGATTTCTAGATTTCAAGAAGTTTAAATCCAAATGTAGGTTTTCGAGCAAAAAGTGTAGAAGCGTCTCAAGAATTTCAAAAAATTTTAAAAGAATAAAAAGATTTTCTTAAGAATCCTAGGATAATTTTAAAAATTATTTTTATCTTTAAAAATTAATTTTAAGAGAATATTTAAAAACATTTTCAAAATTGTCCAAAAGGATCGGAAGAATTTAAGGCATTTTTTCTTATCCTGTAGAATTATAAAATGGAAAAATTTGAATCAGTTCAAAAAATATTTAGAAGCTTGTAACTTTTAAAAAAATTCAATTTTGAAAAGATTCCAAACATTTTTCAACAAATGTAGATTTTTAAAGATTTCGAACAAAAAATTAGAAGCGTTTCAAGAATTTTGAAAAATTTTTAAAAAGTAAAAGGATCTTCTTAAAAATCCTTGTATAATTTAAAACGATTTTTTATTTTTAAAAATTAATTTTAAGAGAATATTCAAAAAGATTTTCAAAATTGTCCAAAAGAATCAGAAGAATTTGAGGCATTTTTTGTAGCTTTGCAGAATTGTAAAAAAAAAAGTTGGAAAAAATTTGAATTCATTAAAAAAATATGGAGAAGTTTTAGAAGTTTGTAAGTTTTAAAAAAATTTAATCTTGAAAAGATTCCAAAAAATTTTCAACAAAATGTAAATTTTCAATGATTTTGAGCAGGAAATGTAAAGCGTTTCAAGAATTTTGAACATTGTCAAAAGAATAAAAAGGTTTTCTTAAAAATCCTAGGATGATTTAAAAAAATTTTCTTTTATTAATTTTCAAAAGATATCAAAAATTGTCCAAAAAAATCGGAAGATTTTAAGACAATTTTTTTTATTTTGCAATATTTGAACAAAATTTTAGAAAATTTTCAATTACTTCAAAAAATATGTGGATGTTTCAGAAATTTGTAAGATTTAAACAAAAGTTTAATCTCGAGAAGATTACTAAAATTTGTTAAATTGTAGTTTTTTTAAATTAAAAAAAAAAAGTTTTCCAAGATTTCAGGCAAAAAATTTACAAGTGTTTCAAGAATTTTGAAAAATTCTAAAAGAATAAGAAAATTTTCTTTAAAATCCTCGTATAATTTAAAATGATTCTTCATTTTTTTATATTAACTTTCAGAGAATATTTAAAAATATTCTCAAAATTTTCCAAACGAATCGAAAGAATTTAACGCACAAATTTGAACAAATTGTAGATTTTTAATGAATTTTAAAGAGAAGCTTTTTAAGAACTTCGAAAAGTTTTGAAAAGATTCAAAAATCAACACGATTTCGAAATTTAGGATCAAAAAGGGTAAGGAGAGGATTATTTTGTTGGAAAAATGTGAGGAACCTTTTAGAAAGGCGCTGAAAAGATTTTCAAAATAGTCCGAAAGAATAGGAAGATTTTAATATATTTATATATCTTTCAAATATCCTAACTAGATAACTTATAACTAGATAACCTTTCTAGCATAATTTAAAATGACTTTTTATTTTTAAAAATTAATTTTAAGAGAATATTTATAAAGTTTTCCAAACTTGTCCAAAAAAATTGGAAGAATTTGAGCCATCTTTTGTAATTTTGCAGGATTGTAAAAAATTGTTGGAAAAATTTGATTTACTTCAGAAAGTATGTAGAAGTTTGTAAGATTTTCTTAAAAATCCTAGGATAATTTTGAAGTCCTTTTCTTAATCAACTTCAAAAGAATATTTCAAAAGATTTCCGAAATTGTCCAAAAGAATCGGAAGATTTTAAGACCAATTTTTTATTTTGCAGTATTTAAAAAAAATTTATTTTAAAAAATTAGTTTTAAGAGGATATTTAAAAAAATTTTCAAAATTGTCCAAAAGAATCGGAAGAATTTCGTTTCAAAAATTTTGATAATTTTCGAAAGAATAAAAACATTTTCTTAAAACCCCTAGGATAATATTAAAAGTGTTTTTAAAAATCAATTTCAAAAGAATATTTCCAAAATTGTCCAAAAGAATCGGAAGATTTTGAGACAATTTTTTTCATTTTGCAGTATTTAAAAAAAAATTTGAATTATTCCAAAAAATATGTGGATGTTTTAGAAATTTGTAAGTTTAACAAAATTTAATTTTGAAAATATTTCAAAAATTGTTGAACAAAATGTAGATTTTTAAAGATTTCGGGCCAAAATTTAGAAGCGTTTCAAGAAATTTGAAAAATTCTAAAAGAATAAGAAGATTTTCTTTAAAATCCTCGTATAATTTAAAATGATTTTTCATTTTTAAACATTAATTTAAAGAGAATATTTAAAAAGATTTTCAAAATTGTCCAAAAGAATCGGAAGAATTTCGTTTCAAAAATTTTGATAATTTTCTAAAGAATAAAAACATTTTCTCAAAACCCCTAGGATAATATTAAAAGTGTTTTTAAAAATCAATTTCAAAAGAATATTTCCCAAATTGTCCAAAAGAATCGGAAGATTTTGACACCATTTTTTTTATTTTGCAGTATTTAAAAAAAAATTTGAATTATTCCAAAAAATATGTGGATGTTTTAGAAATTTGTAAGTTTAACAAAATTTAATTTTGAAAATATTTCAAAAATTGTTGAACAAAATGTAGATTTTTAAAGATTTCGGGCCAAAATTTAGAAGCGTTTCAAGAAATTTGAAAAATTCTAAAAGAATAAGAAGATTTTCTTTAAAATCCTCGTATAATTTAAAATGATTTTTCATTTTTAAACATTAATTTAAAGAGAATATTTAAAAAGATTTTCAAAATTGTCCAAAAGAATCGGAAGAATTTCGTTTCAAAAATTTTGATAATTTTCTAAAGAATAAAAACATTTTCTCAAAACCCCTAGGATAATATTAAAAGTGTTTTTAAAAATCAATTTCAAAAGAATATTTCCCAAATTGTCCAAAAGAATCGGAAGATTTTGACACCATTTTTTTTATTTTGCAGTATTTAAAAAAAAATTTGAATTATTCCAAAAAATATGTGGATGTTTTAGAAATTTGTAAGTTTAACAAAATTTAATTTTGAAAATATTTCAAAGATTGTTGAACAAAATGTAGATTTTTAAAGATTTCGGGCAAAAATTTATAAGCGTTTCAAGAATTTTGAAAAATTTTTAATGATTAAAAATATTTTCTTAAAAATCCTAGGACAATTTAAAATTAGTTTTTATTTAAAAAAATTAATTTTAAGAGGATATTTAAAAATATTTTCAAAATTGTCCAAAAGAATCGGAAGAATTTCGTTTCAAAAATTTTGATAATTTCCTAAAGAATAAAAACATTTTCTTAAAACCCCTAGGATAATATTAAAAGTATTTTTAAAAATCAATTTCAAAAGAATATTTCAAAATATTTTCAAAATTGTCCAAAAGAATCGGAAGATTTTGAGACAATTTTTTTTTATTTTGCAGTATTTAAAAAAATCGGAAAAATTTGATTTATTTCAAAAAATATGTGGATGTTTTAGAAATTTGTAAGACTTAAACAAAATTTTAATCTCGAGAAGATTTCAAAAATTTGTTAACAAATTGTAGATTTTTGAAGATTTTGAAAACGAAACCTTTCGATTCTTTTGGACAATTTTGAACATCTTTTTAAATATTCTCTTTAAATTAGTTTGTAAGATTGGAAAAAATTTAATCTTGACAAGATTTCAAAAAATTTGCAACAAAATGTAGATTTTCAAAGATTTCGAGCAGAAAATGTATAAGCTTTTCAAGAATTTTGAAAAATTTTAAAAGAATAAAAAGATTTTCTGAAAAATCCTAGGATAATTTAAAATTATTTTTTATTTTTTCAAATTAATTGCAAAAGAATATTTCAAAAGATTTCCGAAATTGTCCAAAAGAATCGGAAGATTTTAAGACCACTCTTTTATTTTGCAGTATTTAAAAAAAATTTAGGAAAAATTTGAATTATTTAAAAAAATATTTAGAGGTTTTAGAAGTTTGTGAATTAAAAAAATTTAATTTTGAAAATATTAAAAAAATTGTTGAACAAAATGTAGATTTTTAAAGATTTCGGGCAAAAAATGTAGAAGCGTTTCAAGAATTTTGGAAATTTTCAAAAGAAAAAAAAAATTTTCTTAAAAATTTTTTTTCTTAAAAAATTCTAGGAAATTTTGAGTTATTTTTTTCAAAAATCAATGTCAAAAAAATATTTCGAAAGGTTTCCAAAATTGTACAAAAGAATCAGAAGATTTTAAGACCATTCTTTTATTTTGCAGTATTAAAAAAAATTAGGAAAAATTTTAATTATTTAAAAAAATGTGTGGATATTTTAGAAATTGGTAAGATTTAAACAAAATCTTAGTTTCGAGAAGATTTCAAATTTTTGTTAACAAATTGTAGATTTTTGAATATTTTTAAAAAGAAGTTTTTTAAGAGTTTCGAAAGCTTTTGAAAACTTTCAAAAATAATTTAAAGCTTAAAAATATTTCAAATTTTTTTAAACAAAATATAGATGTTGAAGGATTTCTAGCAAAAAATGTAGAAACGTTCCAAGAATTTTGAAAAACTTTAAAAGAATAAAAAGATTTTCTTAAAAATCATTGGATAATTTAAAATTATTTTAATCTTTAAAAATTAATTTTAAGAGAATATTAAAAAAGATTTTCAAAATTGTCCAAAAGAATCGGAAGAATTTAAGGCATTTTTAAAAATTTTGCAGAATTGTAATATGGAAAAAATTGAATTATTTCAAAAAATATTTAAAACTTATAGAAGTTTGTAAATTAAAAAAAAATTTAATTTTGAAAAATTTCAACAAAATATAGATTTTTAAAGATTTCGAGCAAAAAATGTAGAAGCGTTTCAAGAATTTTGAAATTTTCAAAAGAATAAAAAGATTTTCTTAAAAATCCTGGGATAATTTTAAAAGTGTTTTTTTTTTCAATCAATTTCAAAAGAATATTTCAAAAGATTTTCAAAATTGTCCAAAAGAATCGGAAGGTTTCAAGACCATTTTTTAATTTGCAGTATTAAAAAAATTAGGAAAAATTTGAATTATTTTAAAAAAATGTGTGGACGTTTTAGAAATTTGTAAGATATAAACAAAATTTTAATCTCGAGAAGATTTAAAATTTTTCAAGAAATTGAAGATTTTTAAAAATAAGCTTTTTAAAAACTCGTAAGGTTTTGACAAGATTCAAAAACAATTTAAGTTAGAAAAGATTTCAAAATTTTTGAATCCAAATGTAGATTTTGGTAAAATATTAACAAATAATTTATGTAGCGGTTCTGTAAAGATTCAAAAATACTTCCAAACTTGAAAAAATTTCAAACTTTTTCAAACAAAATGTAGATTTTTCAAGATTTCCAGCAAAAAATGTAGAAGCTTCTCAAGAATAAAAAAAAAATTTTAATAAAATGATTATCTTAAAAATCGTAGGATAATTTAAAATGATTTTTTATTTTTAAAAACTAATTTAAAGAGAATATTTAAAAAGATTTTCAAAATTGTCCAAAAGAATCGAAATAATTTAAGGCATTTTTTATAATTTTGCAGAATTGTAAAATTGGAAAAATTTGAATTATTTCAAAAAATTTTGAAAAGATTGCAAAAATTTTTCAACAAAATATAGATTTTTAAAGATTTCAAGCAAAAAGTGTACAAGCGTTTTAAGAATTTCGAAAAATTTTTAAGCAATAAAAAGATTTTCTTTGAAATCCTAGTATAATTTAAAATGATTCTCCATTTTGAAAAATTAATTTTAAAAGAATATTTAAAAAGATTTTTAAAATTGTCCAAAAGAATCAGAAGAATTTAAGGCATTTTTTGTAATTTTGCAGAATTGTAAAAAAATGTTGGAAAAATTTGTATTATTTAAAAAAATATCTAGAAGTCTTAGAAGTTTGTAATATTGAAAACAAATTTAATCTTGACAAGATTGAAAAAAATTTTCAACAAAATGTAGATTTTCAAAGATTTCGAGCAGAAAATGTATAAGCTTTTCAAGAATTTTGGAAAATATTAAAACAGTAAAAGGATTTTCTTTAAAATCCTAGCATAATTTAAAATGATTTTTTATTTTTTCAAATTAATTAAAAAAGAATATTCAAAAAGATTTTTAAAATGGTTCAAAAGAATCGGAAGATTTTAAGACCATTCTTTTATTTTTCAGTATTAAAAAGAATTATGAAAAATTTGAATTATTTAAAAAAATGTGTGGGTATTTTAGAAATTGGTAAGATTTAAACAAAATCTTAGTTTCGAGAAGATTTCAAAATTTTGTTAACAAATTGAAGATTTTTAAAGAGAAGTTTTTCAAGAGTTTCGAAAGATTTGAAAAGTTTAAAAAATAATTTAAAGTTTAAAAATATTTCAAAAAGTTTAAATCCAAATGTAGATTTCGAAAGAATGTGAACAAATGATTTATGTTGCAGTTCTGAAAAGATTCTAAAATACTTTCAAGCTTGAAAAGATTTCAAATTTTTTTTAACAAAATATAGATGTTTAAAGATTTCTAGCAAAAAATGTAGAAGCGTTTCAAGAATTTTGAAAATTTTTTAAAGAATAAATAGATTTTCTTGAAAATCCTTGGATAATTTAAAATTATTTTTATTTATAAAAATTAATTTCAAGATAATATTTAAAAAGATTTTCAAAATTGTTCAAAAGAATCCGAAGAATTTAATCCATTTTTTGTAATTTTGCAGAATTGTGAATAAATGTTGGAAAAATTTTAATTATTTCAAAAAATGTAGAGAAGTTTGTAGCATTAAAAAACTTTATTTTCGAAAAGATTTCAAAAGTTTTCAAGAGAATTAAGATTTTTTATGATTTCGAGCAAAAAATTTAGAAGCGTTTCAAGAATGTTGGCAATAACAAGTTTCTTTCCTAGGATGATTTAAAAAGTTTTTTTAAAAATCAATTCGAAAAAAATGCTTTAAAAGATTTCCAAAATTTTGCAAAAGAATCGGAAAATTCAAAAAATGTTAATTTTCAGAAGAATTCAAAATTTATTTTAACAAATTGTAGATTCTTACAGATTTCGAGAAAAAAATGTTTGAAAAGTTTCAAGAGAATAAAAAAAAATCTTTAAAATCCTAGGATAATTTTAAATGATTTTTTATTTTGAAAAATTAGTTTTAAGAGAATATTTAAAAAGATTGTCAACAGTTTCAAAAAAAATATATGTAGAAGTCTTATATGTTTATAAGATTTAAAAAAATTTAATCTCGAGAAGATAAAAAAAAATAACAAATTGTAGATATTTGAAGATTAAAATTTTTTTTTTTTAATTGTAGATTTTGGAAGAAATTAAACAAATAATTTAGTAGAAGCTTTTTAAGGATTTGGAAATGTTTCAAAAGAATAAAAAAACTTTCCTACGATTTCTAGGAAAATTATACAGAATATTTAAAAAGATTTCAAAACATTCTATTAAAAGATTTCCCAAATTATGGAAAAATAATCATAATGTTCTTAAAGAAACTTTTGATTTTCCAAGATTTAACAAAAATGTTAGGAAAAATTCTAATCGTTTTAAAAGACATTTAGAGAAAGTAAAGATTCAAAAATACTTCAAAACTTGATAAGATTTCAAAATTTGTTTCACAAACTGTAGATTTTTTAAGATTTCGAGCAGAAAATGTATAAGCTTTTCAAGAATTTTGAAAAATTTTGAAACAATAAAAAGATTTTCTTAAAAATCGTAGGATAATTTGAAATGATTTTTTATTTTTTCAAATTAATTACAAAAGAATATTCAAAAAGATTTTTAAAATGGTTCAAAAGAATCGGAAGAATTTAAGGCATTTTTTGTAATTTTGCAGAATTGTAAAATGAAAAAATGTGAATTATTTTGAAAAATATTCAGAGGTTTTAGAAGTTTGTAAGTTTAACAAAATTTAATTTTGAAAAGATTTAAAAAATTATTATTATTACACTAAAAATATGAATTTCTTAGACTCTTTTCAATCACAATTTCAAAATTTTAATCGTAAGTAATTTTTTAAGATTGGAAAATAATAAGTTTTCAATTTGTAAACTTTTTCTTGCTTTCAAAGAGGCGACAAAAATTAAATTATGGACAAAAACTAATTTTGGAAATTTTCAAAAGAATAAAAAGATTTTCTTAAAAAATCCTAGGAAATTTTGAAAGTGTTTTTTTTTTCAAATCAATTTCAAAATAATATTTCTAAAGATTTCCAAAATTGTCCAAAAGAATGAGAAGATTTTAAGACCATTTTTTGATTCTGCATTATTTAAAAAAATATCAGCATAATTTTCACTTACTTCAAAAATATGTGGATATTTTAGAAATTCGTAAGATTTAAACAAAATTTTAATCTCGAGAAGATTTAAAAAATTTGTTAAAAAATTGTAGATTTTTGAAGATTTTGAAAACGAAACTTTTTAAGAACTTTGAAAGGTTTCGAAAAGATTCAAAAATAATTCAAGTTTAAAGAAATTTCAAAAAGTTTGAATCCAAATGTAGATTTTGGAAAAATCTGGAGTAAATTTATTATTTTATTAAATTATAATAAATTTATTATTATTATATTTGGAACAAATAATTTATGTAGAGGTTCTGTAAAGATTCAAAAATACTTTCAAACTTGAAAAAATTTCAAACTTTTTCAAACAAAATATAGATTTTTAAAGATTTCCAGCAAAAAATGTAGAAGCGTCTCAAGAATTTAAAAGAATAAAAAGATTTTCTTAAAAATCCTAGGATAATTTGAAATGATTTTTTATTTTTAAAAGCTAATTTAAAGAGAATATTTAAAAAGATTTTCAAAATTGTCCAAAAGAATTTAAGGAATTTTTTATAATTTTGCAGAATTGTAAAATGGAAAAATTTGAATTATTTCAAAAAAATTTGAAAAAATTGAAGAGATTGCAACAATTTTTCAACAAAATGTAGATTTTTAAAAATTTCCAGCAAAAAATGTAGAAGCGTCTCAAGAATTTAAAAGAATAAAAAGATTTTCTTAAAAATCCTAGGATAATTTGAAATGATTTTTTATTTTTAAAAACTAATTTAAAGAGAATATTTAAAAAGATTTTCAAAATTGTCCAAAAGAATTTAAGGAATTTTTTATAATTTTGCAGAATTGTAAAATGGAAAAGTTTGAATTATTTCAAAAAAATTTGAAAAAATTGAAGGGATTGCAACAATTTTTCAACAAAATGTAGATTTTTAAAGATTTTTAGCAAAAAGTGTACAAGCGTTTCAAGAATTTTGAAAAATTTTTTAAACAATAAAAAGATTTTCTTTAAAATCCTAGCATAATTTAAAATCATTCTCCATTTTTTAAAAATTAATTTTAAAAGAATATTTAATAAGATTTTTAAAATTGTCCAAAAGAATCGGAAGAATTTAAGACATTTTTTGTAATTTTGCAGAATTGTAAAAAAAAATGCCTTAAATTCTTTTGATTCTTTTGGAAAAATTTTAAAATCTTTTTAAATATTCTCTTTAAATTAGATTGTAAAAGTTTGTAAATTTTGGGAATTTTCAAAAGAATGAAAAGATTTTCTTAAAAAATCCTAGGAATTTTGAAAGTTTTTTTTTTAAATCAATTTCAAAAAAATATTTCAAAACGTTTGCAAAATTGTACATAAGAATCGGAAGATTTTAAGACCATTCTTTTATTTTGCAGTATTCAAAAAAATTAGGAAAAATTTGAATTATTCAAAAAAATGTGTGGATATTTTAGAAATTAGTAATATTTAAACAAAATCTTAGTTTCGAGAAGATTTCGAATTTTTGTTAACAAATTTTAGATTTTTGAAGATTTTTAAAAAGAAGTTTTATTAAGAGTTTCGAAAGCTTTTGAAAAGCTTCAAAAATAATTTAAAGCTTAAGAATATTTCAAAAAGTTTAAATCCAAATGTAGATTTCGAAAGAATGTGAACAAATAATTTATGTTGCAGTTCTGAAAAGATTCTAAAATACTTTCCAGCTTGAAAAGATTTCAAATTTTTTTAAACAAAATATAGATGTTTAAAGATTTTTAGCAAAGAATGTAGAAACGTTCCAAGAATTTTGAAAAACTTTAAAAGAATAAAAAGATTTTCTTAAAAATCTTTGGATAATTTAAAATGGTTTTTATGTTCAAAAATTAATTTTAAGAGAATATTTAACAAAATTTTCCAAAAGGATCGGAAGAATTTAAGGCATTTTTTGTAATTTTGCAGAATTGTAAAAAAATGTCTGAAAATTTAGAATTATTTCAAAAAATATTTAGCAGTTTGTAACTTTTTAAAAAAATTCAATTTTGAAAAGATTTCAAACATTTTTGAACAAAATGTAGATTTTTAAAGATTTCGAGCAAAAAATTAGAAGCGTTTCAAGAATTTTGAAAAAAATCTTAAAAGTAAAAGGATCTTCTTGAAAATCCTTGTATAGTTTAAAATTATTTTTTATTTTTTTAAATTAATTTTAAGAGAATAATCAAAAAGATTTTCAAAATTGTCCAAAAGAATCGGAAGATTGTTAGGCAATTATTGTAAGATTTCAAATTTTTTTAACAAAATGTAGATGTTGGGTTGAAGTTGGGCAGGATGTATTGTGGCGTGGTTCACTTTCCTATAATAGTCTTTATTGACGTGTTGTTAGTTCGAAAGGTACAAGCGTACTGAAGCGTTGCGTCGTGACTCTCCCACGGAAGAGAGCGAACATTCCGAGAGTGTGAGCAGGAGTGGGGATGAACGAGAAGGAGAGGCGGACCACGAAGCATCCGGTGGGCGTGCACGAAAACCCCGACCCAACATCCTGCCCGCCTCGTTCCTTGAACGAAATCGAAACAAGTCCGCCCGCCGGGAAGATGAAGATGTGCTTATCCACGCAGCTGATGTAGTTGCCGCCCACCGTGTCAAGGTGCTTCGGGAGATGGAGTACCGCCCGCCGTGAGCGGTCTATCCTGCAGATGCGGGTCAGCGGGCTCTCGGTCTCGGTCCTGACGGTCGAGGGTTCCGTGGTCCTGGTCCTGAGCCCTCACCGGCAGTTTCACCAGCTTGGTGATGGGTCGGACCTAAGAGCAATCTGCCGTACGTACCGTGGCAAGACGGACTAGGTGGTTCGGCCAGGGGTGAAGGGCAGTTATTCTCCCGAGTAGCCAGGTTTCGCTGGGTTTGACAAGAGGACGGACCATAAGTGGTCGCGGAGGCCTTTGACCAAAGTCCAGTGTGTTGCGTGATCCAAAGGTGTATCGGCCACGGAGGGCCGCGGCATAGAATTGAGTGGCCTCGATGTCGTCTGGATCGCCGGTGAGCGGCATGAAGGGTCTGCAGTTTGGAACCCTCTCGATGTTGATCAGCAACGTGGAGACTTCTCACACGTGAGCTTGCAGGGCCCGGCGACTCGTCGCAGATGAGATTTCGTAGACTTGATGCCCGCTTCTGAAAGGCTGCCAAAGTGGGGAGCCGAGAGAGGGATGAAGTTCCAGGTGATGCCCTGCTGTTCAAGGCTTCCTTCGACGATGCCCCAATCTATCTCTGCGGCGTGCAGCAGGCGACGAAGTTCGGTGCTTGCTCCGTGGAACGTTGTGCCGTTGTCGCTCCACATCTGTTGGAGTTGTCCGCGTCGGCCGGTGAAGCGGTCGAGTGCCCCGAGGAAGCTCTGCGTCGTGAGGTCTTCCGCGAGATACACGTCTCCGGCGCTTCCTGACCTGTGCTGTTCTGTCGACTATTCAGGCGCGTCGGATTGCGTGGAGGTATGTACGTCGTGCGAAAGCCGGCGTTTAGGCTTCGGAGGTGAGACCGGTCGGTGATGATTCCAGCACAGTGGCTGCGTTTATCCAGGATGATCGGGTGCTTCTCATCGGGAGGAAGTTTCGAGTTGCCGAGCCCGCCGCCGACTCGCAAGAGGCCGGCGTCGTAGACATGGGGCGCTAGGCCTCTCAGCGAGCTGTCACGGCGGATTGGGTGACCCCGCTGGAGTTGAGTGAGTTCGGGTCCGAAGTGTGTCTTCTAGCATATTTTGACGCAGATCACGTATTCCTTGTACAGGTCGTAGCCTTTCCTTTGTCGTGGTCGTTCGTTCTGGAGTACATGGCTGCGGCTGTTGCTCAAAGACTCGCATCCGCGAAGGCATGGAGCTCGATCCGTCGTGATTAATGGTGTCGAATCCAGCGTGAGACAAGATCATTGTTTTTGTTCATTTCCTTCATCGTCTCCTGGAACGCAGCCATTTGCGGGCCCAGGGCTCAGGCACGCGCGTGTCCCAGTCGAGTTTGGCTCGCCACAGGTCTTGGATCAGCATCTTGGCGACCACCGTGACCAGAGCGAGCCACCCAGATGGGTCGAGATGCGAGCGAACTCGTCAAGGATCGTCTTTTTGGTGAGTTGCCGTTTGCTGTGTGCGGGTGAAGGGGCAAATTGGAAGCAGTCTTGCGCCGGATCCCAGGCAACCCCTAGTTCATCGACCGGTCCGTCGGTCGAGAATGGGAGCCATGTCGGTCGGAATCTGTCCTCTGGGGCGATGTCCTCGAATTGTTCGGGGCTATTCGGCACCCACTTCTTAAGGTTGAAGCGGCTGGCTTCGAGTAGTGTGGCGAGTTGCTCGCGCCGATGTCGTGCGGACTCGAGGTCGTCTGCGCCGCTGAGGAAGTCGTCGACGTACAGACCCTTCTCGACTGCGTCGACGGCCTCGGGAAGATTGGCGCCCTCATCTTGGCAGATCTGCTTCAGGGTCCGCAATCCTAGGTTTGGGCACTAGTCTTTCCATAGGTAATCGTGAGGAGGAGGTAGTGAGTTGCTGGGATGTCGGAGCTCGGGCTCCTCAGGATCCGATGTAGGGGGATGTCCTGGGATCGGAGCCGGGTCTGTCGGAACATCATCCTGACGTCAGCGCAGTAGGTGATTCGGCGAGTTCTCCAGTGGGTGACAAGGGCCGTGAGCGGGACAGCTAATCATGCCGATGGCTGCCTATTTTCGCCGCATCATGTGGTGTCGGGGCCGCTTCGCAGGGATGACGCCGGAGGGGCCTGTTCCAGCGCGCTTTCCCTCGTGGATTAGCGTGTTATGCTGCCCGCCACACGCTCTCCCGATGACGACGATGGGCAGTTCCGTGTGCTGTGAACTTCCCGCAGGCAATTGAAGCAGAGCTTGTGGCTGATGAGCAGGTTCTTGCGCTCTGACGTGTCGAGTTTTCTGAATGCTTCGCAGCGGCCAAGGTAGTGTGCCCCTGTGCAAGCGGGGCAGGAACCGGTTGCAGCGGCGGTCGTCACGAAGCTCCTAAGGGCACGGGAGCTGGCCTCGAGTGAGATCCGGGACGGTGGAGGCACGGCCTGTGGTGATTGACTGCAACATCAGATAGCGGTGTTGGAGGTAGGTGGTGCGCTGGTCGTACGTTGGGAAGCCCCTCGCGGCCAATGCTGTGGTCCTCTCAGCGCAGCTAATCTCCTCCTCCCAACCGCGTCTTGTGTTGGAATCCATATTGAGGCGCGCTGCTGTGATGAACCAATCGTCTCATTGAGCGACTGGACGGTCGAGCGATGCGAGTTGACTGCGGTGCCGTTCCAGCTCGCCCAGGAACCGCTGGGTCCCAGCCGCTGACTCTTCCTTCAGAGCTTTCATGTTGAAGACAGCCTTGAGATGGTCGTGTACTAGGTCCCGTTGCTGATCTTAACGAGAATCCAGAGCGGCCCAAGCTGTTGCGTAGTTCGATCTGGTGATCGGGATGCAGTTCAGCGCTTCCTGCGCTTCCCCCTTGACGCACGACTGGAGGGAGAATAGCTTCTCAACGTCATTCAAAGTCGGCTCATCGTGCACAAGTGCGCGAAAGACGTCTCGGAAGGACTTCCAGTCCTGTCGCCGTCCACTGTACTGAGGCAACTCAATCCTTGGCAATCTGGCTGAAACTGTGGCGCTGGAGACTGAAGCTGAAGCTCCGATGGAGGCAGGGCTGGTCACGTGGCGAGCCTGCACATCCTACAGTCGACCCTTGGCCGTGGTGTAAATGTCCTCGGCTGCCGCGTATTCGTCGTTGATGAAGTAATCGCTGTCCTGTGTCTCCGGGTGGTGAATCAGCTCCACGTAGTTACTCGAGAAGTCCCTTCAATATTCGTCCAACACCTCGAGGCTGCTCAGTGCTAGGCCATCAGTCCATTCCTTACGGGACCGGTCGAGGATCTTCCGGGCGGCTTGGCGCAGCACGATGGATAGTGCGCGCTGTGTCCTGAGTTGGCTTGTATCTGTAAAAGCAAAGGAAGAAGGGGAAAAGGGAGACGCCGTTCTAAGCCAGGGGCCGTATCTCCTGAAGCGATGCGCTAGACAGAAGACAGAGGGCGTAGCTTCAGACACGGTTCACTAGAGCCAGGGGCCGTATCTCCTGGAGACAGAGGGCGTAGCCTTGGACACCACACAATAGAGCCAGGGGCCGTATCTCCTGGAGACAGGGGGCGTAGCCTTGAGCCTTGAACACCACACAATAGAGCCAGGGCCGTATCTCCTGGAGACAGGGGGCGTAGCCTTGGACAACACACAATAGAGCCAGGGGCCGTCTATCCTGGAGACAGAGGGCGTAGCTTTTGGCACAGAATTAATTTCGATTGTTAGCCTACTCACTCGGTTGTCCAGTAGTTGATTCCATGGCGACGTCCGGGAAGGCTCGTAGATGGATGACCGAAACGCAAAGGTGAGGGCGTCTGCTG
The DNA here is from genome assembly GCA_932178445.1 of Andricus quercusramuli. Lineage (NCBI taxonomy): Eukaryota > Metazoa > Arthropoda > Insecta > Hymenoptera > Cynipidae > Andricus > Andricus quercusramuli. Next base: position 22,686 of record CAKNXH010060632.1, read on the forward strand.
CGTGGGGTCTTGGCTTCAGGCTCGGGTAGACGTCGTTGGAAGCACGAGGAGTCGGCTGCGAGGATGCTGCAAACCGGTGTCACAGGTGTATGGCCTCCGCGTGAAATATCCGGCTCGATTGGCCCGACGTTGGGTTGAAGTTTGGCAGAATGAATTGCGGCGTAGTTCACTTTCCTAATAGTCTTTGTTGACGTGTTGTTAGTTCGAAAGCTATAAGCGTACTGAAGCGTCGTGACTCTCCCAGGGAAGAGAGCGAACATTCCGAGAGTGTGAGCAGGAGTGGGGATGAACGAGAAGGAGAGACGGACGACGAAGCAACAGGTGGGCGTCCACGAAAACCCCGATGCAACAGTAGATTTTGCAGATTTCGAGAAAAAAGTGTTGGAAAAGTTTCAAGCGAATAAAATATTTTTCTTAAAAATCCTAGGATAATTTTAAATGATTTTTTTCATTTTGAAAAATTGGTTTTAAGAGAATATTTAAAAAGATTTAAAAAGATTTTCATACAGGAAAAGTTTGAATTATTCAAAAAAATATGTAGAAGTTTTGAAACTTTGTAAGATTGAAAAATAGTATATTACGACCCAAGGCCAGAAAGTTGGATTTCCGGGCGTGTGTGATATGAAGGCCGAGGCCTCATATCACACACGCCAGGGCATCCACTATATCTGGCCGTGTGTCGTATACTATTTTTCTTCATCCCCAGCCGAAAGTACGTTCAATAATTAATGTTATCTAATCAAAAAATGCGTTGTCGGCTGCTAGCTCTGATGCTTTTTCTTTTGTGGCCTGCTTCAGCACGTGCTCCCGGCTACCTCACGTAGCACTGCTGCTGCTCTCGGTCAGCTGAGCAGATGCATGGGATTTGGTCGCCCGCCCGACTTTTTCAAAGCCGAGGTGTACCGAGGTTTTACTGGTCGGGGCGGGTATCAAAAACACATCTTTTTTATTATATATTTTTTCGTAATACTTCTTCCTCGTTTTTGAGGTTGAACACACCGACGCTCTCTTTTTTTCCATTTACCTGTCAAAATAAATATTTTTCCGAGGCTAAGTACACAATAACACAATACTGAGCGTTGCTACGTCAGGTTGCTACGTCAGCGAGCCACAAAAATCTCGCAGCCAATCAGAGATCGCGTTATCTCTAGCAGGCCGCAAAAGCCACTCTTCCCGGACAGAAATGCGGCCGGGAAGACGTACTTTCGGCTAGGGGACGAAGAAAAATGAATTTTGAGGATATTTCAAAAATTTGTTAACAAATTGTAGATTTTTTAAGATTTTGAAAGAGAAGCTTCAAGAATTTTGAAAAGTTTTTAAAAGATAAAAAAATTTCAAAAAGTTTAATTCCAAATGTAGGTTTTGAAAGAAAATGCACAAATAATTTATGCAGCAGTTGTGAAAAGATTCAAAAATACTTTCAAACTCAAAAAAATATTTTCAATTTTTTTAACAAACCCGGTAAGAAGGTTTGCATTAAAAAGTATTGGAAAATTTCATGTACCCAGTGGTAACGTAACAAATATTGAATACTTCTGGATCCCCTTTCTGTCCTCCCGTTTTGAATCTCCACAACAGTAGAAGTTATCTCTTAAATTGAAACCCTTTCTGTACCAAGCGGCGATGATATTTTTCTGAATAACTTTGGATACCGCGAAGCAACCAAGAAATATAAAAATGTCAATCTTTTTTTCGAATGTTCTGTTTTTCGAATAATAATGAGGTCAAATGCTTTTTAAAACATAGCATCGGTCATTTTACGATGTCAGGATTAATTTCCACACAGCTGGCTATGGTGAAAAATAATTTAAAAAATTTTTTATCATCATTTTATATTTTTGTAATTGATAATATTTAAACAAAGCCAATATTTTACGATAAAGAGATGTATTCTTGTAAATAACCCTACTAGATTTGGCAAATTTGTTGCTTTTGTAGCGCGTTTTAATGCTTCAAATGAAAATTGTGTTCTTAGTTTATTTGAGGTTACGTTTGGCAGCTCCGATTGGCTTTGAGAGCCAAGAGAGAGTTTCAAACATTTCAAGCAAATAATCTAGAAGCGTTTCAAGAATTTTGCAAGGTTTCAAGAAAATAAAAAAAAACTTTCCTAAGATTCTTAGGAAAATTTTCCATTGATTTCAGAAGTAGATTTCAAGAAATTTCAAAAATTGTCCAAAAGAATTAGAAGAATTCAAGGCAATCAGCCTAATTTTGCAAAATTGTAAAAAACTTCAGGAAAAATTTGAATTATTTAAAAAAATATGCAGAAGTTTGTGAGATTTAAAAAATTTTAATCTCGAGAAGATTAAAAAAAAAAATTTAACAAATTGTAGATTCTAGAAGAATTTGAACAGATAATTTAGAAGCTTTTTAAGAATTTTGAAGAGTTCCAAGAGAATAAAACAACTTTCTTAATATTCCTAGGAAAATTGTACAGAATATTTAAAAATATTTCAAAACATTTTAAAAGATTTCCCAAATTATGGAAAAAGTATCTGAAGCAAATTTTTTCAAGTTTGTAGGATTTAAACAAAATTTAGGAAAAATTCGAATGACTTTGAAAGATATTTTGAAAATTTAGATACAGATTCAAAAAACTTGCAAAGATTTCAAAAATGTTTCAACAAAACGTAGATTTTTAAAAAACATTTTCAAAAATCAATTTTAAAAGAAGATTTGAAAATATTTTCAAAATTGTCCAAAAGAATGGGAAGATGTTAAGGCAATTTTTGTAATTTTGCAGAATTGTAAAAAATTTTAATTATTAGAAGAATTCAAAGAGTTGTTAACAATTTGGAGATTTTTAAAGATTTAAAAAAAAAAGTTTTTTAAGAATTTCGAAAGGTTTTGAAAAGATTAAAAATAATTTAAAAGTTGAATATATGTTCCAAAAAGTTTAAATCCAAATGTAGATTTTGGAAGAATTTGAACAAAAAATGTAGAAGCTTTTCAAGAATTTAGAAAATATTCAAAAGAAGGAAAAAATTTTCTTAAAAATCCTAGAATAATTTCGAAAGATTAAAAAAAAATTAATTTCAAAAGAAGGTTTAAAAGATTTTCAAATATCTCCAAAAGAATCGGAAGAGACATAATATAGATTTCTGAATATTTCAGAATAAAATTTTAATGCTTTTTTAAGGACTTTTAAATGTTTTAAGAAAATCCAAAAATTCCGTAATATTCATGGGAAATTTTAAATGAATTTGTATTTAAAGAATTATTTCCAATTTTCGAAAAAGAATCTGGAAGATCTTAACTCAATTTTGTTAATTTTGCAGAATTTTTTTAACATTTTAGGTAAAATACAAATATTTTTGAGAGGTATTTAGATGGATCAGATGTTGTGAAAAGATTCAAAAACAATTTATTATCGGAAAAGATTTTTTACAAAATTAAACAAAATGTAGATTTTTGAAGATTTTAAACAAAAAATTTAAAAGCTTTTTGAAAATTTTGAAAGGCTTTTTAAGAGAATAACAAAATTTCCGTATGATTCTTATCAAAATATAAAATCATTTTCATCAAATAAATTTCCAAAGATTTCAAAACATTTGAAAAAGTTTTCAACAAATTAAATCAATATTTTCAAGTTATTCCTAAATATCATATTTTCGTTGATGAATATCTTTTGATTAAATAAACGGATATATAGAAAATTATCCGAGTTTTTTTTCTATAAAGAAAGGGTAATTAATGCGCGCATAGTGCGCAGAATGTTCTAGTATAATTAGAATAATTGTAAATAGTCATTCAATAATATTGTATATATATGGTGACTTTTATTAATAAACTAATTCGATTCTTATATTTGAATTCAATATTTCCATTAAATAAAATTATTTCCCTAATTAAAGAAAATAGTATAAAAATTAGAGTATAGTGCACTGGCAACATTCGTGAATGAAGCAAATGCAATTGATGAGGCCAGAATCATCTAAATCGGTGACCATTTGTGGTTTGAATTCCGATACAATAGTTTCCTCATTCCCAAGTTCTTTAAAATTTTCCTCAGGAACTTCCTCGTCATTCCTCTGAGATTTTATCTCAATCTTGTAGCAATCGAACCTCAAAGAATTTGTCTTTACCAACTTAATATTCCTTCCATGATTATGAAACTTAGAATCCCAAAAATCATCTTCCATAAAAGCATATTTAGGTTTCATAGGAAGAGCTACTAATTCTTTCAATGATTCCGTGTCACTGAAAGTTGGAAATGATGTAGTAGTATTCAAAAAACTTAAACAGATTTAATTGTTCAACCAAATAAATTTACTTAAATTAACTTAAAGTTAGGTACGAGTCCGAGCGTTTGAACCGCCTGAGACATCCGCGAAACTTTTAATATTTCTTTTGATACAATTGAAGAGATCTTTGTACTTGTAGGCCTATCGCAAGGTAGGTTTTTAGTCAAGGTACTGATGGAGACACTCGGGTTTCCATCCCATTTGTCGGATCTATTACAAGAGCACAAGCATCAAAGACATCCACAGTATGCAGACCAATTGGTGAACGTGGTGCTGACAAAGCAGAGATGGATCGACGAATAAGAACATTTGTTGGCCAAAAGAGAAGCTGAGCTGCGAGCAGGTGGTGAGGGGAAAATAAGTGCAATTTTGGCAGCCGAGTTAAGAAGACGCTTCCTAGAATCCATAAAGGGTCACCATAGAGGCGATGCATATAAGCAGTTGGTCCAAGAGATGATCGAAGAAGTAGGCGCAGACCAACGGGCCCACATCAATCTGAAAGACGCCGGATAAGAAGATCTCTTCTACAGGAACCTCCACTGAATGAGAATGAAGATGATCCGTTAGCCATTTTCTTCGCATCTCTAGACAGGCCAACTACATATCAAATTTAATTTAACATCCAAGAGCTAGATAGTAAGGTGCCGTACGAAGGTATAAGGAACAAAAATTAACTCTGCTTACTCTTTGCTTACATCGGCTCATGCTAATACCTCATCCTGAACATCTCAACATCAGACCACCTCAGCCACAAGTTCCCATTACAATGAAAAAAGAGCGCAGACGAGACTACGCTAAATCATAGATTCTCTGGAATAACGATTAAAAGAGGTGCATTAACATTCCAGATGCAGCCTCACAGAGAAATCCTGGAACCCTACTGCAAAAATTCTAACACAGAATTCTGATGCGGCACCGATATTTCCAGACACTGAGGAAGAAGTAAAGAACATTTTGAAACCTAATTGTAAGAGATTGAACATGCAAGCTATCAACAAAAAAGCAGATGGACCGACGCCTTACCGGCTAAGGCATTAACCAAATTTCCGAATTTAGTGCTATTATGCGTTTCAAATATCTTCACGTGGTGTGAAAGGCTACCAGTAATCATTTGAGCATCTTGCACGATTTTCATACCTACGAAAGAACATAAGGATGAGCCTGATAAATACAAGCTAATCTTCTTTATCATCCATGATTGTGCGAGCTTTCCATCACATACTCGCAAGAAGCTTGGAGGCTGCTATAACCATTGACGAACGCCAGAGAGGGTTCAGGGCTCATGCAGACGGCCAAGGAGACAATGCCTTTGAGTTGAATATGATTCTGCGACAATACCATCTGTCGCTCAAACAGTTAAAAATGGCATCAGCCTGGCATCCGTACTTCTTAGCAGCTATGCGTTTCTTTGGCCTACCATCGAGTTTCATCCGATAAGTCAAACAGTGTATAGAAAGAGTCACACGATTCTCATAGGACAGAGTTGAACTTCTGACCAAATAAACCCCAATCGAGTTGTTAGGTAGCGCAATCCAAATATACTCGCCCATTTTTGAGCTGCTAACGCAAAGAATTATAACAAGTCTTTCCGCTGTTGTTGGGTTTAAAGTCAGTGAAAAGAAGACCAATGTTGCAGAATGTTCAGGAAAAGTATCACTCTGGGCTTTCCGCTATCAGGAAATAGCAAATCGAAATCAGAAGAAGTCGACATCATTGGGCCGCACTTAGAGGGACTTACCAAAACCGAAACAACGGCTTTTCACCCTCAAGTGTTTAATTGTACCTAAAATATTTCACCCGCTCGCTCTCGGCGAGCGTCCTAATTGGAGAATTTAAAAGTGTTGATAAGATCATGAGAAAAGTGATCAGAAAGTTGTTGAATTTATAACCTGACCTTCCAAACGTATACTTCCATGCTCTTATGGTGAATGCAGGCTTAGGAATACCATTTTTAAGGTGGGTTGCTCCATTGCTGGGGAGAAACAGAATAGTTAGATTAAGGAAGGCAGGCCAATAACTTTCCGGAAACAACAGTTTTCTTGAGAGATAAATCGATACAAACAATAAGAAAAAAACGATATAAAGAATAAGTGGTGGGTCATCAAGCTCTGCAACTGAGTAGATGGAGATAGACTTCTCCGCTCGGTTGAAGCACATGGCCAGCTTCGTTGGATCAGCGACAGAACAAAATTCCTAAGTGGCAAGGATTATATTGACTCCTGTCGCTTAAGAATTAGCACTTTACCAACTAGATCACTCACCTCTTGAGGAAAGCACGTAGATAGAAGATGCCGAGCAAGTTGCATTGCAGCAGAAACCCTAAATCACATACACCAAAGATGCTTCCGGGCACATGACAAGCGAATTCCACGGCACGATATAGCATGCAGCTACGTGGCCCAACGATTACGGGATGAGGGGTCTTTGGTACTCCTAGAACCCCACATAAACGTCGCTGTGGGTCTGCAAAAACCAGAAATAGTCGCATTCGAAGACCCTTTTGCATTTGTAGCAGACCTTCAAGTTGTCGGTGAGCAGTTCAACCTTGCAATTAGAACTTCTTACCGCAAGAAGACACGCTGCTACAAAGACAATTCTGACATAGCTGGTTTTTCCAAGGAACAACGTGCAATGTAATAAGCGGCATAGCCGCATTCCGCTGCTTCAACAGCTTAACGGCGATAGCACCAAGAAAAAGGGTTAGGGTTTGGATAGATCATGCCATGGACTAAAAACATGTGTGCCGCCTCCCAGATCTGAGGCGCACATAGAAAATTTTCAGAGATTTCGGCTCAGGGATCAAAAACAGGACATCAAACATGAAGTCCGAGCGTCTAACCAGCTGAGATATCCACGAAGCTCTGAATATTTCTTTTGATACAAATGAAGAGATACACGTGGCTGTGACGGTATATATCGTCAGCCACGGACGCATTTTTATAATGTAGTCCAGTGATCTGGTGCGAGTTGAATGCTTATATGACATATTGGGAAAGCCTGGTTTCTTTTTGACTCCACCATCCACGGAGTGGGTTGCCGTCCTTTGCCTGATAGGGAGACTTGCAGCTTAAGGTGAGATCCGAATCACCAGAACCTTTGTAAAATTCAATAGAAAAATTCCACAGGTATCGGCTGAAAGATTGAACCCCGGACATCTAACGTAAAATCCGAGCGCCTAACCGCCTGAGACATCGAAGCTCTTCGTATTTCTTTTGATACAATTGAAGAGGTCTTTCTACATCGTGCTGTTCCGGTATATATCGTCAGCCTTCTTTATTGTCTTACTTATGAATAATTTCATTTTTAAGCAATAAGGAATTTAAAACATACTTTTTAATCGGTGTGATTGAATTCAAAATCGAGCCTTTTTGTATGCCAGTAGTCTGATTCCACCTTTCAATCACAGAAGTGGATTGATGATTTGAAACATTTTCTGGCTTCGAATATTTCTGGATTATTGAGTCTTTCTGATCGGAATCCATTTCATCTATCGAAATTTGAAACCTGCCTATACCTTCCCTTAAAGTTTTATTTCCTTTGACCGATTCGTTAAATATTTCTAATGGTCGTCTTCTGGTGGCTGTCAGTCCGTTGTTTGTTATTATGGCATCCTTTCCATGTAGATGATGAAATCTCAAGTTTTTTTGAAAATTAACATCCACAATTGTAGCTTGAACTGCTTGTCCATGCAAATTGATAAGGCCGTAAACTCCTTCAGTAAGAGTTGTCACACCTCCTTGATCCTCGCCATTGATGTAAAAGTGGAGGATAGAACTGTCATTTTTCATTACTCCTACTCTGTCGCCAACTTGTAACTTATCCAGGTTTTGACCATAGTGATATATAAATGCTATCCCATTATGCATCACTCCATGACCAGTCATAATCCACGTATCAGATCTTATCAATAAAAATCATCAAGAGAATGGAGTGACCCAGCTGAAAATTTCTGTACAGGTACCTCGGAGGATCCTGGACATATTTCTAGACACAAACCTGTACAGGAAATCTTTACTGTTCCTGTGCAGGAATTTGGCGAAGGAGACTGTAAATGATCCTGCAAAGCAACCTGTATGCAAGCTAACCTTTCAATAATCCTGTACAGGTTTCTTCACAGAGCGACTTGAGACGCGGGCTCATGTACAGGAACTTGTTCGGGATCCTATACTTAAACCTGCATATGAACTAATCCACGAGGGTTTGCTAGTGGCTGGGCTCTCTTCATAGTGAGTTTCATCTTCAAAGGAATAACAGGAAAGCAATTTTATAGCTGTAGGCAATTTACTTCGCAAAGGAACCTATACAGGTACCTATACTCCGTATAGGTTCCTCTATACGTCAAGATTACCTGTGCAGGATCGCGTTAGCAACATGTCCAGGATCCTCCGAGGCTCCTGTATATGAGTTTTTAGCTGGGGAGAAATTATTTGAAGTAATTTACCTGGAATTTATCATACAGGGAAATGCCAATTCCATTGGAGAGTTGGTTGTAACGCCAATTTCGATAGATCCAATCCATTTAGTAACAATCTTGTCCAGTCGAACTTCAAAGAGCTCGTTCTTTCTCAAGTGTCTTGAAGTTAGAACTACTCCCTTATTATAATCATTTACAGCACTAGAAAATATAGTTTTTAAGGTTCTAGTTCTCATCAAATTACAGGGTTTGGTATGGATAGAAAAATATAAAGATATTTAATCCTTCCCAAATGCACACTTCGCATCTCAGAAATGCTATCTTTTTCTCTCCACGTCCTATCCGTCGTGTCTACTTAGACCTATCTCTTTGTATCCCTGAGTCTATCCCTTGCAGTCACAACTGTTAATCATTTTTTATCCCTGACTATCCCTGATGTTCACAACTGCCTATCTTTCCCTATCACTGACTCTATTCCTTGTGGTCACATGGGCCTATTTTTTTCTATCTATGTTTTTCACAAATGCCTATCTTTTTCTATCCCTGTTGTTCACAAGCGCCTATCTTCTTCTAACTTTGTAGTTCATAAATTCCTATCTTTATCTGTCACTGACTCTACACCTTGTTGTCAAATTACCTATCGCTTTCTATCAATGATTCTATCCACCGTATTCATTAAGACTTATCCTTTTCTATCCATGTTAATCCGTCAAATATTTCTAAATCTTATTTCTTTTCTTCTTTATTCATAATGTGTCCCCTAAGGGTTTACATGACTTCCGTTTCTTACAACACTTCCTTCTACATTTTTTATAAAATCTTATCCTTACTATTTACAATTATTTACACCTATTTACATAAAATCTTATATCGAACGCCTTAAATCTATTTTCGACGCTAGCGCAATTTGGGACGTGTTAGCGAACGAGTGAGCGAGTGATCGAAATCGAGAGTGCAAGCGAGAGAGAGAGCGCGGTAACGCAAACGCATCTTAATTTACTTATGCTATTATATAATTATTACTTACAAATCTTTACGCTTCTTATTTAAACGACTTCCGTTTCCTTTTTCTTTCACTTCTCTTGTACCTCCATTTTACCATTTTTTTGCATCCATTCTTTCATTCTTTTTCAATTGCTCCCCTAGCATCCTCTAACTCCTTCATCCACTCTTCCCGCAAACCATCCTCCCCTAGAATCTTTACCACATTCTCTTGCCAGGTTCCTTTATCTTCCATTCGTCTCCTACATCCTTCCCATACATGCTCCCATGTTTCCTCTTCCCATTCACATATTCTGCACTTCCTGTTATCTTTCTTTTCCCAATACATACTTGCCCTTACCTCGTTTCCCAATCTAAATCTTGCTATTCTTGTCCATCTTTTCTCTCCCCATCCCTTTTCTAAATACTTTGGTACTCCTTCCTTTTTTATCATTTTATACCATATATTATATTTTGATTCCTCAATCATCCCCCATCTTTCTATTAATTGTCTTTCTCTCTCCCTTTTTTCCACTTCTTCATAGTTGACTCCAGTCCCGTCTTCTATATCTCTAGCCTCAAAGAATTCCCTCCTTTCTTCCTCCCATCTCGTTAATTCAATCGCCCTCCCTCTCCTTTCTTCTACCTCCATCAAACACCTTCTCGCTAACTCCCCTCCCTTTCCCTCCCTCAGCTTCGTCTCAAAATTCCATGCCCTCTTTCCCGCTCTAGTACTCAATTTATCCCTTTGCGCTTCTTCTCTCACCATATATCCCGGCGTCCTCCAGTCTACCCCTAGCGTCCACCTTA
>CAKNXH010060632.1:33144-48432 GCA_932178445.1 Andricus quercusramuli
CTGCTGCTTTTTTTATCCTTTCTCTTATATGAGCTCTATGATCTCCATTTGCTTGCAAGGTATATCCCAGATACTTAAACTCTTTCACTTCTTCTAATTTTTTTCCCTTCCATCTTCCCCTCCATTCTTTTTTTCTTCCCCCTCCTTTTCTAAACCTCATTATCTTTGTCTTTTCTACATTTAAATTCAACTTCTTTCCATCTAAGTATCTCTCTAATCCGGTAATTAAGCCCGCCATCCCTTCTTCATCCTCTGCCATCAACACTATATCGTCTGCGTATGCCAGTGTATATATCTTTCCGTTCCCTATCCTAACTGCTCCCCACCCTTTTCTCTTCATTTCTTCTTCCAAGTCTGATATTAATATATTAAATAAAAGCGGGCTCAGAGGACATCCTTGCCTTACCCCTCTCACCAACCAGAAACTATCTCCCACTTGCTCTCCTACCTTTACCTTGCTTTTTGTCTCTCTAAAAATTTCCGATACTCTCTTTATTAATCCCTCTCTTATCCCCTTTTTCACCATAACTTTTTCTATCTCGCCTCGGTCTAATGAGTCAAACGCCGCCTTCAAGTCCACGAACACTGCTATCATTGCCCCTTTCTCCCTTTTAATCCTCTTATTTACTAAGTAGTTCAGAACATATATATTGTCCATTACCCCCATCCCTTTTCTAAACCCTGTCTGATTCGGTGGCTCTATCTTTTTCTCCACAACTTCTTTTTTTAACCTCTCCGATAAAACAGTCACATATACTTTATACAGTGTTGGCATTAGTGTCACTCCTCTATAATCTTTAACCTCCTTTCCTGTGCCTTTCTTCACTATTGGTATCACTACTCCTTCTTTCCATAACTCTGGCCACCCCTCTCCTCTCCATACTCTATTGCACATTATCCACGCCCATTCCTCTAATTCTGTCCCCCATATTTCCATACTTCATTTGGAATCTCATCTATACCAGGTGCCTTTCCATCTTTCATCATCCCTAATACCTTGACTATTTCCTCTCTTGTAATATCCTCCTCCTCATCTGTTTCCCTACCATCTCTCCCTCCTTTTCTAACTTTCCTCTCTACCTCTCCTAGTAATTCCATAAAATATGTTTTCCATTCTAACATCTCAATATCCTGGTTTACTCTTTTCCTTCCTCTTCTCTCTTTATTTACCACCTTCCAAACCTCTTCTTCCGTCCTAGCCTTCTCCGCTTCTTCTTCAAACCTTTTATTTTCCTCCCTTTTTTTTTTTTTGATCACACATCTCAGTATACTCCTTCTTTTTTCTCCTATATTCTTCTCCACTACTTGTCCCTTTTCTCCATTTTCTTAATACCTTTCTTACTTCCTACTTCTTCTGTTTACAATCCTCATCCCATCCACTTCTATCCCCTCCTTCACTAACTTCTTTTTTGCTTGTGCACTTTAATGCTCCTTTTATTTCTCCTACCATTATTTCCATTTCCTCGTTTAAATTTCCTTCCCCCATTTTGATTTTCCTGATTTTTTCTTTAAACTGTTCTTTACCTTCCATTGACCAATCCCCTCTTCCTGCTCTTTTCACTTTTGCTTCCTTTTTAGCGTTTTTGTTATTACTCATTTCTCCCTCTACCGTCACTATTATGGGAAAGTGATCCGAATCTATGTAGTTGCCTACCTCTAGTCTCTTAACCTTCTCTCTTACTTCGTCATCCACTATCACATAATCAGTTACCGTTCCCCTCTTTCCTCCTGAACGTGTGAATTCCCCTTCCTCATCCCCCTCTATACTTCCGTTTAGGATAAACCATCCCATCTCCCCTAGGCTCTTCAACAACTTCTTTCCCTCCCCATTCAGTATCTTGTCTTTGGATTTTCTTCCTCGCTCTCCATCCCATTCCCTTCCTCCTCTATCTCCTATTCTCGCATTAAAGTCACCTCCTATTATTAGCCTACTCTCAGGCTTATTTTCTTCCATCAGTTCTCTCATATCCTCTGATTTTTCCTGCATATCACCGTTCACATAAACCCCCACTATCTTCCACCTCTCTCCTCCCATATTTATCTCTTCTACTATTAATCCTTCTTTATGTTCTTTCAACTCTTTTTTATCATTCTCTCTTATACATTCTTTCCTTATTCCCATCACCATTCCTCCCATTGCTCTGCCCTTTTTATTCTTCCTCTTTGCATTTTGAACCTGCCATTTGTAACCTCTTGGTAATCTTCCCCTTACTCTTTCCCATCCCTTTTCATCTAGCCACGTCTCCATCATTACAACTACATCCCATTGTGTCAAATTTTTCATGAACTCCCTATCCTTTCTTTCTAAGCCTGCTATATTCCAGTAGCATATCCTCCATTCTTCCCTACTTTCGTTTCCTGTTTCTTTGGTTTCTCACTATTTCTTATTTCTTTACCTCCTGTTCCTTTCTCTTCTAGTTTCCCGATACTTCGTTTTTTACTAAATCTTCCCTGTCCTCATCCCAATTCCACCATACACCTTCTATCTGTATTTTCCCATACTTAACCCATGTTCTTCTTCCTTTTTTTCTTTCCTCTTCCGCTATTTTCCTTAACCTATACTGCATGTTCCTTTCTACCCATGCCAAATCATCCTCTATTCTCTCCGAGCTTCCATATAACATCCTCTTCTTTGTCATCACTTCCCTCTTATGTTCCCATTTCTTCAGTTTCACTAGTGCCATTCTCTCCCCTATTGGCTCTTCCCTTCCTACACTTCGCACTTCCTCTATCTCTACCTTAGCATCAATCCTTTTTAGTACTTCTTCCACTCCTTCCCTCAGCTCCTCCCCCTCTAATCTTAGACCCTTTATCACTATGTTTCTTTTTCTTTCTTCTCTCTCTTTTTTTTCTATTCTTTGCTCTATTTTTCTCAGCCTTTCCTTCTCCTTTTTCCCACTCTCCCCACCTCCAAACTCACGGTTTGAGCTTTCAATTTTTGTTATTCTACCTTCCAACTCCTGTACCTTTTTATTAGGCTCTTCCTTCTTTTCTAGTCTTTGCTCCAACATCTGCATCCTTTTCTCTAACTTTTCCCTGACTTCTTCCCATTTCCTCATTTCTTTCCTAAGTTCGGCCATTTCCTGTCTAATTTCTTTCCTAATTTCCTCCACCCTTTTCTCCTGCCTTTCTTCATACATCCCCATCACTTCTATCATCATTTCGCGCGTTTCTTTTAATCTTTCCATTTCCAACGGATCTTTAGCCTCATCTCTATCTCTTTCCGTCCCCTTATTTTTCTCATCCATTTTTGGATTTTTCAAGCTTGCCCCTATAACTTCCTTGTCTTCACTGCTGCCCCGCTCCTCTCTCTTCCTTTTAAAGAATGCCTCAATTGATCCCACGCTTTTCGCCCTCAATCTATCCTTTTCTACTGTTTTACGATACTTTCCCCTTGCCCTCCTTTCTTTGTTCTCCCCTTTCGGTGTACTAAAAACTTCCTGATCCAAATCCGTGCTTTCCTTACTAGTTTGCGCTCCGCTAGCCATGAATCCAATTCAAACAATCCCGCCTTCTATCGTTCTCTGTCTCCATCTACCGTCACGTCTACCTGTCTTGCCTTTCTCCCTCTCTACCCTGCCCTGCTACGACACGCTACGACCAACCTGGTCCTCCCACCCTGCCACAAACCTCAAACCCACCTAACCTCAACTTCCACACAAATCTGTCTTGATCCCCAAAACTATCATCACCCTCTTGTCAATCTTTCAATCCCTCAATCAATCCCTCACAAACGAACCCCTCTACACACATCCACAATCCACTCACCTCAAATTTCACCACAATTATCAGAAAAACTCAGCACCAAATTTCACCACTGTCACACACTTTCACGCGGGAAACGGAAGTCCTTATTTCTTTTCATAAAAAAAAAAAAAATTGATTAGCATTTCGAACTCGAAAGTTCATTGCCTCACTACCCGATTCGGGTAGTGTTTTCATTTCTTTTCATACCTACTTTATTTCTAAATTCTATGCATTTGTATCCATACCGTATTTAAATATTCTTATCTATTTCTATGCTCTATTCACGATATATCGTTTTAATTTCTACCCATTTGAATCCACTAAAAAATGTAGTATACTTATTCGTTTCTATAATAATAATAATATATTCTGAGTGTCAAGCCCCCGCAAAATAGTATTAAACCAGCATGGGTTTATATACCCACGAACAAAATTCCCTAACTTATACGACTTTTACGGTCAGCCGCCTACCTTGAACCTGTCGGTACTAAGTGAAGGATTCACTTGGACAGAAAGACTGGGATTCGTGAGGATAGGGCTGATCTATATTTGAGAAAAGATAGAAAAATATTCAATTAGATAGGAAGATAGGGATTAAAAAAGATTGATAAGATCTTGGATAGCATAACGGATGGAAAAGGATAGACGTACGTGGACAAGCGGATTATTCATTTCAATAGGCAGACTGGAATTCGAAAGGATAGGTCTGACTTATATTTGAGAAAAGATAGAAAAAGATTCAATTTGATAGAAAGATAGGGATTAAAGAAGATGGACAAAATTTTGGATTGCATAATGGATAGAAAAGGATAGAGTTAGATAAGCGGAGGATTCATTTAGATAGAAATACGCGGATAGAAATTCGTGAGGATAGGTCTGACTTACGTGTGAGAAAAGATAGGAAAAGATTCGATTTGATAGGAAAATATGGACTGAAAAAGATAGACAACATTTTGGATTGTATAATGGATAGAAAAGGATAGAGGTGGATAAGCGGATGATCCATGTCGATAAAAAGTTTGGGCTTCAGAAGGTTAGGGCTGACTTATATTTGAAGAAGGATAAAAAAGGTTTTAGTCAGATAGGAAGATAGGGATTGAAAAAGATAGAAAGAATGTTGTATTGCACAATGGATAGAAATGGACAGAGGTGGATAAGTTGTGAATACATTTGGATGAAAAGACTGGGATTCAAGAAGATAGGGCTGTTTTATATTTCAAAAATGATAGAAATGGATTCACTTATATAGAAAGACAGGGAAAACAGGAAAAAGTATAGAGGTGGATAAGCGAAGGATTCATGTCGATAGAAAGTCTGGGATTCAGAAGGTTAGCGCTGACATATTTGAAAAAAGATTCGATTAGATAGGAAGATAGGGATTGAAAAAGATAGAGAAGATTTTGGATTGCATAACAGATATAAAAGGACAGAGGTGGATAAGCTGTGGATACATTTGGATAGAAAGACTGGGATCCAAGAATATATGGCTAACTTATATTTCAGAAAAAATATAAATAGAGTCGCTTGAATAGAAAGAAAGGGATTGAAAAAGATAGACGAAATTTGGGATTGCATAACAGATAGAAAAGGATAGAGGTCAATAAGTTATGGATACATTTAGATAGAAAGATTGGGATGCAAGAAGATAGGGCTATCTAAGATTTTAGAATAGATAGGAAATGATTGAACTAGATAGGAAGACAGGGATTGAAAAAGATAAAACAAAAATTGGGGATTGCCTAATGGATAGAAAAGCATAGAGGTGAATAAGCAGAGGATTCGTTTGGATAGAATGACGAGGATTCAGAAGGATAGGGCTATCTTATATTAAAGAATAGATAGAAAAGGATTTAATTAGATAGGAAGATAGGGATTAAAAAAGATGGACGAAACTTGGGATTGCCTAATGGATAGAAAAGGACAGAGATGGATAAGCAGATAATTCATTTAGATGGAAAAACTGGGATTCAGACGGATAAGGCTGTATTATATTTTAGAAAAGAATGAAAAGGATTCAATTACATAGAAAGATACGGATTAAAAAGATAGAAGAAATTTGGGAATGCCTAATGGGTGGAAGAGGATAGAGATGAATAAGTGGAGGATTCATGTCGATAGAAAGACTATGATTCAAAAGGATAGGGATGATTTATATTTGAATAAAGATATAAAAAAATTCAATTAGATAGGAATATAGGGAAATAAAGAGATAGACAAGATTTTGGATAGCATCATGGATAGAAAAGGATAGAGGTAGATAAGTGGAGGATTCATTTGGATAGAAACACTGGGATTCAAGAACATAGGGCTATCTTAGATTTCAGAATAGATAGAAAAGGATTCAATTAGATGAGAAGATAGGGATTGAAAAACATAGACAAGATTTTGGATTGCCTAACGGATAGAAAAAGATAGCTGTGGATAAGTGAATAATTCATTTGGATAGAAAAACTAGGATAAGAATAGGGAGTGGAAAGAAAAGGATACATGTGGATAAGTGGCGGATAGACATGGATAGGAAGATTGGGATTCAAAAGAATAGAGATAATTGTAGATTGAGAGAAAGATAGAAAAGGATTGAAGGGATAGACATGGGATTTTCTTTAAACACGTTTCTTTCCTTTTCAATCTGAGAGATAGAAAATGATTCAAACGGATAGAGACTATATCCATTTACTTCCGGCAGGGTTATTTTGATAACATTTTGAAAAAAATGCCATCAATGACTTATATTTCCAATTTATCTATTCATTATTTCCTAAGTTTGAATGGGTTTTAACTAAAAAATGGACAATTCTAAATAAAAGCATTTATCGTCCACAACAGAATAACAAAAATTTCAAATTTGAGTTTCATAAAAAAAAAGTATTATTCAAATTTGAGTTCTTTATCTAAAAATTTTACCCTCTATTCTTAAAGAAAGAAATTTTTCGAAATATCGTGCTTCCAGCCCTGAAATTAATTACACAATATTTGAGGTATAATTTACTTAATACGAGCATTTATGTCATTGTTGATAACGTCAACCCAAGATCCACAACACTGATGAAATAATAATTTCTCCAAAGGCTTGTCTAAATTTTCTTCTTCCTGAACTCCCACTTTCATACTTTTCAGAGAGTTTTGAAATAGCGAATTTTTTTCTTCATTTTTAATTTAACAAAAAATTAACCTTTCTTTATTTGCATATAACAAGGTCAGCGTGAAGGAACTAACATTATGAGAATGGCTTATCCTTTGTCATCAAAAGGAATAGGAAATTCTTGAATTAAAAAAATGGATCAAATCTCCTATTAAAATTGATGAAATAACATCGTCTGTTTAGAGAAAAAATATTAAAAACACTCAAAAAACTCACTTAGACATAGCCAGCTGAAGTGAGCTGAAGGACAGAAAATAAATCTTTGGAACAAAGTTTCCGAATATTCAAATCGGTTTCTTTCCTATTTAAAATATTATTGAATACATTTTAAAATATTCGAGATATAATGGTGATAATAGGAAAATAAATTCAGCTAAATGACAAAAAACATAAAAAATAAACTAAATAAACCTGATTTATTTGTAATCCTCAAAAAAAATAACAAATTTTTAACCAACGCTTTCAATCAAAAAAGATTCAACTACTATGTACCAAAAGAGATGATTTTTGAAACCAAAGAGACGAATTTTCAACAAAAAAATAGAATTTTCAAACAAGAAAAATTTCTCATTTTAAAGAAAAACAATATAAACTGAATTAAAAGAAAATACATTTTTAGGAAAAAAGTTCAGCTTTCTGCCAAGCAGTTTAATTTAGAACTCAAAAAAAATGTTCATTCAAAGAAGAAAAAAAATGTTAACAAAATTTTTGAATTTTCAAGCTGAAAATAGCTAAATTTTCTACCAAAATAGTTATATTTTTAACCAAAAAAGATGAATTTTTCAAAAAAAAAAAAAAAGATTTTTCAACAAAAGTGTTGAATTTTCAACCAATAAAAATTTTTCAGCCAAGAAAAAAAAAAAAAGTTCAACCAATTTTTTGAATTTTCTACGAAGAATTCTCTAAAAGACAGATTTTCAACGAAATAGTTACAATCTTCACAAAATTGAACAATTTTCTACTAAGATAATGAATACTCAACCAAAAAATGAATTTTTCACAAATTAGTTTAAAAATTTCTGTATTTTGTTAAAACTTCGTCCTTTATTTTAGAATATTAATCTTCTTGATGACTAATTCACCTTTCTGGTTAAATATTCAACTAATAGATTAAAAATTCCATTGAAAATTAAAATATATAGTTAAAAATTCATATATTTTGTTAAAAATTATTGTTTTCTGGTGGAAAATTGTGTTTCTTTATTAAATTAATTTTTTCTTCCATTGAAAATTAGTGTTTTTATTGAAAATTTATTTAGCCCTAGGTACTTTTCTGGAATAAATAAGAATACAATTGAAAATTATTCTTTTCTGATAGAAAATTATTCTTTTTGGTTGGAAATTCATCTTTTTGGTCGAAAATTCAACTATTTCGTTAAAAATTAATTTTATTTGGTTGGAAACTCATTTCTCTAACTTATTAAACTATTCTATTTTTCGTTGAAAATTAATCTTTTTTAGTTGAAAACTCATCTATTTTGTTGATTTGTCTTATTTTGGTAGCAATCTAATCTTTTTGGGAGAAAATTTGACTATTCGGTTGAGATTTTATTTTTTCTTTGATTCGAAATGCATAATTTTAGTTAAAAGTTTATTTTTTTGGTTAAAAATTCAACAAATTTGGTTGAAAATGAATTTTTTTATTTTGAAAATGAATTTTTGTTACTAAAAAAGTAGCTATTTAATTTTTGCTGGAAACTTGATCTTTCAAGTTGAAAATTCACTTATTTGGTTTTTTTATTATTTATTTTTTGGTTGTAAATTCAACTTTTTCTTTACAAACAATCTCAACATTTTGGATGAGGTTTTTTTTTCACCATTGATTGAAAAATCTTTCTCGGCTGCAAATTCAACTCTTCTGTTGAAAATTAGAATTGTTTAAGTTAATTTATTAACAGGTTTTTTAATTTAAAATTAGAGAAGAATTGTGTGGAAATATAAACTTTTTGTAGAGAATTAATTTTTTTAATCAAATATTCATCAGTTTGGTTTGAAATTTAACTATTTTGTTGAAAATTCCATTTTTCTTTGTTGAAAATTAATTATTTTAAGTGAAAATCTAAACATTACATTTTCAATCAATAAATCTTAATCAACTGAACAATGCTTTCGATATTTTCGTGACACATCTATTTTTTAGAGAAAGAGTTTCAACGTGATTTTCAACCATATAGTTCAATTTTCTACCAAATTGTTCAATTTTCTAGCCAAAAAGACGAATTTTCTAGAAGAAGGTAGAATTTTCAACAAAAGAGTTCATTTTTCAACCAAGAAAACCAAGATAGATCGATTGCTTTCCTATTTAAAATATACAAATTAAATTATAAAATATTCCATATCTTAATGTGTAATAATTAAAATAAATTCCACTATTTATATTTTGCATAAAATCTATTTCTTCCTTTAATAAGATATACAAAAATAGAAAATCATTTCTGAAATTGGTGTAGTAAAGAAAAATATTTTTTCTCTTGTTCTTCATCCAGAATATTAATATCAGCCCGACCCTCTAACAGAAGATTTATTGCAGTCAAATTTTCTTTTTCAACTACCGTATGAAGAAGAGATTTCTATCCGTTTAGCGATATATTTCCTAACGTTTCAGAAACATGCCAAACTTTTTGACAAATTTATTTATTCAAGTAATAAATAAATATTTTGAATACAAAAATAAATAATTAAATTTTTGTTTGATTCGAAGTTTTTATTGAAAAGTAGATATTAAATACTTTGATATTTATCCATAATTTTGCATTAATATTATATAAATAAGGCATTTTGTTTATGTGCTGAACTTATAAATTCTCTTTTGAAGAAGAGTACACACTTTATTTTGTTTCTAAAAGCGGAAGTTAGTATTTTTGGATGAGATTGCGTAAGAATGAAATTGTCGACACACTCTTCTTCTCCTATCCTTATGTCAAACTGCTTTTTCGAAAAGCATATCTTGAAAGTATTATGAAAAGATGAGTTTGTCAGTCTTTATAAAAAAGCACTATTATTCATTTGCAGCTTAACTTTGCATTTGCGCGATTGACGCGGTTACTCCATTACGCGTCCTCCAAAAGAACGAAAGCAACACTGAGAAACACGAAACACAAATTGAGGGCGCTGGCATCGTTTCATGCCACATTTTGATTGGTCAACATGAGTCGATGGAAAAGCGCGGGTAATTTTAAAATGCATAAAAACCTAAACGAAGGAAACAGATTCAATACAGTGAGAATATGTTTTATTCGTACAATAAAATAATTTCATTGCTATTTGTGCGATGAATTGTTTGCATGGTTCCGCCGAATTTTAGTTAAACCAATAGAATTTTTTGTTTAGTCAGCAAAAGATTTGTTCAACTAAAGAATAATTTTCCTTTGCATTGGAAACTTGAAAATGTTCCTTCTTGCGAAGTTTATACTTCAATAAAAAAAATTTAGCACCTTTTTAAAAAAATTGGTTTTCACAGATCTCTTGAGAATTCATTTAGCTTCCGTTGGAAAACTTTTAAATTGGTTGGAAATATAAGTCCGAATATTATATTTGATTAATTGATTATATTTTTCTAAAGTAGAACCCCCAATTGGGGCCAAATGGGCGCCTAATTACTATTTGGACATAACCGGGCACATGTCCACACGGGTTGTAAAATTATTTTGTATCTTATAGAAATTGGCATGCATTACAGGTAAAAACTTCTTCTTAATGTCCAAGGAGCTCTGCTTCAATATCTAGATTTCTGTCCCATAGTTAAATCGCTAACATATTAACTAGTAATATCCAGATGGTCTTGTTTAATATCTATTTTTCCTTGTTTAGTTTTTGGTAAGATTTCCTGCCATTTCGTGTGAAAAATTTTCGAAAATTTTGACATTGTACTGTTGACTCCTGAGGTTCACCAGAATTAAAAGTATAACCATCGTCTGACTCATGAGGTTCAAGACAAAGTTGAGACAGTGGAAGGTCGAATGTGTCGCTTCGCTCATGTGGATCCATATGAAACCCTAATCTCGCAGGCTGAAAATTAAGTTCATCTTCTTCATGAACTAGTGTGTCGGGATGATGAACCAATGGTATCAGCTGTATAGTATTGTGATGATCCCGTTTAGCGGCAATTTGATCAAGATGCATCCTCTGTATCGTTGTTATAGCACTTTCAAGGGCCCAGGAACCTACTTGTGCCGTATTAGCCCATCGAGCGACTACTATTAGCCACTCCTCTTCGGTAACGTGCTGAGCCTCGAATTCTGTAACTTCAGGGATTCTAGGGTCCCTTGGCTTTGGCCTCAGAATAGTATATGCCCCATCTTGCATGTAGGGAAGAATAACACGATTGTGGTTTACTGCAATGATTTCACGGCGGAACCTTATCTCTTGACCTGGAGGAATCTGGAGTCCTCGTATGTAGTTTAGAGAAGGATGAGGAGGCAACCCTCCACGAGCAGGACTTTCGTGATTCTTAGATGATTGCGAACTCAATTCTGTAAAAATACGACAGCAATGTATAGGGGTTAATGAAACAGCAAGTTTTCATATTCGTTGTGTTATCCCTGGCGGACCGGCCGAACGCAAACATTACGCTACAGCGTAACGGTAAAGTAATGCTAAAGTAATGGTAAAGTAATATGGCATTATAATTAATAAAGGAAACAAAATTAATATGTAAACTGTTGCAATTATAATAAAACGTTGAAATTTACGTTCAACGGTCATGCCGCAATTGCAACAAGTTGCTTTTGCAGCATTAAAAAATAGAAAAACATAGTGACCGTCATTGCAGTCGGGTCCCTGCATATTGGCAACCCGCTAACGTGGCTTTAAGTGGGTTGCCAGTCTGCAGGGACCCGACTTGAACGACAGCCACTTTGTTTTTTTTGTTTTTTAACGCTGAGAAAGCAACTTGTTGCAATTACGGCATGACCATTTAATGTAAATTTTAACGTTTTATTATAATTGCAACAATTTACATATTAATTTTGTTTCATTTATTAATTATAATGCCATATTACTTTAGCATTACTTTACCATTACTTTACCGTTACGCTGTAGCGTAATGTTTGCGTTCGGCTGGTCCGCCAGGGATATGCACATTGAACATATTGGTATACAATTGGATGAAAATTCTTGTACAGGGACCTCGGAGGATCCTGGCCATGTTGCTGGACGTGGAGCTGCACACCAACGTGTACAGGTTATCTTGACGGTTCCTGAACATGATTTTGGCGAAGGAAATTGGACATGATTCTGCAAAGGAACCTCTATGCAAACTAGCCTTTGATTGATCGTATACAAGTTCCTTTAGAGAGTGATTTGAGACGCGAGCGTAGCTCTCTTGATACTAGGTTTGATCTTTAAGGGAATAAAAGGAAAGCAACTTTACAGCTGCAAAGTGTTTCTGTACAGGAACCCGCGCCTCAATTTAGTTTGCAAAGGAAACTGTATGGGAACCTATACCCGATAATCCAAAGGTTCCTTCGTCGGTGAACAGGAACCGTCAAGATTACATGTACAGGTTCGTGTGCAGGATCGCGTCCAGCAACATGTCCAGGATCCTCCGAGGTTTTTGGACAGCAATTTTCAGCTGGGTATCGATTTATTGGAATCAGGCTGCTGCTGGTGGTATTTTTTAATTAACTTTCATAATAATTCATAATAAATCAAGATAATTTTTAGAAAAGCGACTGTTTGAGAAATTAAGGAAACTTATGATGTTAGTTGATAAGTTTCTAAATCTGGCCAAGTTTTAGCTTCCGGAACTTCCACAAGGTTAGCAACATATTGCACCAATCAATTAAAGCTACTGCAGTAGATTTGAGTGAAATATACTGCAAAATTTTCTATAAAATTTCACATAAACTTGAACATTTATTCTTCAATTTTCAAATTTTGAAGTCAAATAACATATCGTTGGAATCGTTATAATTCGCCGATTTCAAATAAATAAACAATTATTAATTTGGAAAAAACTTGAGTTAGTTTAAGTGATATTTCGAAGTTTTGAGCTCGGTTTTGGAAAGACCCAAACTTAATTTAAAACTAAAAAAGATTTCGAAAAATAAGAAACTAAATTTAAGTTTTTGAAGATTTCGAAATAGAATTTTGAAGCTTTTTATTGATCTTTGAAGATTTTGATAGAAAAAATTTGCTTAAACTTTGCTGGGAAAATTTTAAATGATTTTTTATTTTGAAAAATTAATTTTAAGAGAATATTTAAAACGATTTTTAAAAAAATTTGAATAATAAATAACAGTTGAACAATTATTTATTTGGAAAATAATCGAGTAAATTTTAAATATATATAGAAGTTTTGCAAAGATTCAAAAGCCTAAGAAAGGGGAACTTAACAAAATAGTTAAATCCTTAACTAAACGGATAAATCTTTAATAAAAAAAATTGTAATAGTTGATATTTCCACAAAAGAAGTTTTCAATTTTTATAAAAAAAAACTGTTCAACTAAACGGAAAAATACGTATTTTCAAAAGAAGAGTTGAATTTTCAACCAAGATAGATTTTTGAAACGAAAAAACCTCATCCAAAATAATGAGTCTTTAAGTCATCCAGACGAATTTTTGAAAGAAAAAAAAATGAATTTACAACCCAAAAGAACACATTTTCTAAGAAAATAATTGAATTATCGACTGAAAATTATTATTTTTTAACTAGATAAGTGAATTTTTATCTTGAAAGATCAATTTCCTAGCAAAAATAAGATAGCTACATTTTCAGTAAAAAAAATAATTTTCAAAACATTAAAACGAATTTTCAACAAAATATGTTGAATTTTTAGCGACAGAAATAAACTCTGAACTGAAATTAATTTTCTACCAGAAAAAAACACAAATTTTCAACAAAATGGGTGAATTTTCAACTGAAAAATATCAATTTTTAACCAAAAATAGAATGGTTTAATGTTCAGTTCAGAGAAATAAGTTTTTAAGCAAATAAAACAAATTTTCAAGAAAAGATTTAAATTTTCAAGCAAATAAATGCATTTTTTACCAAAAAGATTGAATGTTTATAAAAAAAATTTCGACAGAAAGTTAAGTAACAATTTTGGTTAAACAAATTAATTTTTAGTGAAAAATACTAATTTTCAACCAAAGAAAAATTAATTTTCAATAAAGAAACTAATTTTCGTCAACCAAAAAATAACAATTTTTAATAAAATACCTGCATTTTCGACAAAATATTTTAATTTTTAATGGAATTTTGAACCTAATATTTAAAATTTCAACCAAAAAGGTGAATTAGTCACCAAGAAGATAAATTTTGTCCACAAAAGACAAAGATTCAACAAAATACAGAAATTCTCAACCAAATAGTTGAATTGTAAGATGATTATTATTAGTTAAATTTTAAGTTAAAAAATGTTAACAAAATAGTTAAATTTTGAACAAAAAAAAAAAGATTTTTTAACTAAAATGATGAAACATCTCTGAAAAAAACTAATTTTTAATAAAGCAGTTCCACTTAGTAAATTATACTAATAATTTTTATAAATTGTTCCATTATTGCAGATTTATTAATACTTCTTCATCTACCAACCAAGTAAAGAAAAAATTTTCTTAGAATCCGCGCCTGAATTTGATACCAAGAAAATTATTTTTGAAGGAAACTAATATAATAATAAAAGAACGCAGTTATGTAACAAAAATCAGTTATTACCACATTTAATCTATTTCACCTTACAACATTCAACTCTGAAATAATCCACTTAATGCTTGTGCACTCATAGATACTCAACGAAATTCGATAAAACCACTATTTTTGTTGTATTAACAAATTTGCTAAAAAAAACATTGACTATAAAGTAATAGAATAGTTAAAACGTTAAAAAAATTAATGTTCAGCAAAAAAAATTCAACTAAATAGTTTTTTCCCATAAAAAAAATTACTTTTCAATCAATTTTCAACCTAAAAAATAAATTCTCAACAAAATAATTCAATTTTAATTGAATTTTCTACAACAAGAAGTTTCAATAAAACACATAAATTTTTAACTAAAAAAGATAAATTCACAATTCAAAAATAAAAAATTAATGTTTCTATTTGCAGTTAGAAAAGTACATTTAAAACAGAAAAAAAACGAATTTTCAACCAAATTAATTAATTTTCAACTGAAAATATAAGTTTTCAAGCAACAATGGAATTATTACATCTTCAATTAAAAAAAACTAATATTCAACTAAGAAGAAACGAATTTTCAACCAAAGAAATTAATTTTTTATCTCAATGCTGAATTTTTAACCAAAAATATGAATTTTTGAACAAATGGTGGAATTTTCAATCCAAAAGATGAATTTTCTATCAACAAAAAAACCTAAAACAAATAAATTTTCAACTCAAAATAGAATAGTTACATTTTCAGTAAAAAAATTAATTTTCAATAAAATTAAAGTAAATTTTC
>CAKNXH010060633.1:0-96776 GCA_932178445.1 Andricus quercusramuli
TTTTTTCGATAAACCTAATTTATAAAATAGCTCAAGACGTGAAAAGACAGAATGAATGTTCGAAGCATATACAATTTTTTCCATAAGCTACAATTCTACGAGGTGTGATTTTTAAAATACCTAAATTAACGATTTTTGTCCAACATAACCTATAAAATATTATTATTTCTTAAAGTAGGACCCCTTAAAAGTATACCTTTTTGGCAGAAAGTAATCCCCCTTTCTAAATTTGAATTAGTAGGAAATGGGTCACTGAATCAAATCCATAAGAATTTTCACCAATTCACAGTGCAACCCTCCCAATTCAAATAGCTATAGGAATGGGTTACTGATTGAAATTAGTAAGAATTTCCAAAGAAAAATAGTGCAATATGAACCATTCAGATTCAAACAGCCCATTTGTTATTTGCATATAAAATTATTTTTGGGCTC
Source organism: Andricus quercusramuli (assembly GCA_932178445.1). Lineage (NCBI taxonomy): Eukaryota > Metazoa > Arthropoda > Insecta > Hymenoptera > Cynipidae > Andricus > Andricus quercusramuli. Next base: position 433 of record CAKNXH010060633.1, read on the forward strand.
CATTAAAGCCTTAGAAGAGAAACAATTGTCTTTCAAAGCACGGAAAGTTATTTTTATTGAAAAAGACTAATTATGGAGTATCTCTTTGCAGTCATTTTTATTTGCAGAATGTGCAGTCTTTAGAATATGCTTACATTTACGAGTTTTGGAAGATCAATAGAAATTAATTATTCACTTTGGAAGAAGAAATTATTCAACGTTTTATCAAATTAATTATCTAAATTAGCTTACCCTATTATTCTATTTTTTAAAAATGAAAATCATTTTTCATGCTTGTAAGGCTCAAGGGTTTACATAAAAGAATTTTATAAAAATGAGGAACACATGGGGGATAAATTTCTCAACAAAAAGATTCAATTCGACGGAGAGATACTTAAGAATATATAATAAACTTTTACAGGTTATATTTTCAAAAAATCGTAAATTTAGATTTTTTAATAATTTGACCTCATATAGTATCTCATGTATCTTGTGAAAAAAATAATCCCATCATTTTTATTTTTTCAACAAGAATTATTGTACACGATTTAAACGTCAATTCTTACTTTCTCAAGCCCTAAGCGAGTTATAAAAACAAGTTTATTCGCAAACAGAAAAAATGCGGGGTGAATTTTTTTAACAAATATGATTTCAGGAGGTAAGCCTTTCAAATCTCTTAAAATCAAATCATTTTGATGCAATAGGTTTCGCGATTTTATATCTTTTGAATTGCTCATCCCTGAGAATTAATCATATCATTCGTAACGTATTGTTTCATTGTTCCCTCAATGTGTATAATAAATTAAGGCGAAAAATGAAAAAATCGGTTAAAAATTTGAATTAATCAATTGGTTAAAATTTCTCATGAATTTTCATTCTGCAAGAATTGAGTGCTGGGAAAAAGAGCTTTCTCTTTCAAACTAACCCTATAAACTTGTGGGTTTTAACAGAATGTTAATATAGGCAATATAGGATGTAATAATAATATGAATAAATTGAATTATAAATAAAACCATAGTACGTACATACTTTTTATTGTGGGTAATTACAAAACAAAGTGTCGTATTTGCTTTTGCAAACTGATAAAAACATTGCATACTCTCAATAAAACTAATCAATACCCAGTTTCCCACTCCAGTAAAATTATTTGGAAAGCAAAGTTGTACACTTGTAAATTGTAGATATCTGCATTTCTAAATTGACAAAAATTTCATTACTTACTTCTATTTTTGAAATTGAAAGTCTTCTATTATTTCTTGTACAGCTTAGGATTCGTTTCAATTTAGAGTTTTAAAAAATTGGAAGCAAAAAGAAATCTGATGAATTTTAATAAATGTGAGCCAGCCGTCTTCTACCATGGTTATATACCTATGTAGAATAGGATTAATCTTAGACCTAAAAAAATGCATGTTTACGCTGGTATCTTAATATTATCTTACAATTAACCGTACGACGGGCTCGTTATGTACCTGCTTATGTTAGGCGTAAAAGCAAACAGAGTTTTAGAATGATTGCGCATTTGCATGTGAATGACCTTTTCACTACGATGCATTAATTATTTTCTTAAAGGCATTTATGTTTGATTTACCCTGACATGTAATAAAATAACTGAAATTCTTCACATACTGTCCGCTTGAGAAAATAACGTTTTATTCGTTGGCATTATTAGATTTTGTGAAATAATATCTTAACACAAATATATTTGAGATGATCAGTGAAATGTTTAATTCAAAATTTTGATTCTTATTATTTGGCATTAAATCTTCTCATTCCCTATCATAAAATATCTTAATACTGCAAAGTACTAAATAATAAATATAACAATACAATAAACTTAAAAATACGAAGGTATATCAATTTAATACCAATGCTGACAGTGATAAAAAATTAAAAATATAAATTCTCTATAAATTCTTTGTACTCGTATTTAACAAAATATAAAAAATATAAACAATAAATATTGTCAAGTCTGTTAGTCAGCAGGTCACATTTTATACAATTTAATTTCTGACTTGCTTTATACAATTTGATGATTTATTCCTTGAGTACAGTATGACCTCCTGAATCGAAAAACATATTTCTCGTTTCAATAACCGACTTTTGATATACATAAATTTGTATTTTACATTAAAAAATATTTTGTAAATATAAGAGAATACATTATGGTCGATGCAGAAGACAATCTACTTGTATATAACCTTTAACATAAAAAATGTTTGCAACCGTTGCAAACTATTTTGTAATGAAAAACTCGAAATTCAGTGGTATCACACTCATTAAATCAATTAAATTTCACGGAATGAAGTTTAGAAGGAGCATGGGCTCAATTCATTTTTTATTTTAGTTGGTCTTCAAAAAACAGAATTTCTCATATGTGGACCTAAAAAAACCTTCTTACTAGTCTGGCGATATCGATTTCTAAAATTGATTTTTTTTGACCCCGTACTGTATATTTCGAGTCTTTGTTCAGGAAGTCCTGATGTATTCCGAAATTCAATTCAAACTTTAAATTCTCATTCTGCCCTAGCCCAGACAAAATTTTTCCCATTCCTCGAGCTTTGATCCTCTTGCTCAACATTAGAATCTGGCTCATAAACGTTGACCACTTCACGAATAACATGTCCATAGGGAGTGATTCCCGAACTCTGTGATCCTCCAAATGGTCGATAAGGCGATTGCTGATAGGGATAATTACCTCCCAGCGCGTCCTGCCCATAATCATATCCATTCAAATTTCCTCCGATTGCCCCAGGTACACCAGAAAAAATGGAATTCCACCCCAACAAGCCAGTAAGTATCATTGCAACCTTCGTCAGAATCAGGGCCTTCTTCGTGACAAAGAGAAGAATTCCGAAGACCAGAGGAATCAGCGAGGCCAGGTTGAACTTGAAGCCCAGGAGGAAGGGTAACAGGACTTGCTTTATCAGGGTCCTACCTAGAAAGAGAGAAAGGCTATGCTATGAAAAGTTCTTGGCAATGGCCTTGAACGTGCTGCCGTCTATTGGAATATCCTCATAGCACGTTCAAGTTCAACTCAGTAGGAATCAAGGCCTTTCTTTTCCTAGGTTTACGTCCCAGCTAGATTTGCGTAACAAATTATTTATGATTTTTGATTTTTCATCATTCTATGAAGCGTTTGAAAATTTTTTCGGAATCTATTTGATGTGAAAAGCAGATGGGAAAGGCTAAAATGTTATATAAGGAAAAAAACTTTGTATATGAATAAATGAAAATAAAATAACCATTCTCGGTAGAAAATAAACAAATAATAAAAGCCGAGATGAAATTGCTGTCTATTTTATAAAAGATAACTGTCGAGAGACACTTTTTGTAATTTGAAATTAGAGAGAATTCAAATCCTAACATTTCATTTACCATTAAATTTCTGAAGAAATGGCAGCTGCATCTTCTACATTTTTATTAGTTTATTAATATTTTGTTACTTTCACTTGATAATAAATGAATTACCAAAGTAACACATCTAATGAACTGTCTGGATAAATTATTAAAAAATCGCTCATAATTTCAGTTTGTTAAAAGCTCTATGCAGTATCATATTATAATTTAAGTTACACTTTGACATAAAATTTGTATAAATTGCTTGAAGTCTTATTAAGGTATACATTTTTTCATGTTAAAAAATATTTTGCTTTTGAAACATAATAATATAATAACACCAAGAGAGTTTTGTTACTATCCAGTTTCCTGCGGAGTTGCGGATTCACTAGTTTGTCGTTAGATAGCGCGCACACTCGATTTCAAAATTTCAAAGTCTATACATTTTAATATAAACCAAAAGTTTAGAATGAACTATTGTAATCAAAAGTATATGAATGCCAGGAAAATGTTATTTCTGCGCTTTTTAATTTTAAAGAATATAAAATACTATCAATCAATTTTTATTTTTTAATGAACTTTTCTCAGAAAGATTATTTATAAAAATGAACCCAGGGTAATGAAAATTGAAATCTCGTTCTTTGTTTTCAAAATCGCAATTATTTATAGCAGAAAATATGTGAAGGATTCTATTTTTCCTAAATAATTACGAGGTAAATTCTAAATTAAAATTTAAGAAATACCACGAAAAAAATGAAAATTAAAATGATTCCTCTGGCAATTATTCTGTAAATTATTGTAAATTGAATATTTAATTTAGGAGATCATTTCAGTTGCTCAATTTTCTGAATTGTTGTAATATTTTGCATCAATTAATTAATATTTTCATTTGTTCATACTTTTATTAAGTGAACTTTCCTCAAATCTAACAATAACAAAATGCTGTTTTTTTTAGAGGAGATTAAGTTAATTAAGATATTAATTAATTTATTTTAATTAATTGATTTTTTAATCCAATTGGATTAATCCAATTTCAGAAGAAAACAAAATCGAATTTTTTTATAAACGACGATAGATTCAACTAAACACTGAAAAAAAGTTCGCTTCTTTTGAAATTCCTACAAAAAGTACTACTTACTGTTCTGTGATATCTTAAATTGTTCGCAAGAAAAACTCAAAATTCAATTTTTCGACAAAAATTCTCGTGGCTACAAACATTATTTGGCCTGCATAAAACTCACCTATTGTCTTCTGAGTATGAGCACAAATTCAATAAAAATATTGGATAAAATAAAAAGGTGGGGTTTTTCATAACATCCTCTTTCTATGTTTTCAAAATTCAGCCGGGAAAATAAAGTCGAATTTAATAGAAAACACCACTTTCCTAATTGTGACCACGAGCATTTTTTTGAGAAATTGGATTTTTGAACTTTTTTTGCGAACGATGGCAGATATCATGAAAAAGTAATGGGTAATTTTTGTAGAACTTTTGAGAATAAGCAAACCTACCTCTTATTATTTTATTAAGTACATCGTTCTTTGAATGAAAAATGCGAAAATTCAATAAAAAAATTCTTCCTCAGCACAAAATAATTCGTCCTGCATAAAACTTACAAAATGTCTTCTTAAAAGCACGAATTCAACAAAAATATTTAATAAAATAAAAAAGTATATTTTTCCATAACATCATCTTTCTATGTCTCCAAAATTCAGCCGGAAAAATAGAGTCGCATTAAATAGAAAATCCCAAATTGAATGTTTGATTTTTTTCCGCGAACGATGAAATATATCATAAAAAAGTAATAGGTAATTTTTGTAGATCTTTTGAGAATAAGCAAACCTTTCTCTTATTATTTTATCAAGTCTATCGTTCTTTGAAAGAAGAATGCAAAAATTTAATTTTTGTTTCAAATATCTCACATTAAAAAAATAATTTGTTTTGGTTAATCCTTACAGAATGTATCTTGAATATTATAAGCACGAGTTCAACAAGAATATTGGATCAAATAAAAAAATATGTGTTTCCATAAAATCAACTTTCTATGTTTTCGAAATTTAAGTGGAAAGAAAAAGTAAAATTAAATAGAAAACCTCACTTTTCTAATTTCATCCAATATATTATTTCGAATTCAACCTTAAATGAAGAAGGCAATTTTTTATGCAAAGCAAATCATTTTTGTGGCCACGAGAATTTTTCTCGAAAATTCTAATTTCTGAAAGTTTTAAGTAGGCGATGCAAGATATCATAAAAAAGTACGAGATACTTCTTGTAGAAATTTTAAAAATGAGCAAACCTTTCTCTTAGCATTCTTTTCAAAAAAATTCAGAAATACCATAAAAAAAGTTTTCGCGGACACAAAAATTATTTGTCCTGGATGAAGCTCACATGATGTCTTTCTTATAGAAGTGAAAATAGGTTTTTTATATTTTCAAAAAAATGGTCATTTTATTAATTATAAACCTTTTCAAAATATTGCAAGACATTTAAAATTCAAATATCTACACATAATTTCACAGAATTTTTCTTTCTTAGATCGGAAAAATGCGTGTCGCATAATTTCCTCTGAAAACCAACATTTGTTTTTCCAAGAGATATTATGATTTAAATTGTACCCACCCGTGTGATTTGAAATAAATTCGGTAAATAAATAACAAAAGAAAAAAATTCTGCTTAGAATGAATGAAATCAAATTTCAATAAATAAATAAAAAATTCCTTCATCCTTTCAAAATTTAAAAATAAAATCAATGAAATGTGTTACTTTATATTATGGATTTTTTTAAGGCTGCGTCTAGTCGTCCCGAATTTCGGGACGACTAGCCTATTTCTACCATTTGGCTACTCATCCCGAAATTCGGGACGACTAGCCTATTTCTACCATTTGGCTAGTCATCCCGAAATTCGGGACGACTAGCCTATTTCTAGCATTTGGCTCGTCATCCCGAAAATAATGCACTTTATTAATTCTACTGTTTTTAACTAGACCAAAATTACCAAAATTGACAATCCTATTTTCTCCATTCGGCTAGTCGTCCCAAAAATAATGCATTTTAGGAAATTTCTCGTTTTAACTAGACAAAAATCACAACAAATGTTAATGACCCCGCAATTCGGGACGACTAGTCTATTTTCAACATTCGTCTAGTCGGCCTGAAAATAATGCACTTAATTAATTTTACTGCTTTCAACTAGACCAAAATTACGAGGCGTAGGAAAAGGGGTAGGGGTGTTACTTACATTATTTGTATAACCTGTCACAAGGGTGCCTTCCCGCCCCCACGAGGCGTTGGAAAAGGGGTAGGGGTGTTTCCTCACATTATTTCTGTGACTAGTCACAGGGGTGCCTTCCCGCCCCCACGGGGCGTTGGAAAAGGGGTAGGGGTGTTACCTTACATTATTTTTGTGACCTGTCACAGGGGTGCCTTTCCGCCTCCACGAGGCGTTGGAAAAGGGGTAGGGGTGTTACTTATATTATTTTTATGACCTGTCACAGGGGTGCCTTCCCGCCCCCACGAAGCGTTGGAAAAGGGGTAGGGGTGTTACCTTACATTATTTTTGTGACCTGTCACAAGGGTGCCTTCCCGCCCCCACGAGGCGTTGGAAAAGGGGTAGGGGTGTTTCCTCACATTATTTCTGTGACTAGTCACAGGGGTGCCTTCCCGCCCCCACGAGGCGTTGGAAAAGGGGTAGGGGTGTTACGGCCAGTATAGGCCGGCACACAGAACAGCTGATCTATATGTCACGTGATCGTTAACCAATGCGCAATAACACGCAAAATCGAACGAAAAACCGAATAAAGATGCGGTGCTCTCAATTCGGCTCCCCAACTGTACTGCGCATGCGTCGCATCGGCAGTCTCATTGGCAGTAAAGAACTTGATTTTTGGGAATTATTAAATGTTTAAATAAATTTTTTATGATAAATCACCATTGTAGAATTAATTAAATTAATTCTTGGATCACAAAAAAGTGTTTTAGAGTGCGAGAGCGAATAATTATTGAATTTTACGCTTTACAAATGAATGATTGATTCTAAATACAAAGGCAACAAGTGTATCTAGTCAAGAGTCAATAGATCACATCAAAGGAAGGTCCAATCAGAGCACGGAAATCATGAGAAAGTTTCGAACGACCTTGAGACTGCGGTGACACAGTGCAAATACATAACATAATTTGGATACGTTAAAGCTTAAAAGACTACACTTCATAAAATATAACCTAACTCTTAGTTTTATCCGTTTTTTAACATTTATTTTCAATTAGGGATGAATAGCAGTTTTGTTAATCTTCGGCTTACTCAAAAGGAGAGAAATAAAAAAGAATATTATAATTTTCGGGACGACTAGCCAAATGTTGAAAATGGGCTAGTCATCCCGAATTTCGGGACGACTAGCCAAATGTTGAAAACGGGCTAGTCATCCCGAATTTCGGGACGACGAGACACTTCGTTTTTTTAAAGTGTCTCTTTCGATTACCGAAGCTAAGGAATGCTAGGCCTCAATATAGTTAGATAGGCGCCATCGTACTATAAGGCAGTTGTTGGGCCAAAAATCAGACCTCTAGAAGAAAATACATTTACAAGAAATACATTTTCTATAAATTCAAAGCATTGAAATGACATTACCAGTAATATCTTAGAAAAGACAAAACTTTATTTTTAATGCAAAAACTGTAAAACCAACTGCCGCTTCTAATCATTGTTCAAAAAATTGTTTAGTCTTAATAAACCATGTCTTATTTTTCCAAAAGAAAACGATCCCTTCAACTAAACTGTTCACAACTTCAAAAGTGAGTAAATGATCTTCAAATATGGTTATTAAAAAAAATGTTTCCTTCAAAGAAATTGTTTTAACGATTTCGGTCCTAGAAAAATTTACTTTCAAGGCTGGACACCGAGAGTTGTAGAGAAAATTTTCCTCGAGGAAAGAAGCCATGATTTATTAAAATTCATTTGATTTTCAACAATTGGTAAGAAGCGACACTAAGAAAAATTCTATTGAAAGAATATTTTCAAACTAATTTATTCATAAGTTTTTCAATTTTTTCATCAAAAATGATATTTTTTATCTGCGATGACATCATCAGTAATATTATTTTGATGCCTTTAAATGTAAAAAATATTTTTTTTTCAAAGATCTGACTAATAATACTAATAATACACACAAGTACTAAAAGAATTTATTGTGAATATTTGACCGACTGTTGTTGAAAATGAAGTAAGCTACTACAAAATAGAATTGAAAAAGGTTCAACTTTATTTCAGTACATTCACTTATCTTAAAAGATAAATTTGAAAAAAGGTTACGAAAAACGCTAAAGAATTCTAAAAAATAGTGACAATTTGTATTAGTAAGTCACTTACATTCGTAAGTCCTCATAGCATATAAATGTAATAACCCGTTATAAATTTGTATTCTTGTGGTTGTTTTATGCTCAACTTTCGTTGTTATTTTTTACTCTTTGTTACACTTCCTATAACTCAATCTTTTTTTAAATATTGCTTTATAGGTAAATAAGTATGAGCTTCTTATTTTGTATACATATTTCATTTATGGTCATAATTTCAATTGATTAACAAATGAAGCCCTATTTAAAAACATAAAAATTAGTATTTAATTTGTCTATTTTCAGAACCATAAGATAAAAATTTGTGGCTTCTATAGTACAAAAATATTGGTTTCATCTCACCCAAATGTGAATTGAGGTCAAACGTCTGGAATGGAAGAAATTACCTAAATTGGGAAACTGGTATAAAACTAGTTCTTTCTTATGCGAACAGCTTATATTTAATGTCTAGTTTTAAATTTTGTGGACTCTCATAACATTTTTCATTGTTTTGTGAAGAAAGTCATACAATATAGGTCAGCCATGTATGTGATGCAACACTCTGGTAAGTTTCAAATACGATCGTGGAGCCGGTGTGATTGTCTTTAATGGTAAGACGATCTTTATCCAGTTTTTGAACAGAAAACAAGAAATGCATCATGGTTAGATAGAGAATTTATAGAAATTCAACTAGCAGAACTTCAATTGTGAAACAGATACTCATTTAAATAAGAAACCTAACATTATAAAGTCCATTATATCTGAATTATTATTCATCAATAAATACTTGCAGATTTTCGATTCGATGAAAATAATAACTTTTTCACTCTGTTTCAAACCATTCAACTGCAAAATATTTATCCCCAAACATTAATTTTGAAGAATTATAGAATTTTTATTATTTGTACTCAGGTCTCATAAAACCTTCATCAAAATCGAGGAATATCAGAGAAAAAATGAAAGAGTTAGGGAATTATCGTAAAAAAAGTTGAAGCTTAGTGGTCATGCCGATGAATACGTAATCAGTGAAACCAGCGCAATCAGTGCCAAAAATTAATTGCAATCACTCTTTTTCCACCACGCAATCACTTTGTAATTTCACGATGCAATCATGCAGTCGATGTGCACCGAACTTCAAATTCACGTACCCCTCGGGTCATTCACAAATTTTGTAAGGCATTTTTCTGACATTTTCAATCAACCTTCCCTGCTTTAATTTAATATACCGTAAGAGTTCTTGACTCGCCCTCCCCCCCCCCGCCCCCCACCCACCACAAAATATGACCAAGATTTTGTAGACTTAGAGAATGTAAATGCATATAAATTGTGTTAATCAAATTAACGTGGAAAATTAATGAAATTAGATTTCGAAAAGAAAATTTGTTAATAAAAAATAAGTTTTACGAACGTATGATTTTTAAAATTGAAATTTTCGGTTGAGAATTCATCTTGTTCTTAAAAATGTTATCATTTGGTTGAAAATTTTATCATTTTTCTTAAAATTCGACAATTTTGTTAAAAAGTAACTCTTTTTGGTTAAAAATTCAACTGGCTTGATAACAATCCGCTTTTTGAGTTAAAGACTCAACTATTTTTATAAAAAATCAACTATTTGGTTGAAAAATAACTTCTTGTTAAAAATTAAAATTTTCGGTTCAACAACTCAACTGTTTTGTAGAAAATTCCACCTTTTGGCATTAAAATTCTACATTTTGGATAAAATTGTTTTTATTGACCAAAAATTTAGTTTTGGATGGAAATTCAACTCTTTCCATGAAAATTTGTCATTTCAGTTTAAAAATGCATCTGTTATCGTAGAACATACAACTGCTTGGTTACAAATTAAGCTGTTTTGAAGAGGATTTGAATATTTTGTTGCAACTTCGTTCTTCTTGGTTGAATTCAACTTTTATGGTTCGAAATTAAAATCTTTTTTGGTTCGAATATTACCTATTGAATTTTTCGTTGAGAAATAATCCATTTAATATGAAATTTCAATTACATAGTTGACAGTGGAACTACTTTGTTAAAAAATCATTTTCTTGGCTGACTTTCTTGTTGAAAATGCAATTTCTCTGTTCTAGATTATTTTGTATTGATAAGGATTAATTTTGACTCGGTCGGGTTTCATCAAATCTCCACGTTTTGAGACCCCCCGAGTCAGAAAAAACGATTGTTACGAAGGTGGCTGTCTGTCTGTAGTCTGTAGGCACGATGACTTTCGAAAAAATAATCAGCTTGGATTGTACTTTGGGAAACTTTTTTAGGGCCTAAAAATAAGAACAAGTTCGTTAACGAGCTGATTTCGATCAAAATTCGAAAAGTTAGAGCATTTTGAAAAATTTTGAGACAACTTTTTAAAGATTTGAAAATTCTATGTAAGGTCATTAGCAGTTTCAAAAAACAAACGAAAATGAACATTTTTAACCGCAAAACGAACGTTTTAAAAAAAAAGTCAAGAGGAGAAAAGCGTTGCTTTTTGAATACCCTACAATATTTTCGTACAACTTTTTGAAAGTTTCACTCAGGAGGTCTCAAAACGTGGAGATGTGACGAAAGCATACAATGTCAAATTTTACATAAAACTAATACCTTCTCATTAGAATGAGAATGTGAAAATAAAAAATTCCATTTTGCTGCCAAACTATGTGAGATACGATGAAAGACGAATCGACAAAACTTGTGCAGCTGAAAACGTGCACCTGAAAACGATCTACAAATTTGGTTATCATTCACTTTTTGATATGACGCGTAGTTTTTATTTTATTCGTAAAAAACAGTGATGAAAATAGAAAAATTAAATTTTTAGACGAATAATACAAGCTACGAAAAAAATGATAGAGATCAAATTTTTTTATTCAACGAAGGGGTACCAATTTGTTATTAATCATGTTTCGATATGATGCGTAGTTTTTGTTTTATTCGTGCAAATAACATTGACAGTAAAAACAATCAAATTTGTCGAAAAACAATGCAAGGTACGAAAACAGATGAATGAACAAAAATTGTGCATTCAAAAAAGATTCACAAACTTGAAATCAATTTTTGTTGTGAGAATATATTCAAAATGAAAAAAATTAGCTTTTTTGGAAAACAGCACAAGCTAAAATAACATTTTAACTAATGAAATTTGTCGCCTAAATTATATCATTATTCTTCATTTGAAATCAAATACAAATTTAGCAATTTGTATATGAAGAACATATAACACAAAGCACAAAGTGCGCGATCAGCCTATTTCGAAGCGCGAAGCGCGACGACCAAATCGCGCGCGGGAAGTGCACTCAAAGTTTTTTGTTTCTATCACACGGTGCACAGAACCGAGCATGGAATGCAAGGTTCAAATGATTTTCAAATCAAATATCGAGCGCAAGTGTCTGGATGAGAATGTGTTCCTTGAGGTCGATAGAACCTTAAGTACATGAAGTTTATTTTCAGACGAAAATAAACACAAATTTGCAAATAAACTTTTTATTTTCATCGAAGCCGAACAAGAAGTTCAAAAATCTAGAAGAACCGAGCGTAAATCGCGATGTAAATACTTCCGAGCGCGTAGCGCGAGCTGAATACATAATCGAGCGCGAAGCGCAAGATAAATACATGATACATGATCGAGGCGGGCAGATTTTTTCAACTGAAAATGTAACTATTCTTTTTTTGGTCGAAAATTTATCTTTTTTAGTTGAAACTTCATGTACTTTTTTAAAAATCCATCTATTTCGATAAAAAGTTAATCTCACTAGTTAAAACGTCATCTTTTTGGTTACAAATTCATTTTTTCAGTTCAAGCTTAATTTACTTTGCTTAAAACTCGTTTTTTTGGGTTAGAAATTCAATTATTATGGTAAAAGATCGGTATATTTGGGCTTGAGAATTCAACATGTTGGATGACATTTTTTCACTTTATTGGCTGAAAAATTCAAAATTCAAAATTCAAAATATACATCGTTCTTATTTAATTTTTTATATTTCTACGGAAAGTTTTTTTGAGATAAACATATTGTTTCTCGATATTTGTCAATAAAATACATAGTTACTATTTAATTTTTTATATTTCTACGGAAAGTTTTTTTGAGATAAAGATATTGTTTCAGTTTGAGATAAAATATTCGATATTTTTTATTGAAATACATAATTTCTTATTTAATTTGTTATATTTCAACGAAAGAATTTTTAAAGGTAAAGATATATTTTTATTTTGAGATAAAATTTTCGATATTTTCCATTAAAATACATAGCTGTTGTTCGAATTTTTATATTTCTAGGGAAGAATTTTTTCAAATACAGAAATCTTAAGAAACTTTTGTATTAAAACCTTATATAATTCTTAAAAGCTATTTTTTCAAAATCTTAAAAAACCTACACTTTGTTTAAAATTTGTTTAAATCTTCGCAAGATTTAAATTACGTTTTAATCTTTTCAAACATTATAAATATGTCTCAAACTTACTTAAATTTGTTTTTGGATTAATAATTTTTCAATTGTTATTTATTCATCAAAATTTATTTATAAATATTCCCTTAAAAATAGTTTTTAAAAATAAAAAATCATTTCAAATTTTCCCAGGAATCTTAATAAATTTTCTTATTATCCAAGAAACTTTCAAAATCTTCAAAAAGCTTTTAAATTTTATTTCAAAATCTGCATTTTGTTAAAATTTTATTTTGCAATATTCTCAAGATTAAAACTAAGTTTAAATCTTTTTAAAATTTTCAAATATCACTGAGCTTACTCGAATTTAGAAAGATCAATTGTTCAACTTTTATTCGAATAAAAATTAAGCAATTTCACTCACTAATGAAAACATTTTTAAATAGAGTAATTAAATAAGTTATATTGTAAAGTTCAAAAATTAATTTTTGCTACCTGAAATTTTACCGATTCAGGGCTTTCTTTTTCAATGAATTGAGATCAAAATTATTCAGTTTCGAACATGTAATTTATGGTTGTTGATTTTGAATAAAAACAAAAATATTGCTAAATACTCCAAAGTTAGATATTTTAAATGCGTTAGTTAAAAATTGTATATTTTAGACTGAAACAATATTTGAATAGGATGCGCAATTTAATAAAAATGTTTAATTATGAATCTATTAATTGAAAATTAATTTAAAGTTCAAAATAGTTTATAAAGTTTCAATTGGGCGTTTACATTTGTTTAACTAGTACAACATCCTTAGGTTTTTGAATGGAAACAGATAAAGTTTCATTTTAAGATGAAATGTTACATATTTTTTATTGCAAGACATAGTTCTTATTTCTTTCTTTTTATTTCTACACATTTTTTCAAATCAAGGCATCGCTTCAATTTAAGAGAACATGTTTGATATTTCTTCATCAAAATACAGTATTTAATTCACTTTTTATATTTCTACAAAAGAATTTTTCAAATATAGATATCGTTTCAGTTTAGGATAAAATGCATAAATGATACCTTCTTCATTCATTTGTTCAAATTAAACTATTATTTTAATTATTGAATCCTTTGATAATTTGAATCTGTACTGACATCCAGGGACAATACACCGCGTTCCACCCATTTTAGTTATTTTAGTGCCAACTTTTGTATTAATAATATTTTTCAATTTCTACATTCAGATTTGTAATACACAAAACTGATTGTCATTACGAAAAAATTCGATAAAATTGATTTTTTCAATAATCTTTCCTATTCTTGCCATGTAAATATAGGCTGGAAAGACTCCCAGCGCCATCTGCGCTCCGCGCTTCACTTGACCGTACTAGTGAACTAACGTCGTTGCAGGGGGCTGGTCGGCATCTTGACGGTAGCTGCATAATTCCATTGTTATAGAACTGAATCGGTTATTTGAAGTTATTTGAAGAAGTTCAGCAATCGCTTGTATGGTAATACGTGGATTGTTTTCAATTAAGGGACTGATTTGGTTGTTATCAACTGTGGAGAGACGTTCTGAACGTGGGGCATCTTCCATAAAGAAAAGTCTTCCTGTCGAAATTTCGCAAACGACTTTGGGCACGTACGATCATTAACAGCATTCTCTCCGCATACCGCACAAATTTTCCTTTGAGTTTGGGATGCATTCTTACCGTTGCGATACTAGAGCAACATTAAATGTCGAAAATGCACATTCAGATCTTCCATTTCAGAAACTCACTCTTTGCGTATCACTTAACCACTTTGCACGATTTTGTATTTAATATGTTTCTTATAGTGTTCTTATAGTGTCCTTAAATCCGAACGAACTTTCAATATAGTTCACAATAGTTTGGTGAAAATTCGTGTTTTTTGGTCGAAATCAACTGTTTTGGATTGAGAATTAATATATTTCTTGGTGGAAAAATCTACGATTACACTTTTCGTTTAGAATTCATTTTTTTTATTTATAACTTACCTCTTCGGTTGAAAAGTGAACTATTTTATCAAAAATTATGTTTTTTTTGGCAGAAAAATAATGTTCTTGGTTGAAAATGCATCTCTCTAAGATAAATGTAGAAACGAATATTTTTTTGCATCAATATCATTGATATTCTAGGTGTAAGGTTTTTTTTAATTACAAGGAGAGGGCGCGAGATGGGCATCGCCGAGTCGACTGGGGCTTTGCAGGATGAAAGTACATCAAAATCCATTAGGGGCGTATTTTTTCTTTGATCTAATGGGCCTTAGTTTCCGAGATATCGACGTTTGAGTATTTGCGCTCAGCTCCGAGCTTGGCTGACCACTGCAGAGCGGGAACCCCAGACTTGGCGCTTACAGTCCGACACTAATTTTGTGATAAACGGAGTCTGCACCCAGATAACAATACGTGCCGGCACGCGATCGGCCCGACGGGCTGGAGACCAGCGTGCCTGCTAAATGCACGCGACAGGCCGGCAGAGTCGGAATGCGACCGAAAGGCGGACAACGGCAGGCAACGGTCCGGCACATTAGATGCCCGTCGGGCTTGCGAGCGGCGAGGAACGACGGGCCTGCGATTTACACGACCGCTGCAGGCTGATAGTGCGAGTAGTTTGGGATCAAAAACGCGCATGCGCGTTTTGGATCAGCTGTTCTTGTCGTGTTCCATCTCGTGTGGCGTTCACACCCGTGAATTTTCGCTCGGATGTGTGCGATTTGCAAACAATAATTGTTATTCGTTCCAGATAAAATAGAAGAATAAGTAATCCACTTGTAAATGGAGTAATCCACTTGGAAAACGGAGTAATCCACTTGTATAACGAAGTTATACCTTTCATCGTTTGCGGTTTTTGGTATTGTTTTGGCTGTGTGTGGAACAAAAAATTTGTTAGCAATTTTTTGCTGTCGGTGTCCTTCAAATCAACAAAATTAGCAAATAGCACGAAAGGTAATGAAATTCTGCGTAATAATATAAAGTTCAAGCTGAAAGAAAAATGTCAATATTATAAAAAGATATTTTTATAATATTGACATTTTTCTTTCAACTTGGACTTATTATACGCAGAATCTCGTCATTACCTTTCGTGATATTTGGAAATTTTTATTTTATTCACATAAGAAAAGATTTTTTTAATTTTAATCTACTCGCACACTCAGCCTGCATTTTACCGGACCGTCAGGCATGCAGTTCGCCGGACAGCGTCGCTCCCGCTTGTCGGGCGGGCATATAGACATCAATGGTGTGCACATTAAGGTGCATATCTGCCGGCAAGTCGGTCCGATCGATCGGACCGCGGGCCGGCAGATCGCTTGCAATCGGCGGGCATTTTGCTATCTGGGCAAGGTTTCTATATCACTTATATATGGCTTTTCACGTAGATT
The DNA here is from genome assembly GCA_932178445.1 of Andricus quercusramuli. Classification (NCBI taxonomy): domain Eukaryota; kingdom Metazoa; phylum Arthropoda; class Insecta; order Hymenoptera; family Cynipidae; genus Andricus; species Andricus quercusramuli. The sequence continues at coordinate 16,828 of CAKNXH010060633.1, forward strand.
GCGAATCTTAAGACAAAAATAACCAATCACGTCAAATTTTTGAAAAAAAACGGAGTCAAAATGTAAAAACGACAAAAAAATCGTTTTCTTCGTTTCTTGAAAAAGTTGATAAACACTATAGTCCAGCGGACAGTGACCAAATGGTTCTTATCCAGTTGCTTCATCTTTATACGACGAATCTTCGGCAGCTTTTTTAGACATGATAGCTTGATTTCCAGTGTCAACTGCGTAGGATATTACGTCTAATGACCTGTTCTTGTAACCAATAGACTAATATTTTGTACACAAGTAAGTTTAGACCCTGTATATAGTGCATAGAAACGGAGGCATTTTCAAAATATTTTTGGCACCCTGGGAAATGTTTTCAGGGGGAGATGCAATCAAGATAATGGATTATTTTAGGTGATTCTGACACCAATCTGATTTCGACTGTTAAAATTTTATTAATTAAGAAAATTCAGAAATATTCAAAAAAATTCTATGAATTAACAAAATTCAATATATTCATTATTACAAAATTGTTTTATGTAAAGATGGAGAGTAAATATTTTTTACATTAAAAATGAAGTTAAAAATTTTTTGCAAACTCATTTTAAAGAAATCTTAAATTATTTTTAAGTACATCTACCGGTTGGAAAGATTATTGTACCTAGGCACTACTAAAAAACTTATATGAACTCATGTTAGACTTGCTGAATGAAAGTGATAAATATGCAGTCCAACTAAATGAACTGTATATTGATCAATTGAAGCAATATCAGTGAACTGAAATAAGAAGATAATTATAAAGAAATTACATGATTCACTGAAAAAAACTCAATAACTTTTTTGTAAAAATTTATGTAGAAAAGAAATTTTGAATCAAATAAAGGTCCCAGTAATCGTGACCTTAGTGCCAGTAATCGTGATGCCAATTTTCTTGCTTTTTATTTTATTTGAATGAATGTAATTTCTATTCGCTACTATAAAATGCTCAAAATAAGTGAGTTTTATCATTAAATGTTACTTTTAACACATTTTTGTAACAATATATCCAAACTAGAACCAAGTTTCACGATTTCTGGGACCGTCACGATTACTGGGGCATTTACCTTAAAGGAGCTGAGAATATTTCTGTAGCTTCTTTTGGGGCATTTTCTTGTTATAGAAAATTCTACCCACTGTGCGGGCACCTTCTTATAATCTTTTTATTTTAATTTTATTTTGTACAATTAAAAAAAATATGCCTTCTATTAAAAAATGGTGTAAAAAAAACTCGTAGATCTTTCTAAAGTGAATAATTTTATTCCCAAACTTTTTTTTGTATTTAATAGCTTGATTTGTTATCGAATGCCTTTTAATATGATTATTATTTATAAAGTTGAATATTTACAAATAATATTCAATAAAAGTAGAAAATCAAGTTTATATATTGTTTTTTAAAGGAAAAAATATATATGATATATAATATAAATTCATAGATATTTTTGAGATGAACAATGTGGGTTTTTAACATATTTCCGTACCTTGCATAGTTTTAACGGAAAATATAATTTTATATTTTTAATAACATGCATATGCCTCTCGCCTTCAAAATGCTTTTGAGGGTTCATATGCCTAAAATAATATAAAATTGCTTATGAAATGATGTACATGATTAACTTCAAAAATAGTCACTAACCGCCGAACTATAGTGTTTAAGAACTTTTCCAAAAAAAGACAAAAATTATTTTTCGTTTTTGGTTTTACCTTTTAACCTCGTTTTTTTCTTCAAAAATTTGACTTCACGGATTATTTTCGTTTTAAGATTCGCAATTAACGTGAAACCTCCTTTGGAAATCATATAAAACCCCTGTGGACTTTCGGCTAATGACAAAATTAATGTCGGACTGTGAGTAAGCGCCAAGCACGAGGTCCCCGTTCTGCAGTGGCGACTCCAGCGCTCGAGCGCAAATACTCAAAACTCGATATCTCGGAAACTAAGGCCCATTAGATCGAAAGAAAAAATACGCCCCTAATGGATTTTGATGTACTTTCATTCTGTAAAGCCCCAGTCGAATCAGCAACGTCCATCTCTGTTCCTCTCCTTGTGAATGAAAAATCATTTTAAAAATATTTCAGTAGTCCCTGAGAAATAATATACTCCTGAAACTAAATACAACGGTTCACTTTTCTCACAGATACAGGTCACAACATATCAGTTGAACATATAACTGAACGAATTCATTCTCCAACTGAAGCGAATTTCAAGTTGATAGATTTTTATCTTGATTAATTAATTTCATTTAACACCAGTGTCTTAAATGAACGTTTTTCAGTAAGTGGGATAATCGGTACAATTATTAGCAGTTGAAGAATTTTTTATGTTTGGCAATTTGTGGAAGCAGCTATAGCTACATGATAGATGGATGGATCATACATTTATTCCAGATTTGAATAACTACAGTTAGTTACGCGTACAGATAGAAGAGAATTGACGTTTAAAAAATTTGACAATCATTTTTCAAAAACAGGACGATTTTAATTGATGGAAGCTAAATATTGTTTTCTCACATTAGTTTCTCTCATAATTCTTCAGACAAAATGACAAGCGAATGTTTACATAACCTGTCAACACCTGTCAATAGTATGAACCTTTAAAAATGATTTTTGCAAAGATTTTAATAGTATGTCCAATCCTAATTTTTTTGCTTTTTTCACGCTGAGAACAATTGGCAACCTATTTATTGATATGAGGACCTAATATGAAGGTTGCAATATTACTCTCGTGTATCTTTAATAAGACAATTCAATCAAAATTCTGAACTTTATATGGAAATCGGTCGTAACTATATAAAAAATAATAATTTTGTACAGAAGGATACTCCATATTTTTCTGTACAAGCATTTTTGAACAATTTAAGGAATCATGGGCGGCTGATCGAGCATTAAACGGATTATCCTATCTAATTTAGAAATGAAAAAGTATCATCGGTCCTGCATAAATAACTGAAATACTACATTTTGAATTAGTGAATGGCAGTACCTATGTGTACCGAAAAAATCCAGCTATTCTCATCGAAATATTTATACAAATAGTCCCTTTTCGAAGTTCCGATATTTGTAGCGAAAATATCCTGCTATTTTTACCGAAATTTCAGTACACGTAGCCACGACCTTAGCGAATTATCAATTAAATTTTAAGCCGGCTTTTCTGGTCGTAAAGTTCTGTTAGTTACAGCAATTATGAGGACGTGTAATTCAAAACTTTTAAAGTGAAAGTCAGCAAAATCGCAAATTTTAGCCTGTCCAAGAAAGTGGCGCATTTTTTAAATAAATTATAGGGTAATATGTAATTTCAGTTCACATATGTCCTGAGGGAATATTGGAAGAAAGTGTAAATTCTCACTAAAGACAGTTTATGACATTTTTATTACTCTTTTGAAGAAGTATCTTTTTTACAATAATGTTTTATTTTACACATATATTGTCGGCTTCAATATTTATTCCGTTCAAGAAAGTGCAACTATCTTGCAAAATCCGTAATTAAGATATTAGACTTATGAATTAAGTGTTGGTGATAAAGATCGCTTCATTTGAGTCTTTCATTTCTCCATTAAACGAAAACAATATTCAAGCATGAAAAACAGCACCTAACATTTCTTCAAGATTTTATATTTTTCATCAGTATATTAATAAATAATATAATTCATAATATAATAAGGGTGGTTTAGGAATCGAGAAAGAATACATTTGGAGCATTTGGGCAATTTCGGAAATCTACATATTGTCTTTTATGTCTTCAAGCATCTAAGCATTATCATTAAAAACAAGTATGGACCAAAATATGTAAATTTTCATTGACAAGCCACTAGAAATAATGCCTAACGGTCAGATTTTGGTTCCTGAAAGCACACTCGTAAAACACGTATGACGCTAATTCCTCATTTTAGATACTCGCTTCGGACTTGTAACATAAATTACCAAGCTCATTTCCCATGTATAGAATTTTAGATTCATCAAGAAAGTCCATAAATTTTCGAAAATGAGGTTGAGTTACCGAGAGAAGTTTAACCATAAACTATATTCGATAAATGAGGAATTTCTTTATCATTGATTATTTATAACTGCCGTCAAGAATTAAATTGTTACAAAAATATGTTCATTGCTCACCTATTATAAAAAGCCTTTTTAAATAGAAACCACATTGAAAATTTGTTTCTTCTTAAACAAAAAGAAAACTATACATTATTTTCAATTATTCTCTGAAGAACTGAATACCATCCTAACCTGAAAAGATTGAATGGGGGACATATTTTGCATATGTAGAATAACGTAGACGCTTACCAGTTCCTCCTGCTTGTCTGTCGTTAAATTTCGATACTCGTTCGTCCAACACGAATTCGAGCATTCCATTTCCATTTAAAGTAGGCCCAACTCGCATCTGTAATCCAGGATACATTTTTCCCAAATCCCACCTCAGATTTCTACGCTCCATCAGTGTGGAAGCAGCCTTTATAACATTTCTGAAGTCTTTCGGATCTTCATCCAGGTCAAGAAGGTCACGACCCTGACCTTCGCTTCTTCCCAGACGCATCTCCCCAAAATCGAGTTCATCCCTCTCGTTCCACAATTGAAGAGTGCTCAAAGCGCCGCGATTTATGCACTCGAAAGTACCGTAAACTCTTTTCGAAAGACACGTTCCTAGAGCCTCGTTGAAACCACTTGACTCTTCAGTCTCGATTTCCGGTCCGGTTCCCGTATCCATTATTACCGTGAAACCCGTGGTGAAAAGAGCCAATAAGTACACATTACGCAATTCATTCTTCATCCCCTTTGAATTTAATCAAAAATCTTTAAGTCACAACAAATACTCTAGAAATAATTTAGCTTTTTGACTGAATGATCGAAACTGTTTGAATTTGTCACTCTGAGAACCAGATCCCCTAAAGATGATGAGTACGAATTTCAACGAGGTCTCAAGTAAAACTGCTGATCCTTGTGAAGAGAGCACCCACCTTTATAACTTTAGGGGCTTTCACACACGAGAGAACAATCGGTCTCACTTGAAGAACAAACAAGTAGCGAAAGTATACTCCTCAAAGTACTTTATTGTCTCATCTGAATCTTCTCTGAAACGCTTCATGCACCCGAGTAGATTCGACTTCCGCTGGCGAGGATGATGATTCTGACGCATGTCATGAAAGAAGATTACGACAACTTAAACTACCCAAGTGAAACAGGAGAAGACAATAAGACAATGACACATTACACAATTTTTTTTTATAAAATTAACATTTATTCATAAATAGTATAAGTTACATGGATTCGACATGGTCGATATAAATAATCATTGGATAAATCTGTGAGCCGTGCAATTCTGACTAAGAACCCTTCGGGATGTGATCCACGAGGATTTCATGAATAACAAAGATCCGTTAGATCAGATCTGGCCCGATGGTTCCGGAGGGATGCTGCACGAATGATAGAGTAGTGACCACTTCAGTCTGATCTCCCACCACGAAAAGTCTCTTCGTCAAAAATAAATAATTCTTACACAACCTAGTCTCATAGTCTCTGTCGTAATGCCAACGTCTGTAAAACACTGTCCTTTGTAAAGTTGTAAGGTCACTGTCACTGTCACTGTCACTGTCTTCGTAAGGATTAAAGTTTCCAGAATCAGGAATCATAAATCAGAATTATACAGTCAGGATTCACTATTCAAGAATCGAGATACTTGAAGTCCGTTAGTCAGTCCCTGAGTCGAGAGCTTCATTGTGGTGTTTTTGGAGACATCCATCATTAGCAGGGTCACGATACTCTCGATGATCCTTCGACCACCTTATGGCGCAAGGAGGTACGAGGATGTAAAGAAGAGATTTTTCTGATGATATCTAAATCTAGTTGGTTGGTTTGTATGCATTGTATGCAAGGTCTCCTGCTGACCTTGCCCATCCATGGTCGTGGTGTTCCTCGTGGTGGACTGGGTGAGCTAGAACTTCGTAGTTCTGTTGCTTGGAAGCCAACAATTTTTGGAGTCCCAAAACTCCACTGATGATGAGGGCAATTTTACCGAGGACGAGAGCCTTGAAAGCGAGGAGAGCAAGGGCTCCAAGAGCGATCGGGATGAGGGCTGCAAACTTCAATTTCAAGAGGAGGAGGATTGGCAACAGAGATTTGACGATCTTCTTCTTCTTGCCACGAGCTGAAAATAACGGATTATATAAGTATTTGGAAAGAGCCCTCTGGGTTAACGTTCTGATGGGTCAGTTATATTTTCAATTAAAGTAAATTATTCATGCAAGGAAATTAAATTATATTTAGATGTTCTATATTACAGAATTGATTCTTACATTCATCGAGGGATCGGGATTCGTCAGCAAGGCTGAGTTCGACGGTGTGGGTGCTCAGGAACTTGGCAGTTCTGTCAAGAAGTGCGCTGTCAACAGCAGCTTCTCTGGCTTCAGGTTCAGCGGGCAAAGATGCTTCAATATCGTTGAGGGACCTGGCATTGTTGACACGACTGAAAAAAATGAAAACAAATTAGACATCTATTCCAAAATGTTCTTCCAACGAAGTATAAATCCCCAACGATCAAAATCTCATCAAAATTTCATTTTTCATTATCTATATTAACTATCTTCCTCATCAATATGAAAATTAAAGATTCAACTCGTAGGCAGACTAGATCTATGAAAATATGAGGAATGAATAAAGTAATGGTCCATATTGCACAAAACGTAATCCCCGATTCGTGATAATCCTCATTCACTTGATTACACACGCTCCAATCTCACTGAAATTCACTTTCCCGGCGTATTATCCGTAGCACGTATTCCAGGTATCCTTACCTGTTCTTAGCTTCATCGGTCTGGACGATCCTGAGACCATCGACGATGTCGAATTCCGCGGAACGGACAGCCCTGTCGACGAAGTGGAGGGCCTTGAGTTTGAGGCACACCGTGAGGTCGGACTCATCAGCACAGGAAGAGTAAATGTCAACAGCTTCCTCCAACAAAGAGGGTTGATGGACCTCCTGGGAGGCTGGAGCCGCGAAAGCAGCCGCGGCAAGGGCGAGAACCACTACGAATTTCAACATGATGCAACTTGATACTAGTTTCCCGAAGGAGCACTTCTTAACCCCACAGATAATTTAACACTGACTTGGCACCTGAGCACCACAGTAAACTTATCCAGGCAGATTTTTTGCTGCTTGAACGACGACGATCGTATCGACACTGGCCGAAAGAATCACGATGCTGCCTTTTATCCTCGACGCGAAAGGGGCCCGCGTACGTTTTTGAAATTTTGATGACCCCCACTCTCACCTATTGGTTCTTGAGTGCCGTTCGTCGTGTGTCGTACTTGCTTGACCATCCGCCCGTCCATCCGTGCCTACATTGTCTTTCGTGTGTACACAAGACGGGTGTTGGCCCATTCGAGAAGCTGCAAAAGTGTGTGCCTTGCCCCAGTGTGTGTCACTGGTTTACGAGTCATGTGAATCAGTCAATATGTGTATAGTGCTTAAAAGAATGTTGGTGTAAACGCACGTGCGTGCACACAATTATAGAGAAGCACAGTGCCCACACTACACTCCTCTTCTTCTTCGTGTCCGTTCGGTTCAGATCGCAGGTGGGACGAGAGATGTATCGGTCAAAGGCACCGAATTCATCTCGTTGGCTTAGGAACGCCGGCCCTCCCCCTCGGAGACTTTCCCCAAAGGGCCCCTCGAGCCACATATGCTTCTTCCCAATTCCGCCTTCCCACGATTTCATCTTCCACGGTTTCAGTATCATGGTATCAAGTTTTGTCACTAAAAGTTATTATAAGAGACTACTGACACCAAATCCAGTGTCTTCAAGAAAAATTATAGACTTGACCTCTGCTTCCAAGTTTGGAGATAAGTTCACATTATTCCGTTCCCATTGTTTGACCTATTTAGTTGGAGGATCATTTATAATTTTTTATCATTCAATCATCCTTAGGTTTAAACATCTTTGAAAGCTGTAAGATCTTTGGGAAATGTATTTAAGATATTTCAAGTGTTTGAGAAGAAGAGAGTAGGTTATTGTAATTGATCGTTGACTTAAAGGTCTATTGCTCATTATTAGATGTGAAAAACCTATATCTAGGTTCTGAAATTCGCATGGAAAATTGACATTTGGCACAGTTGCTGGTTGCTGACACGCGAAAGGAATTTGTCTCCACCTATTTCTATACAGTTATCACTTATTCTATTACCATAGGTGGTATTTCTTCTGAAGTTTTATCACTCCTAGAAATCCTGTTTTGCTGAATGGATCTCATTTAATTCATGACGAAAACGGTGAAATTTTTGCAGAATAGGATGGCACTTAAGGAATGCGGGACTGACCTAAAAATCCTTGGTTGTCTGAAACTGAACTTCCCTGAGAGTCTGCTTGAAGCACTTGACGTGAAACCTAAGGACAGGTTCAATTTTGTGGGTTGTTTCATTTCTATGAATTTGCTAATACCAGAAAATTTACTGGTATAGATATACGTACAACCGGTATGAGCAAAGTAAATAGTATCAGTGGCGTTGTAGCTGATTCCAATAAAATTGCTGCTATCAATAATCTTATTGGTATTATCAAATAAATTTAGTGATATCAATAAAATTACTGATACCATCAAGGTTACTTGTATCGATGAATTTGTACGTAGAAATGAAGTGAATGTTACCAATGAAATAACTAATACCAAAAAAGTTACTGGTACCAAAAAGTTACTGGAATAAACAGAATAATTAATATTGATATGGTATCTATCTTATATATATGCTTATAGCTTTCAATGGAATAAATGCCGTTTGCAAAACATTTTTGGAAATTATAACGATATCGAACTGAATACTGGATTGAATTATATTTTAATGGGATGAGAATTGCAATACTGAGGTCTGATGTAAACTGAAAAATTTTATTTTTAAAATTTGTGAAATCATAGTTGGACGAAAAATCAGAAAAAAAAAACAAATTGAAAGAAAAGTTTCACTTTTTCAAATAGGACATGGAGAATAACAGTTTGAAAGAACGCGTCTATCTTCCGCCTCAATAATGTTGTAAAGACATTTTCCAAGATATAAAAACACGTTTTTCTTCTAAAATATATATTAATTAAGGAGAATTGAGTTTCCGTGACTTTACATGTTTCAATTATTCTTCTTATACTCTATATACGTTTGAAGATTTTAATTTTCGTTACTGTTTTTTAACTAAAGACTGTATTTTTGTCATTCAACAAATTTGTTCAATTATTTTATTCTGCATGGCTGTATCATAATTATGGATTTTTACGTAAGTTTAATTCATTTGGTTAAATTTTCCTTTTTCGTTATTCCTGTGGTCTTATTCAAAAATAATTATTGTGTAAGTGAATACTAATCAGTTGATTGTGTTATCCTCATAATTTTGATGAGAAAATTTGAAACTTACTTTCTAAAGCTTCATCCTCTATATTATACATCTAGCTTTTAAGATTATTATTTTGAATATGAGTGAGATTACAGATAAATTTTTGCAGAAAGCAGTTATTTGATTGCCACATGAAAAAGAAAAATACCAAAATTAATCTGTTTTAAACTTTGTGTACATACAAGTATATCCGAACTACATACTTCAAACATTGCTTCATCTGCATTTCTTCACCTATGAAAGTGCATTGAAAAATAAATGCAACGACTGATTTCAACATTTATTTACCACTTTTCCCAGAATTGGAGAAAAATTTATTTGCGATTTTACACAGAAGATCATAATATAGATAAAGTAAAGGAACGGAGTTCTTCAGTTTAAAAAAAATGCTTTGCACTTTTTCAACCAGAATTTTTCATTCAGTATTTCATTTTTGCAAATTATTGTTATTTTAAATTCAAACAATAGTTTCGAAAAACGTTAAACATATAAAATTCTCTCACATAAAACTATTGGTTCATTTAATTTTTAATAAATAAATAATATTAATTAACATTCGGGAATTTTAAGTTGTAATTTAAGTTACTCTGGAATACTCCTCACCATGACTCATGCGCATATATACAAAAAATTGTGGTTTCAGTTCTCATATTTAATTTGTGATTTTGAATTTGTTACTTTCGATGTCAAATTCGAAATCAGTTACCTCAAAGACCCCCTTGGGGATCATTCACATATTACGCGACATTAGAAAGGGGGGAGAGGGTTCGTGTTTCGTTACGGTCTGTTACGTGTGGGGTAGTTTTATCCGATTACATAACATTTTTAATTGCATGTCCTATTTAAAAAAGTCATCTTACTAAATATCTCGAAAATATCGAATACATTGTGGTCGAAAACGAGCAAATTTAAATTCCTAATAATTGTTTAGTATTGGGAAATAATTCTCTTCTTCACATTTTGCTACCACATTATAATTTGTAAACTTTTTCACATTTACAAAGAGATAAGAAAAATGAAATTATTGGCAAAAACTTATTTTGAAGAATTCGAAAAAAATTCAGAAGCTTTTAATAATTTTGATAGATTTGAGATTGAGATTTGAGATTGACATTCTAAGAGAAAATTGAAAAAGATTACAAAATATTTTGAATCTTTTCCTAAAATTTTCAAAAAGAGTGTAAAAGATTTTTAAACAAAATTGTGTAATTTGCCATATAAGATCATTTTAGAAAAGATGAGAGTAAGTGATGAAATATTTAGAAGTTTTGAAACGAATCAGAAAGAATTAAAACTTTGAAAAATATTTTTAAAATGTTGTGACATTTCAAGAAAATGAAAAAAAAATCATTAGGTTTCTGAGAAAAATTGAAATAATTTTTTATTTTGGGAAACTAATCTAAAGAGAATGTTGACAAAGATTTCAAAACATTTAGAAATATTTCTAAAATTGTCAAAGAAGAATCTGAAAGAATTTGAGGCAGTTTTTTCATTTTTGCAGAATTCGAAAGAAATTTAGAAAAAATTTGAATAATTTAAAAAAAGGAAGGTTTAGAAATTCTGAAAAGATTAAAAAAAAAAAAGAAGAAATTTCCTAAGATTCTTGGGGAAATTTTGAATGATTTTTATTCTGAAAAATGAACTTGAAGAAAAAATTAAAAAAGATTTCTAAACATTTCAAACGATTTCCTAAAATTTCAAAAAATAGCGTGGATTACTTTAAAGTAAAATGTTTCCATTCGGTAAGATTAAACTATAAAAAAAATCAAAAAAATCGAGTAAGTTCAAGAAATATTTATTACATTTGAACAGTTTTGAAAAGAATTTCAAACTCTGAAAGATTTTACAAAATGGAGATTTTCAAATATTCCAAACAAAAACCTTAGAAGCTTTAAAAGTATTTAATTATTTCTCAAAATTTCAAGAAAAAATCGAGTCAGTTGAAAATATTCAAAGGATTTTCAGAGGTTTTTGAATAGAATAAGAATATTTGAGAACTCAGGAACATTTTGGAAAATTTATCAAATAGTTTTTGATTTTATCCAAACTTCTAAAAGTGCTAAATAATCTTTTAAAAAGACTCTCATTTTTTCTAATATTCTGTAAGATCCTGCAAAGTAGAAAAATGGCTTCAAAATCTCCTAGATTTTTTTTTGACATATCTTAAACATTCAAAAATCTTTCTAAATTTTCTCAAGAATGTTATAAAAATTATGTTCATAAGAATTTGAAAACAAACTGATAATACTTTTTTTCTTGCCAGTAATTTAAATATTTGTATGATTTAAAAAAATATTCGAAAGGCATTCATTGTTACATCAAAATATTGTTTTATTCATTTCCAGACAATACTTCATCTTAAAAAAACCATTTTTATATTTAAAAAATCTCTTATGTTTTTAAACATAATAACAAAATTTTATGTAATGGCGAAGAGGGGCGAAGGGGGTCAGAAGGAAATTTTACGGTCTGTTACATAGGGGGAGGGGTGAGGGTAAACAAGGCCGAAAATAATGTTACGTAATATGTCAATGCTCCCTTGTACTAAATTTCTTACGAATATGTGAACATTTAGGAAAGTTAGGCGCCATAGTGGATCTGTCATTTGGAATTAATGACTTTTGGTGCCAAATTCTATATCGATGACTTCAAGAACCCCCTTGTACTAAGTTTAATACAATTAGGGGAAAGTGGGGTATGGTGTCAGTGCGGGGCACGGTGACTCTTGGTAATAATGCTCGTGTTTCTCGAGTTTTATATTATTTTTTTTTACATAAAATAGCTTTCTTTACCAAAGAATGCTATGTTACATTACAAAATTAATATGAAAATTAACAAACACGAGCAATATTTGCAAGAGTCGCCATGCCCCGCGCTGACACCATACCCCACTTTCCCCTACGTAAAAATTAAAAAACTTTAGGTGCCACATAGTATCCTCCATTTTGAATTTATGAATTTTGACGCCAGATTCAAAATTAGCGACCTCAGAAACCCTCTTATACTAAGTTTCATATGAATCCAACGAAATGTTGCATTTTACAACTTTTGTTGGTCTCTCAGCCCTATACGTGCACCGAATTGGTTAAAGTTAAGAAAACGTCCATTTTAAACAAAAAACAGAACATCTGATGCATTTTCTCGAAACATAATGATGTTCCGCCATCAAAATTTTTTGTTTCGATTCAGCGACTCAATTGCTAGAAATGAGATTTTTTGCTTCAAATTGAAAATGTATCTCGAAAGTATTTTTCTAAATTGAAAATTCGGCGTATGAGAACCTTTTTTGTCTCCCCGAAAAATCTTGAAAAAGGTGTGTATGCCTTTTAGAACAGCACTTTTGAACTTTTCAACACACTTTTTAGTGTGACAACCTCAAGTTTTTGCATCTTTGAATTTTTTGATTCGACTCACTTCATCCAATGGACCGCACGGATCCAAACTTCAATTTCATCATCGTGCTGAGAAATGATGTTGGGCTATGATTTCATAAAAACGTGTAAATTAATTTAATCCTTTAGATGTCACACAGAGCGTTTAACGGTTTTTGTAGAATGTGCGTGCGTTGGTCATCGGTGTGTGCGAGTTGGGTCTGAGCCAGACCTCCCTGGAGAGGATGGCCGCGCCTTACGGTGACCCCGAAGTCTCCTGGTTAGAAGAAGAGAAAAAAGAAACGTTTTAAAATATGCATACGATATGCCATACCAAAGAACTCGCGCAAAAGAAAGAACTCTGATACGCGACAGACTTTCTCCTAACCGACGATTCTCTGGGTGAAAATTTAAACCTGACGTTTTCGCATGATGGACACCATCAAATTTTTACTCATTGAATGGAGCAAAATCTTAAGCTGACAAGGAGAGTTTGCAGACTAGTTGTTTTTGTAGAAGAAAACCAAAAAGCAAATGCTTGAGGTGAATTCAGTAAAGAACGTGCTCCAAGTAGCTATAGTAATGGAACACTTTCCTCACCACGACGCCGGCGAGAGTGAACTCGACTCAGAGGATCGAGGTCAGGTCAAGGCCCCCTGGAAGCGCAGGTTCTGTACCGCGTTCCAAGATCTTCATCGCATCCTCCTCCGTCTCCTCCTCCTTCTTCTTCTTCCTCTTCTTCTTCTTTTTCTTCTTCATCTTTTTTCTTCTTCTATCTCACATATCATTTTATTTAAATTATTCTCATAATTAGTTTGACTCGCCTCAAGTGTTTTTTCCCTTTGTAGATAATTGGTTACACAAATATTAATATTTTGAATACACAATTACACATGTAAGATCAAGAAGCAGCGATGCTGACTCTGTCGTTCCTGTAGAAAGTAAGGAGAAAGGAGCATTCTGTTTATTGAAAATTCTTAATTTATGGGAGCGCAGTTCACACTGGGCAAGTTTCTTCCCAGCGAAATTGAAATCAAAGATTGAGATAGTCTTGCAAAAATTTTAGAGACATGAAAAAAGTTTTTCATCACTTAGTTTTATGTCTCAATAACAGTAATATTTCTAAATAATTATTGCATGAATAATTAACATGTAGGAAACATCGAAAATTAGCATCAAATAATGGATTTGATGTAGGAACCATTTAAAAACTAGGTTACTAGGGGGGGGGGATTCAACAGGTTCTGTGACCATTTGAGGCAAAGGGGGGAAGAGTGAAGGCAGGATGTGACATCATAGATAGAAAATATAAATGCGAATAACAATTTTTTTGAAATACTTGAAAAAATGAAAATCAGTGATTTTTTACAAGTTAAGCACTGAACTACAGACTTCTCACTATTTCCCGTATTCCCCCCCCCCCCCCTCTACAAATTCTTATTAAAAAATGCTCTTTCTCCCACGTATGGAATCCACTTCTTCTTTTGCTAGCTGTTTCGCTTGAATGCGAAATTGATTAGTAGAACCCAATCAGAAAATCCAACTATTTTCGGTGAAGGTTAATTATTTTGAATTGAAAAGTCTACTATTATATTTTGGATTTATAATTCATCTATTCGATTTAAAATTATACTATTTGGTTGCAGGTTTAACTGATTTTTGAGAAATGCGTTTCTTTTTTTTCTTTTTGAAAATAAATTTTCCTAACTAAAATTTTAACTGATCCACTTTTTGCTGAAAATTGGTAGTTTCCAAGTTGAAAATTCAACTAATAAACTTTTTATAGATAATCTATTCTTTTCTCGTTAAAAATTCAACTATTCTGTTGAAAGTTGAACTATTTTGCTGGAAATTAATTTCATTGATTTCAGTTTCAAATATTTGGTAGAAAATTCGTTTCGTTTTTGTTCAAAATTAATTTTTTCAACTGAAAATTCAACTACTGCATCTTTGGTTAAGAATCGTTTTCAGTTGAAAATGCAACTTCTTAGTTGAAAGCTTATATATTTAGTTCTAAATTCGTCTTCATGGTGGAAAACTCAACTTCTTGATTGGAAATTTAACTGCTTGGTTGAATTGTGCACTACTTTGTAACGAATTCATTTTAATAATTCAAGATCCATCTTCTTGGTTGGAAATTTAACATTTTATTGCAAATTCGTTTCTTTTGCGATTTTTTTTTCAGAATTCATCTCTTCGTGTTAAAAATTCTACTAATTGGGTGGAGATTTAACTGATTGATTGCAAATTCGTTTCTTTAGTTGAAAATAATTGTTCTCAACTGAAAATTCAACTGATCCATTCTTTGCTTAAAATTGATGGTTTCCAGATGAAAATTCAACTAATAAGCATTCAATTGAGAAATAATCTCTTTTCGTTGAAAATTCAAATACTTGGTTGAAATTTGACCTGCTTTGCTAAAAGTTTAATTCATTGGTTTAAGATTCAACTATTCTGTTAGAAATTCATTTTTTGTTACCAAATTTTGTTTTTCAACTGAAAATTTAATTAATTCATCTTTTGTTAAAAAATGATTTTTCAGTTACATATTCAACTTCTTCGTTGAATTTTGCACTACTTTCTTACGAATTCTTTTCATTGGTTTAAGATCCACCTCTTTGTTCGGAAATTGAATTATTCTATCGAAAATTCACCTTGTTTGATTAAAAATTTATCATTTTGTTAGAAGATGTTACAGCTTGGTTAAAAATTAATTTTTTGGTTGGAATTTCATTAGCTTTTTATTAAGAGTAAAAATAGTTTTGGTTGAAATATCAGCTATTACTTTTTGGGGGGGGGGGCGTTTCGAATGCCTTTTATTCAGAATGGAAACCTTTCTTTGTTGAAATATCAACTATTATATTTTTTGTTGAGAATTAATCTATTTTCATTGAAAATTTCACTAACTGCTTAAAATTGAACTTCTTTCTTGAAAATTCTTCTTCTGTTGGAATTAGAATGGAAGCTTCTAATGCGTCCCCTAATGGTTTACATTTTTCTTGTATCTCTTCTCTAGTCCTTTACACACACTCCCACGTTTTTACTAAGTGGTGGGAGGGGGAACTACAGTTTAAGGTGGGTTCCGAACCACCAAGAGCAACAGCCTTAAGTAGATAGAGAACCTTTTTCTCTAGAGGTACCGGTCCCACGACTCTCCGGAGATGAACAACTTCCTTGCTAGGCTAGTGTTCACCGCATGGGCCACCGAGGCTATTCCAGAGTGCGAGGCGGGAATCGATCCCGCAAGCCGACGCGATGGCGTGGGTCCAAAGCCTGCACCTTAACCCCCACGACCATCTTCCCACTTTTATTCTTCTGTTGTATATTTAATTGTTTTGTTGAAAAGTTCACTATTCTGTCGAAAAGTTATATTTTTTGGTCGTAAATTTCTTGATCAAAAATTCAATTATCTTCCACAAAATTCGTATTTGGCTTAAAGTTTTGAAGTTCTATTATTTGTTTGTCGAAGGACCTGTTTGGTCTGAATTTAGTTCTGTTTGTTGTTTGAAACCATAAGCTTCTTATATTGAATTCAATATGGTACCTACACATTAATGTTGTTTAAAAGAATTGATTCCCCTACTCGAGTGGAAAATCATTTATTTCCCTGTTTTGAGAGCATTTTATGCTGCGATATCTGTTAAAATATGACGTTTATATGTACGCGGGAGACCGGAGTTCGATTCCCCGCCGGAGACTGGTAAGGGGGTGGGGGTCAGTATTTGTGACTTTGTGCTGGGCTGTGATGAAGAAAAAAAGGGATAGAAAAAATTCCCAAAATATCGTGAAGTACTTTTACTATAGTTCCTTAATCTAATAAGCATCCATTTGCTCTAACTATTGAAAAAAAATCCATTTAAGGTATTCATTGAAATTTTCATGCTCCGTTATGTGTTGAAACTTAATTATTAGATACTGATTTCAAAAATCTGAATTTTCATTCAATAAAGTTAATTCTCATGATTTTAGTACAAAAATGCTCCACGGTCCTTTTAGAGTCCACAAAAAATCTTCTCAGATAATCGCTCAACGTGAAAGTCGACTGACCGGATTTATGAAATGGATAGTAATCACCCGGCCGAAATACACGCGAGCGAAAATTTATGCCGATGAATTTTTAAAGTTTGCAGCATAATTGAAGCTAAGAAGTCGAATCATGATAATTCCATGTTAACTAGTATCAAATTTAAAAATAGTTTAGAATGAGTATCCAATGCTAGGATCCATTTTCGAAAGTGTGAGATTTGAGTTTCTAAACGAAAGGTTGAACTTCAAATTATTCTAATAGTATTGCAGTCAATGACTGCTTTACATGTAGCAGAAGAACTCTCACTTTTCGAATGACGTCTTTTCAGCCAGTATATGAATAATCTTTCTAAATTCTCGTTCATTTAATCTAAAAAAAAAGGTGGATCGATTTTCTAAAGAAAGTGAGCGGAAATAGTAGAAAGTGTTCCTTAAATTTTCAATCATAATAATTAAACCGATTGTCAAATGGTAGCTAAATAATATGAGTAATGTCACAAAATTTCGTATGTATATTATTAAATTATTTTCAGCAATCAGATCACAATAAATAGAATAGGAATTGATTTGAGTAGGTAAGATAATTCAGAGACGCCCTTTGATTTTAATTCTGAAATCAATTATTGTAAGTGAGAAGCTTTCATGAAGGACGTGATAAAAAACGTACAATTATTAGTTCATCGCTTGCTTGTGTTAGGACACAGTCTTGTCCGATAACGTGTTACACAAATACTTCTTTTATTTCAAGACCCTGTACACGAAAGTTCAAAAATAATTAAGTTGATTTATTATGAAAAAAATGAATGGAACAAAAATTGTTCACCCAAAAAAGGTCTACAAATTTGTTATCAAGGCCATGTGACGAGTTGATCACGTGACCGAATTCCTACCTTACCTACACTTTTTTTATTTGTCAACTTATTTTCACGCGAATAGCCACATCGAGTTGAAAATTTGGGATAATAAATAAGAAGCACTCAGAAAGGCGGCTCTGGCCCTAAATTGTAATAATCATGAAGAAAGTTTTTTTTTTTTTTAATTTTTGTTTGCTTTTTTCATGGTTATTACAATTTAGGACCAGAGCCGCCTTTCTTAGTGCTTCTTATTTATCAACCCAAATTTTCAACTCGATGTGGCCATTCGTGTGAAATTAAGTTGACAAATAAACCAAGTGCCGGTAAGGTAGGAATCTGGTCACGTGACACACTCATCACATGGCACATCAAAGGTGCACATCAAAGGACGCGTAGCCTTTATTTTGATCGTACAAAATAACACTCAAAATACAAAAATTAAATTTTAGAAAAAACGACACGACAAGATAAAATAGAATGTTAATGAACGTAATTGTTTGCATACATTTTATCTATAAATTTTCTTCAAAGCATTTGAACGTAGCGAGCGTAGTTTCTGTTTTAATTGAGAAAAATAACATTGAAAATTAAACAGTTGAACGTTTTGAAACACGAAACAAGATACAATAAAATGTGTGATAACAAAATTCTTTGCTCACACTAGTTCTATATATTTGCTTCTGACCATTTTTTGATAGGATACAAACTTTTTCAAATCATAAAAACAAGACAATAAAAATACGTTTGTTTCGATATAGGTGCATGTTCTGAATTACAATATTATACATTTGACGAAATGCTGCATTTTTCAGGTTATTCGCGAATAAGAAAAATTTATTTCGCAACATCTGAATAAGAAGTCTTGGACAGAGGTTCAGAAATTAATAGACAATACATTAAATGGAGAAATTGCACGCCTAGTGCGCGATGAGAATTTGCCGGCGCGGTAGGCAAATTTTTTTATTTCTATTATATAGCTTACAAATTACTTAATTTTTTGTTTTCATTCAGCTGAAATTCCATTAACCACGTGTTTTCCAAATTTAGAAAATGTAATTAACTCAAAAAACATTGTAACACATTCTTGTGTTTATACCAAAAAATAAGCATTTCGAAATAAACATGCGATGGAAACTGGATATTCGAGTAAGGAGCATTTAATCTATACTTTTTCCCACGCACAAACATTTTTTTTTCTTTATAATTGCACATCATTAAGTTCACGGGGGGGGGGGGGGCATACTTCTATAACTTCATTGTTTTTTGTTCAGCCTGTAAAATTTTCTTTTTGGTTCATATCTAGTTTCTATTCTCATTATTTCAATTGCCTAATTTGATCATCCTGGGTTCAGAATTTTCATTTGAAATTTTGCGAATTCTCAAGATATTGAAAATTGTTAAACTGGAATTTTTTATATTCTGAACAGTTCAAGTTAACAATTTGGTGAATTTGTACGCCTCATTTTAAAATGAAGCTGTGTACTCAAATCTGTTTCTGGTTACAAAAATTCAATTTCAGAGGATTTCATATTCAAATAATCTTTTGAGAAGTTCACAATGGATTAATTTCAAAAAGTTTGAATGGAAAATTATTCAAACCATTTCCAGAGTAAAATTTCTTACAATAGATAATCGAAAAATATATTTTTGTGATATAATGAAGAGTTACTTGAATTTCGTTTATTAACTGAATTGATTTTATAAATTTTTTTTCTCCCTTATGGATAAAAAGTTGAATATTATTTAATTTTCAGAGTAAGAGATTTTACTTGTGGGAAACTGAAATACATACACATTAAATACGTTGAAGTTAGACTTTTAGTGTCTCCTTCATATTTCAAATTTTGGCACTTACGCCCTTCTGCCCGAAGACCCTCCATGTGCTTTAGGAAAGTTTTACCAAATAATTGATAGAATGTTCAATTATTCACATAATTTCAGAATGGCGCACTTTATGAATTTTAATTTGTTTAGCACTATGATTCTATGATATTAAATTTGTACACTCCATAGATCTTTCGGGTAAATCTTCGAAGAATATTACTTAAATATTTTGGAAAGAGACCATTAAAATGAATTTATTTCACAAAGGTGAAATACCTCGAGTCATCTATGTGCATCTCAAAACGAAGAGTGGAGTTTAAAAAACAGCCGCTGAATATTATTGGTGACCACAGCTCTCATTACACATTATGTAGCATTCTTAAGCATCCTTCTACAACATATATTATAATTAACAGCTTTAAAAAGCAAAGTTTGCCGGTGTAGAATTCCGAAATTAATTTGAAATTATCCGTATATGTTTCACATGGTTTGCAAAGCTGGGGCACTAATTAAAAAAAATTCCACATACTGGTTCCATACTAGGAATAAACCCAGTGGACACTGGGACATCTTAAAGAAGTCCTTAGAATATATTTTTATTTCATGTGACTTGACGTCTTTAAGACATCTTTTGGCTCTGTTCATGTCTTAAAAAGGTCCTCAGGACGTCCTCAATACGTCTGCTAAAAGACGTCTATAGGATAACTTTAGGAGTTGTGTGTCCACTGGGAATTTATGACTGAATACATTATTTTTTAAATATCAGGTTCAGGTTGTTGAACCAAACTTGGGTACAAATACCATATCAGATTTATTGATCGGTATGCAATAAATCAAAAGCGAATTCTAACGAGTGTGCGAGTTCCTGCGTGCTCGTTAAATTTAAACTACGTAACTGTTAATAGTGGTGTCTTTAAACGTTGAAATGAGACGACAATTATTATTATTGTAGGTTGTAATATCCGTAGTATTAAAACTTGCGTGCAATGAAGAAGCCTAGGTAGGTTAGCAAGATCGCTTAGAAGGCGGGCTGGTGTGAAGTGGTTGCTATTAACTGGAACACTAGGATTAGAGAACGAATGCAATTGCTATGATTCCTCGTTTGTTCGATTATACCAGTGGAACGTACTTGCTTTTTTAGGGCAGTAAAGCAAGATATTCGGAGAGAGTCCGGCGACCGAAAGTCTACGACCGATTCTTACAACGTACGCAAAAAGGTGAATGAATAAACGGTCGCAAACGATGATATAACTATAACCGCTCTCCATTTTTGCACCTCATCTATATCTGAATTTTTTATTTTATTATCATTCTATCATTATTCAATTATCTCTATAATTTTAGAAAAGTAGTATAATTTCTCTTAATTTAGTAGTATTGCATTTTTATTTCTCTGTTTTAAATTTAAATTTCAAAAATTGTCGAGAATTATATTAATCCTAGAAGTTCAGAGGTTGGTAAGTGCACATAGGAACTAATAACGGTATAAAGTTTTAAATGAATTCGGCACTGAGTCACAACGATGAATTCTTCTGTGGCCTTCGGGTAATTCTGAAGAGTGTCGAAATAGTCTTGCATTTAATTATATGGATCTCGGTTCTCAAGGAGGTCGAGGAATGATCGAAGAAACTTATATGAAATTCAGATAAAATATGGGTGAAATATATTATTTTTGTCATTACCATGGTTCTAATAAAGAAAAACTGCTTTAAAAAGTGTTTTCATAAAAACACTAATTTTATGTCATCAGCAGTGAAGCACTGGGGGGGGGGGGGGGAGACCTGTTAGACTTTTCCATGCTAGGTTAATGAGAATAACCCTAAACCGCAAAGCCACTCACGTATCTTTTTACCTTGGACGACAGGATGGATATTATGTTATTTCTTTTCGACGGAATTATGATTGGTTGGTAGAACTTGGCGTTGAAGTCAGTTAGAAGCTAAATTTTTATTATTATATGCATTTCATGAAAAAAATTTAGTGCAAACATTTTGATACGACGATTCATTAAATTTTAAATTGTTAAGTTTCAAGAATATGTTTTGTGACAATAATGAAAGAAGAGACTATTTTGACTATACAATTTTCTTTTAAGTGCTCTACAAAACACTTTTTGAGAAAATTTCAGAGTAAAAAAGAATACTCGAAATCTTAATACTTTTTTATCTTAAATTTCCATTTTCATTTTCAAAAATACATAATCTAATTATCCTAACCTGCCTAAGTTATTTCGAACGTAAACTCTTCCTCAGAAAAGAGCACAATAAGAAGTAAATGAAATCTCTTGAAAATTGATTCCACCAAACTTCAATGACAATGAAATATAAAAAAATTTATTAATCATCTGAGCAATTGTGGAAAATTTTACGAAAATTTCGTGAAATTTTAAATTATCAATCATTTCTCACTTCATACAGTATTTTAAGTGTTTTATGCGCCTATTATGATTATTCAAATCCATTATCTGCTTAAAAATTTGCTCAAAAGCATTTTAGAAACTCATAACATCATGAAATCTTCAGAGATATTTCACGTATTAAATCCTCCTTATCTTTTGCATCGAAGTACCTATATAATTACTCAAACGAACCTGGGAATAATCTCAGATCTGTACTCGCCCCATATAAAGTACGAATATTTAAAATAAAAAATCCTACCAGCGATTTCAATCTCTCCAAAATAATTAAATAATTCCAACACACGAAAGTCTTTTGCGCTCTCTTTCGCTTTCACCTACACCAACGAACTCATTTTATTGTCCGAAATGTATAGTTTGGAAACCTTCTCAATAATCATTTAAAAGTAACTTAATGCATCTTATCTGAAATGAGGAAACGAAAAACCACTTTTGTCACTTGGCCATAGAGAAAATCAGAAAATGAAGCTTAGATTTTCTGTCGAGACCACCCAGACGACAAGTTCAAGATCCAGAGACGTTACCATGAAAGACTGCTTTTTCTTCGTGGTAGGTAGAGAGTGTTAGGCACACCTTGAAAAGGCACACCGGCCACGGATGCTGACTGGCCTGGTCAGCCTGGTTTACTTCCTCGCAATCCTTATGCGTGAGCCGGTCACGCATGTGTGCGGCTACCAACACGCGTGACCACATACGCACAGTGCGTAAGGTGCATTTCGCGCTGAATTTTGTTCCCTCCTCGTAACAAGTCCATATGTAGGTAAGACGACTCTTCTCTCCTCGTTGCATCCAGACTTCAAAAGCTCAAGACGGAAGGAAAATTTATTTGCTCTCGTGGCCTGCATCCAGATTCTAAATCGACAGTCGCAGCCCGACTATTTATCGATCGCGTCTCACAGCTGTCGGCCTAGCTTGCCCACTGTGCAGTATACATTACCCCACTCCCACTCACTATCATATCCGAAAGCTATTTCTTGCCCGACCCTTACTTCTGCCTACGGAATCGACATGAATATCAGTCAGGCTCCAATTATTTTATAGTACTTCTCCCCTTTTCCATTGCCAACCGATCGGACATCTATTATGTTCATACTTAAACGAAGCGCATATTCAACCTTGATTTACGGTTTTGTTTTGTCATTAGTTCTACTTCCTGGAGAAATTCTTCCCAACCATTATCCTTTAAAATACCGACGAATAACAATTAGAGAAATTATATGTACCATATTAGGCATTTGAGAAGAGGATGAAGAAAAGGCGACAGTCAGGTTGAAAAAGCTTAATTTATTAAATATTTATAAATATACATTCTTGGGGTATTACAATACACGATTTGTTCTTTCTCGACGAATAAATACTAAAGAATAGAGATGACGGTAGAGCGATGAGGAAAAGGTACAGAATGAGAGTAAGTAAGAGTGGATAGTCAAAGAGTTAAGAATTAGAACAGTCGAAGAGTCAAATAGTCGAAGAGAGTTCGGAAGGAAGTACATGTAGACCAAGTGATAGTGAAAATAGAATGGAAGAATGAAAATCACAGTGCAGCGAAAGACAAGTCGAGACGATGGGAAAAGAAAGAAGTCTTAAGATGTAAAGTCTTTTAGATCTTGTTGCCTAAGCTGAGGATGGTTTGTACGCGTTGTAAGCAAGGTCATGGCCTGACCTCGCCCAGCCGCTTGAGCCGTGTCCCGAGACTTGAACCACCTCGTGGCCGTGGTCGTGACTGGAAACCAGCTTCTTCAGACCAATGATCGAAGCAAGAACGAGCGCCAATTTGCTCACTATCAAAGCTTTTCCAGCCAAAAGTGCAAGTGCTCCGAGCGCCAAGGGCACCAACGTTCCTCCAATCAGCAGGGGAATGGCGAGCAGTCCTCCCATACCTTTCCTTTTCTTGCCTCGGCCTGAAAAACAAATATCGACATTAGTACACTCGTTATCATCTCCAGAGAAAGTGTTTACACATGCAGCGACACATCTTTAAAATTCTTTAAATTTTTCCAAGGACTGGATTGTGCAAACTGTCTCAGATTTTTGTTAAGTAATATCTTCAGAGAAGGTCTCAAAACTTTAGGTATAATCTATATTAATGGTATAATATGATTTGGCCATGATGCGCGCAAGATGATCTCATATTATTTAGCGGATTTTATTTATAAAGAAAACTGCTCTGGAATTGGTTTGGAAATTGCACATTGTCTATAGAATAGAACATTTGATTGAAATTTAGCAAGCTATGTATATATTTTCATCAGTAGTCCAACTGTAACCTGTTTATTTTTACTGTTGTATTCTGCAGTTTTATCGGAAAAGGTAGCAACTACATTGAATGAGATTCTTTAATTTCACAATGATTTGTGATCGATTAAGGTTTTCAAAATTGAAAATCCAGATACTCATATCGGATGTTTCTTCAACAAAGTTGTTGTATGGTCAAACCATGAAATTTATATTTATTAGTGACAAGCGTCTGAGTGAGATGTTTCAAAGTATCGTTACTTGTGAATCTATAATTATCGTGTCAACAACTTCTTTTAAACGAGAAATCATGAGAATCTTCAATTTACACGATCTACAGCAGTCAAAGAAACTAAGATGGATAAAACCTGATTAGAATAATAATTTCTTGTACCTAATATATTGAGTGTAAATATAAATTTTTGAATCACATCTTTGGAAAACTGTAAAAATTGTGCAAACAGCAATCTTAACAAATTGAATTTATTTGAAATAAAGTTCTGTCTAATCAATCACTTCCAATCCAAAATCTTCTAAATTTATCAATCTGAGACTCTACTTCTCAGCATTTTCTTTATTTTATTGCAAACTTTGAGGCTCTGACAACGTTTTGAGATTATGCACAAAGTAAACTTACTTACAAAATTTTGTAAAAATATTTGAAATTTGGAAAAGTGTGGAGTAGTACGTATTGACCTTCTTATTTCTACTGAATTATTTTAACAATTAGACGAAAGAAGCACCCAGATCAATATGCACTACTCTTCAAATCTACCATCAATGAATAATATTTGCAATAATGCTAGACTTTTAAAACCATATTCACCTTCTTCGGTGAGACTCCTCTGGAGTTCCTCAACATTGGGAAGTTTGAGCTTAAGGGTGTGACTTTGGAAGAAGCTGACAACTTTGTCGAGGATCATGGTGTTCAAAGCATCTTCACGGTCGTCAAGAGCCCTTGGTAATTCAGCCTCGATTTCTTCAGGGGACTTTGGTGGCTCATCTTGAGTGATGGGGTCGTCTTTGACTAAAGTGATTCCCTCAACAATGTTGAGTTGTAGACTCCTCGAGACCCTGTCCATGGCAGATAAAAGCTTCAACTTCAAACAAGCGCTCATCTCTGATCCTGAGCACTCCTTGTAGACCTGGTAAACATATCGAAGATCGCCAAAGACACCTCCTCCACCCGACCTGGAACTTTGGTCATCAATGCTGTTGCTGGTTGGATTCGTCTCAGCTGACCTTGCCGAAACTGTGACCAGCAAAACAGCGGTACAGATACAATAGTGGGCCAATAATCTCATCTTGGTTCACGAAAGGTACCTGCAAAAATTGTACAATTAGTATAAATTGGAGATGAAAAGTCTCTCGTCAGGATTATCCTTGCTGGGGGTACCAGTGTTACTAGGATTCAAGTTAAAATTTTCTCTTTGTTCGATTACATGAATCCAATAAACGAAAACACCAAAGCGAAATATTGATACTGAATGATAACACAATATAATCCACAAGACAAAGTTAAAAGTTCTGAGGGAAGCTGAAGTGCCGGAATGATTAGGTTCTCACGTGTCTCACTGATTCAGTACTATATCCCTTGAACGGAGAGTTATTCAAGTTGCAATCACGAACACTGTACCTTTTTGTACTATATATTTAGTGACCGTTTCGCGCGATTCGATACGAATCAAATTTGCGCCTTTCCTCAAGACTTCAACTACTATAAGCTACTATACTCGCTGCTAAACCGCGAGATGCGTTCTTGAGAGCACTCTACGTAGACTGTATGTAACGGAAGCCCTGCCCTAGCTCTATATATCTGGTCAGGTGTACCACCGTACTCGGGGATATTTCCCCCCACCAGCGAGTACCCGGCTAAGAAGCCAACCATTTTCATATACCATCATTTGAGAGCGGTTTACGTTTCAACGACAAACAACCACCGAACCGAGTCGAGACGAGAGCAAAGAGCAATGAATACCTCAGTATCTCTCCCCTTCCGCCCGCATTACCTTCTGCTTCGACACCTGTACTCGATAACGTACATGAAGGTGCTCGAGTCGCCCTCAACATCATCCAAACCGGCACGTCCAGTCTTTTCAGCACAAAGAGTTTTTTCAGTACACACCCTTCGTCCCGAATTCTCCTTCAAGTGCCAGCAAGTGCCTTCCCCCCAACTGAGAATGATTCACGTGCTTTTTAGCTTGTTACTTTATTTTCTCAAAGTCCTTATTTTTTTACTCACGTATTACATACCTCTGGCTCACCCGAGATTTCGCTTGCCTTATCACCTCACGCGAATCATTCTCACGGTCCTACCAAATTCCAACTGCCCAAAATTCATGGTGAATCGCTAGAAGTTACCTTATTTTTTTTTAAGTGTACAACTACAATAGATATCACAGTTTGATTTTGAGTTGTATTGCCTTTCCAAATCTATAATCAAGATAAATCATCAGTAGATATGTTGCAGATTACTTCACAATATACATGTGAGCTCCGGATTAAGAAAAAAACGTCAGTTATATGAAGTAGAAATTAACTTTTACGAGAGCAGATTTCGTGCAGAATTACGCAAATTTCAGTTTTTCTTGACCGGATGATGGTTCAACGTCAAGGTTGAGTGGAATGTTGGTTAATTATTATTCGATCTTGGTTAATTTTCAACCAAATAATCTACAGATTTGAAAGAAGAATTGTGATATAAAGATATTTTATCAGATTTAACAATTTTAATTTTAAAAGCTAAACCACATAATGTAGCAGTTGGATATGAAGTTGAAAGCTACATGTTTGTGTGTTTTATGTGCAATACAAGCTCGGCGTTTCTAGCTATTCAATATCCCTGTGACCCTAACTTCATGACACTTGTTACAGACATTGTTACTGAAATTTCAGATTTCTTGAAGAAATTTTTTGTTACAAACGTAAGATTCTCTTTCATTGAGGTCTTATTCGCATGGTTATGAAATTATGGATTCTAGAACATTGTTCGATTGTTATCAAGTAACAAAGCCGTCCTTGAATAGAGCAAATAGCGAATTCCTGTTTCCAATGTCTAATGTCTATGGATAAAACCTTAACTGGGTCAGACCAAGTGAAATCCAAAGGCGTTATACTGGATACGCATACATTCTCTAAAGGGGGTGGGAGGAGGTGGACCTTAATGATCGAGTTCATGAACGCAGTCGTGCATCAAATGTACGCTGTTCGGCTCCAGAAAGTATTTTCGGTGTCCGGAACGCTTCAGACTTAGTTCCCTATTTAATTTCTACTTGAGATTCTTTGTGGTTTGTTGGAATACCTTCTTATTCTTTATGATTTTTGTTTGTTTTTGATTACCTTTTCTTTCTTCGATCATCTTTTTTTTTCCTTCCTTTCTTCAAACCAGGGAAACTCACCCACTTCCACAGCAAAGCTGCTACAATCATAAATCATTATTTTAATTTTCTACGTTCAATGTGTAATGGTAAACATTTAAGATAAGTAGGAATGTAGAAACATTCGCTTTTTTTTATGCACAAACAAAAGAATAAAAATCTTCTATACTAGCATCACTTCTAAGTTTATGGTATTATTCGGATTTCAAATATACAACGTGTTCGCAATATTCATGGAGGAAGAAACATTGATCCACATTCGGACCCCCAATCCAGATTAAACAATTCTTTCATTGATTGTTAATGTTCCTCATTTAATAGCAGTTAATGCTTTATGCCGGAACTAGCAACTTCGCGCTGCGTTACCGATTTCTCGTACGCAGGTAGAAGCCGTGAAAATGATCTCCCTGTACGGCGAAAGCGACGATCATGAAGTCTGCTTACACCGAGGCTAGTAAACTCGACTGGAACTTGTAGCGTGAGGCAGTCTCGCCTACTTCCGGTTCGGAGAAGTTGTGCTCCCGAATTCTCTCGCTTTCATTCATAGCGTAAATCTATTGGTTTGATTCGGAGAAATTATTTATCATCTGATGCCAAAGGCCTCAGTGGAAGAAATATCTAAGAGGAATTGATTTGAGCCAAGATGAGTCACTTTTGATGTCAGGGTATTATCAGAGAAATGAGAGGCTAGCCGACCTACTGCTTATGTAAATGCTCTGCCACAGTAAGTGCAAAAGTGAAGTTAAGAATGTTCATTAACAAATAAAAGCTGTATCATCTATATCAAACGCTGTTGAAATACTTTAGAAGTAAGGACTATCAACGATGGTTAAATAAAATATCTAATTTATTCTTTATGAAAACAAAACGTCTGGTGAAATCAGTTCTTGCTTCTTGAAGCATGTCTCCCTAAAAAGGAACATTGTATGATTTCATTTCAGTAAACTGATACATTGCATTTAATCACCTTAATAGTTAATAGGTTACATAGATTGAGACAATGATATTTCTTATATCTATGTTACTAAAATAATAAACTAAACTAGGAACCTATTCTAAGTAAAAAATGTCCTTTTTGTAGTCAGATCAAACCAACCTAGAATGGAGTAATTTTTATTAGAATAGTGTGTCAAAATATATTTGCTAAACGTGTTTTAACTGTAAGGAGGATTCAGACGATGTCTAGTTTTTCTGAAACACTTTCAATAATGAAATTTAACCATCTTGTTGAACTCACGTGACAGTGTTCTAAACTATTTTGAGTGCTTATCTATCTTGCTGTAAACCATTACATTTTTTAGCAGATCACCTGCTGCATGAGAGTTTTGTGCTAGTTTAATGGCCGTAATTTTCTGTGTTTAGTCATGAAGTGTTTGGCGTAATTGCTGTGCGCTAAATAGACTCTGCGATCCTTTAAAATAGAGAATGAGAATATTCAAAAGTAGTTATGAAGACAAAGATTAAGGGCAATAAGTTCTTTTTTTGTTATGTTTTGATCAATAATAAATTCTTAATGTTTTAGTCATTCAATCCTTGGATAATCCCTTATTATTTCCAGAAGTTATCTAGATTTAATTTCTAAACCTGGGTGACGTTTTAGAGAAAATAGATTTGAACAAGAGTTTCTGTTTCCTGAGAAATTAAAATGCTCTATTCAAGCTGACATATTTACTCATAGAAGGTGTACGTGTCGTGGAATAAGTGACTTACCTTACCTTTCTTATGATAATTACTTCCTGCACAATTTTATCCCGAAGTGGCTAATGTGATTCTTGAACCTGTCAAATTAAAGAGTCTCAATGGCGAATTTCCTGTATGAATAATCATATTATATTAATTAATCTCAGAAACCTCTTCTAAGTAACACAAGTAGATGCCAGTTAATCAACATGATTTTTGTTGAAAATGTATATTTGCGGGATAAAAATTCAACCTTTTTGTAGAAACTCTGTATTTTTGATTGAATTCAACTGTTTTCGATTTTAAATACAAATATTTTCTAATTAAAATATCGACTATTACTTTTTTCGATGAGAATTCATCATTTAGTTGAAAATTCATCTCTTTGGTGAACAGTTGAACCGCTTTCTTGAAAATTAGTTTTCTTATGTTGAGAATGCATGTGTTTTGCTGGAAATTCTTTTTTTTTCCAGAAAATGTATCTTCTTAGTTGAAAAATCAAATACTTGGTTAGACTTTGAACTACTTTGAGATTTGCTGTTACGTGTTGATCAGCGTAGACTAATAGTTTCCAGTATCTGGAATGATGGTTTTTGATCTATTGTAGCTACACTAAACTATTTTGTTGAAATTTCGATTTTTTTTTTGAAAATTAAGTTTTTACGGTGAAAAATTAGCTATCTCATTTTGGGTTAAAAATTAAGCTTTTTAAGTTGAAAATTTCACAATTCAATTGCAACTTTATGTATTTCATGAAAAATTCATTTTCTTGGTTAAAGATTCAACATTTTAATTAAAAATTCATCTCTTCGACTAAAAACTGAAATACTTTGCTGAAAATTAGTTTTTCAATTTTTTTAGGCAAATATTAATTTTTCAACTGAAAATTGTCTTTTTTGGTAGAAAATTAAGTCTTGCAATTGAAAATTAAATTATTTTAGTTAAAGCTTCAGCATTTTAGTAGAAAGTTCATCTCTTTTGATTGAAAATTTAACTATTTTGACAGAAAATTCAGCTACTTGTTAGAAAATTATCTTTTTGGGTACAATTCATATTGTTTTATAGAAAATTCGCTTTTTTTGCTTGAAATTCAACTACTTGGTTGCAAGTTAGACTCCTTTGCTAAAAATTCACCTCTTTGGTTGAAAATTTAACTATTGTGTTGAAAATTCGATTTTCATGTGGAAAATTAATTTTTAACTGTAATTCTAAGTATTTCAGGTGAAGATTCATTATCTTAGTTGAACATTCAATTCTTTGATTAGAAATTTAATTATTATGATGAAAATGAATATTTTTTAACTGAAAATTTAACTATTACATTTTTGATTAAAAATTAATGTTTTTTAGTTAAGAATTCAACTATTTGTTGAAAATTCAACGTTTTTTGAAATATTTCTTGCCAGTCCTAGTGAGTTCTGAATCTTCCAGGAGTGGAAGTCGGAACTAGCTGCGTGTAAAGGAACACTTTCAGAAAAAAATTAATCTTCCGAGCCGGAGAGATTTATATTCTAATATAGAAAAATCACAATTTTTCTTCTGCCCTGATATTCAAAATGTTGTAAAACATTTCTTGTTTCGGAAATATTATGTCGGTCATGACTAGCTTACGACTTCCAGTAAAAAGCATAACGAATTTCTCTTAACATATATGAACGAAGTTGTGTAAAAATTAATTTTGGATCCACAAAAGTGGTTCATTTTTATCTGAAGTTGATAGTCAGAATGATGTCATACGGATCGATATCCCAGTGTTTACTGTGAAGTTATATTATATGTATATATATATATATATATATATATATATATGTGATGATTAGATGTATGATTTTTAAGTTAGTCACAATTTTAAGTTATACCATTTAACGCTCAAAATATGCAACAATATGCTTCAGAATGTCCTGCAAAGTCTAATTAGAGACTTTGGAACGCTTCTATCAGTTTGTAAAACTTGAGGAAATCCTTATCTTGAATTACTTTCCCTTTCAATTTAAAGTAGCTGTCTTTGACGCCTTTAGGACGGAAGATGGTTGTCTGATTGGAAACATAAGTCCATGAGGTTGTTTCGTTTCTCCGGCTGTATGCCGCAGGGCACTGAAGCGCAGACAGATAGTATAGTTACTCAGATATTCTTGTGTAACGTTACTATAATCTTTAAACACGAATTTGATTAACCATTAAGGTTAAATTATGTTTGGTTTTCATTTCCCTGATCCTCAGGCTATTGGCTCAATATGACAATATAATATCGACGCAAAGGATGAGGACTATTTAAATATTTCCAAGGAATTTTCATTTTTCCAATAAATAGAAATATGAAGTGTCTAGTATCACGGAAATTTCAGTGCAGTTAGCCTATTTTTAGCTCGTTCAAGCTACAAAAATATCCATAGTACCAGCTCCAGCGTTATAATTTACAATTTAATCTTGCAGAAAATTCCATAATACTAGACAGTGCCATTTAAATATGTTTTACATCAGCCGAGTGAAGAATGACCCATTTACTCTCACTTATAGGCTTTTCTATTTGCTTTCGCACTTCTCAATATGTACCTTCCTCTATGCAAAATTCCTCTCTTTCTCCTTTTTTCATTTAGATACAAACTGAAATAATAGCACCCAAGAATAAAATCTAACTATTTTTTGTTGAAAGTAAATATTTTTAAATGAAAAGTCTACTGTTATATTTTTGTTTCAGAATTAATATTTTTTGGTTGAAAATTCAACTATTTTGTTTGGTATTTAACTATTTTCTTAAGTGTGATTTTTACTCCAAATTGAACTATTTCAACATTGGTTGAAAATTGATCGTTTTTAGTATAATATTCTACAATTTGTTTGATTATTCATGTATTTTGTTGTAATTTTGTTTTTTTTCCAGAGAATTAATTTTCTTGATTAAAAACCGAACTCATTGGTTGCAAGTTAAACCACTTTGTTAGAAAGTGATTTTTTTAGATGATTATCCGTCTCTATATAGTTAAGAATATGTTTATTTTTTGGTTGAAAATTAGTTTTTAAACTGAAAATGTAACTTTTCCATTATTGGTTGAAAATTGACCGTTCTTAATCATTTAAGTAGATAATTATTCTTCTTGATGGACAATTGGACTATTTTATAGAGAATTCCCCTTTTTTCGATTAAAAATTCAACAATTTGGTTAGAAAGTTTGTTCTCTCTTGACTGGAAAATCGTACCTGCCTAAAAATTTAATTTTTCTTCACCAGATTGGTCTTACAGGTTTGAAAATTTGTTAAAAATTAGCCTTATTTTGGTTGAAAATTAAACTGTTTGTTCTAAATTGGAATTTCCTTGTTGAAAATTCATGTTTTTGTTGAAAATGTATCCTTTTTAGTTGGAAATCCAACTATTTCATTGGAAATATAATCATTTTGTTAGACATTTAATTTTTTGTTGAAAATTTAATGCTTTTTTTTAAATATTTACTTTTTTCGTTAAAAATTTTATGGTGTTGATAAGAAATTTTTTGTCTTTTTGATAGAAAAAGTCATAGTTTTGGATTGAAAGTTCAACAGTCATGTAAAAGATTCGTATTTTGGCTTGAAGTTTAAACTATTTGGTTGCAAATGCAACTATTTGGTTGATAATTATTTGTTTCAATGCAACTACCCGTGCAGGAATTGCCCAGTATGGTCCCGATTTTCGATGTGGCCCCGATCGGGTTTGCCACATTGTGGCTGTCGCATGGCTACTCTTGTGGTTCGGGTCGGAACCACATATCGAGAAAATACCAGTTGTAAATTGCAGCGCCATCTGCTGTGCCGACCGCCTGATATATATGATGTTTCATTTTATATTTTCCACAATACGGCTCGGTTTTGAGTGTAATGTGATTTCAAAAATAATTAAAATATTATAAAAACGAAAAGTACCTTACGGGTACGGAAATATAGGTCAATTGCTGCCATTCCCTAGTGCGCAATGAGGATAAAGGTAAGTAGATTTATCAAAATCGGTCGAGCAAACCTAACCTGAAAATAAATTGAGAACAATAAGTTAAGAAAACTATATAAACATTAATTTAAAAGTAGGAACGTTAGCAGAGGTTATGTTTGTGATTTCACAAACTGTTCCTTTCGATTGTTTGGAAAAGAAGGCAACTTTGTACAAGGGTAGACAGCAAGGCCACGTGTAGCCATGCGTGATTCATTCGCTTAAGTTTATGTTAATTAATTATGCTAATAATTCTAGTACAACCTGCTACACGAAAATAAGTTTACAATGAACTTATGAGCAAAATAAACCTTTCAACGACAGTGAAACGTTCGTGTAGGTACATCTTAATTTGTACTTTCTCTCTTTCAAATTTCCGACAGTACAATCTAGAAAGTTCACTTATAATTTGAACAAATTTTTGTTTTGCTTGTTGCACAAATAACCCTTGGGTATTTAACCGATCCAAAATTCTCCAGTATGCTATTATTGTGATAATTGAGACAATTTCTATCTACAACATTAGTGTATTGCAAAAAAGGTACGGATAGTTGCTTTAGAATTTTCAGTGTGATAACCTCACTTTGCTAGTCTTTGTTGCATGAACAGGACTACAAAATGCTGAACACCAGTTTAATTTATATTAAGTTGGACTGAAAAATATGAAAGATGTTCTGTTTTGATTTTCTAATATTTTTTAATATAGTATAAAGTTCTCAATTTATTGTTTATTTATTACTGCAAGAAAATTTAAATAATAGTATGGCTGAACATAAAAAAATAAAAGGGCGCTGCTCTGGGCCAGATCCGACCGTCCTTATGGATGCCCAGTCTGGCCCTGATCAGGCTAGGCGTTTCATTTGAAACTGGCGCTGGAAGGATTGCCCGACTGGGCCCACATTCTGCCACATCTGGGCCCGACCCGCGCCACGCCAAAATTTCTGCACGGGTAATTGGCTGAAAGTTCAAGTATTCGTCATCTTTTTTGTTAAAAATTCATTCTTGTGTTTAAAGAAAATTAACCTTCTTTGGTGGGAACATTCTTTGTTGAAATTTCATATTTCTTGGTTGAAAATTTGCCTATTGTCTAAAGAATTCGTCTTTTTGGCTTGAAGATTTGACGTCGCAGTAATCTTAACGCCAATTTTCCTGCTTTTTATTCAATTTGAATGCACTTAAATTTCATTTTATACTAGGAAATGCCAAGAATAAATGGGTCGCATCATGAAATGATACTTTGAACGAATTTTTCAACAATATATTCAAATGATACCCAAGTTTTACGACTATTGAGACCGTCACGATTCCTGGGACACTTACCCTAATTCTGTTTTGTTACAAAATTCAATTCTCTGGTTAAGAAATCGTCTCTTCTGATTGAAAGTTCAACTTTTGGTTGTAGAAGCAACTGTTCAGTCTGAAAGTATTTTTTTTTAATTCAACTACTATTTGGTTCAAAAAACAAGTGTTTTCTCTCACATTCGACTTTCTAGCTTATAAACTCAACTCTTGTTTCAAAAATTCATCGTCACATTCAATTTAATATGGTACCTGTCAATTAATTTTATTCAAAAGAATTTATACCCTTATTATTCTCCATTTTTCTTGAAAAATCACTCTATTTCTCCTGTTTTGAAAGAATTTTTGGTTGTGAAATGTTTTAAAATGTTTCGTGTGTATGTGTTATCTTTCATTTTAGGAATTTATTGATAGTATTGAAGACAAAATTTTGATCCAAAATACGGGGTGGGGGGGGGGGGGCTGTTCGTATTTATGACATCAACCTTGGATGTTCAAGTTTGTGAGATGATTGGTGACATAGTTTTTGAATAGACCCCTACAGGAGACATAATCTCAAAGTTACTTTTTCCTTTGATAAGACTCCTCTAGGATTGTAATGGTCTCTTACAACAATCTAGATTTTTAGAAATCTTACTGTAACTATACACTGCATTCAAAACCGGAAAACCTACTTCTATTTTCGATCCCAAAAATGATACTCCATTTATTAGAAACTTGTATTATGGTGCATGTCGAAATTTAAATGAAATTTATAATGAAAAGCATAGAAAGTCGTGAAGTCACGCGAGTGTCTCCTAATTACGAGTAGATTCTTCTATCTCTGGATCTGAGTGTAAGTATATTGATCCGAGTATTATTCACACGAGCTTCCATCTGCTACATCATTATCCGCTCCATTCAGATCCTGTGTCTCGTCATGTGCAGAAATATTGTATCTAGCATAATTGTACTTTCACACTTTCGTTGTTTCGCCTGACCACGAGAGCCTCGATCTTTTATGCAGTATGTGGATTACTAGATCTCTGGAACACGGAAACGGTCAACGACAGATGTTTGCACAAGGGTCTATTGGTGCCAGGTTTATTATTGCAGGAATTCATTATAGACCCTGATAAATCGCACATGATGGTTATGCGCAATTAACAGGATGTTATAAGAGAAGACTGCAGAAGCGGTAAGAAGCTTCCTGCATGCCAAGAATACGAATATCAGGTTTGAAACTGTTCTAACCAGATATTGTAGATCAGATTCCTATCCATGATCTATAGTAAGCGTTCATTATTTGTATTGATAACTTCTATTTTTTAACACGTTTTCAGTATGATTTTAAATTGAATCGTATTAACTGGTCCAAGGTCAAATTTTACTGCAAATTGTATCAATTATATCAATCAAATTGCACGATCAAAATTGAGCTATTTCATATGAAAGTATTCGCAAATAAATATTTTTCAAAACTAAGACATGAAACATGAAACAGTTCGATTTACTCAAATCGTATAGTTCGAGTAAATAAAAATAGTATAGCTAAAGTAAACCTAAATTTCATCTGAAATATAAGCTACACCTTAAATATAGCTTCTTGAGTATGACTGAAGTATCCTTTCTATAAAAGTATGGAAATTTATAAAATTTGATAGATTCTCTATCCCAACAAAACATGATATTGAATATAATTCTGTACATTTATAGAAAAATCAATCAAAATCTATCAAGAACGAAAACCTTAATGAGTTCTATAAGCATATTTAATACAAATCCTATCAAATTGAATCGAGCAAATTACACGAATCAAATTCTATCAGCACACTTCATAAACATTGATGTCAAACTCCATCCATAGAGAAATCCTATACATTTCTATAATCATATTTTCATTATTCCTCTATCAAATATTATCTGCACAGAACTTGTATCGAGTCCTATCTTCCACAATTTTGAAAATTTTAATCAAATTCTATCCATCGAGAAATCTCTTACTTTTCTGTCGGCAGATTCTTGTTAAAATGGTATCAAACCTTACTGTAGTACACGACTTCTATCAAATCATATGTCCCAAAATCTATGCAGATTTTATCCAACTATATTGAACGTGAAATTTTATATTTTTCTATCAAAATAAGAATAATCTGATAGAAAAGTGATTTATCGATAGATAGAGTTAGATAAAAACTTTCAAGATTCTGGAACATAGGATTTGATGCACGTATTCTGCGGTTAACATTTAAGAGACTTTCAATGAGTAAGTTTTAAAAAAAAAGAATAAGGATTTGATTTGATTTTTAACCAAAAAAAAGTATGAAAGCAGATAGAAATGATGGATATCATATTTGATAGAATTGAAATAGATTTCCATCAACAAAGTATATTCAAATGAATAAGTATCTGAATGTATAGGAATTACTGGGACAGTGACCTATTTCATTTTAATAGTAGTAAATTATTTTAATATGGTAGAATAGTTAGTTGATAAAATCTTTAAGAAACGACAAAATTGGTGCTATTTTTATCTCACGAAATCTATTTTAGAGTTTGAATTCAACTTCCCAGTTTCTTAGCATTATTCAAAATCATCAAAACAAGAGGATGTATGGTTATAAGAAGTTGATAAACTGTTTATTGTTTCATGTGTGTGCGGATAAGAGATCCAGTAATCTTTGATTCCTAACCATAGCCATTATTAACGCATGCAAGATTTTGAACAAGTCATTATTTTGATGGAAAACGTCATGTTAAATTTTTAATAATATAGAGTCAAATAAGAATTTGTGTAATGATCATATGAGTATATATTTTAATTTCTTTCTCCGCATCTTACTTAAATTAAAAGTTGCAAATAATTTTGTATTAGTTTGTGGATATCATGATTCTGAATCTCTATGTTTATGTTTTTCAGGTCTCCAATGTCATCATGAATAATGCATTGCTGGTTCTTATTTCGTATTCTATTTTTATTTCATATCTTTAATTGACATACTTCAACTATACTTTACTGTTATATTTCAGCTATACTTCTAACATTACATACAAATATACATGAAGTATGGGATCATCCTATTTGTCATACTTTGTATATACTGTTTGAGAAACGACTTCTATAAGATTTTCCAGATCTTTTTCCAGAAGAATTTCACATCAAATTTTTCTCACTTTGGATTCCATAACAAACTTTCGAAACATAAAAAAATCCGCACTTGAGAATTGTTGCTTAAAACCGAACTTTTTTCCTTATCATTTGTTACTAAATTTTTTTAAAGTATATATACTTTCATTGAATGATAACTTATGTTCTCGCGAAAGAGATTCTCTGAAACTGGACATCATTTAATTTTCAATAATGAATTTAATATTTCTGTCTGAAGCATATATGAATATAAAATAATGTGAACTAGCAACATCAATCGCGGGCTACCCACGTGTTTAGCTTCTTCCGTTCAAAAGAAAAATAATTGTTAACACTAGCTCAAAATGATGAATAAATTATGATGAAATCATTAAGGACATATTTATGAACTACTTTTCGCAATGTTATATGCTTCCTCATTTTTCCCCAACTACTTCCCTCGTTAATTTAAGCATGGCAATTTCAATTGTTCTCGCAACCAAGCAAAATACTTTGTCAAATGTCTTTTCAATTCAATACGTTACAATCAGTGTAATAAATTTAAGCTCTGGGACTGGATCGGAAAATTCTCTTTACATTGAGGTGTTTTGAATAAATAATATTTGAGTCATATAATTTGTTAATATTTCATTTTATAAAGTTATTATTACAAATTATTTGCACGCGCGAAGTTTCCATTGATGTTCAAATTATTAATATGTTAATATTTACAGGTAGCCATCAAAAATTTAAAAAAAAATAAAAAAATTCTTCGTCATTTTCTGACTTAAACATTCTAGCATGAGAAAAATGTATTCAAGTATTGAAAACTGAACTCAAAATTAAATCATTCAAAACGAAACGTTTCGAAATTCTAAGCTTCTAAAATAAAAAATTGAATATAAAACTATGAGACGTTTGTCAATTCTACATTCAAGTTAATAATAACTAAGTTCATTATTAATTGGAAGCTTTTAGATTATTATTGGTTCTCTCTCAAGGGCTTAAACACTATTTAAAAATAAAACATTCAAAACAATCCTAGGCATGCAAATCGCACAGGGTGGTCGCTTAACAGGGAAATGACTCAATTTTTAGGCATATTATCTTAATTAGAAGAAATTCAAAATGCAGCTTTGGAGAACTGAGCCATTAAAAATTAGAAGCGTATTATTTTTAAAATTGTTGAGAAAAGTTAAATTTTTTTGAACTGTAAATAAAAATGGTTTGATAATTTTTTCAGAAAAAACTTGGATTTATTCTAACATGTAGTGTATTGAAAATCTTAAAGTAGGTTCA
This sequence comes from Andricus quercusramuli, assembly GCA_932178445.1. NCBI lineage: Eukaryota > Metazoa > Arthropoda > Insecta > Hymenoptera > Cynipidae > Andricus > Andricus quercusramuli. The sequence continues at coordinate 55,662 of CAKNXH010060633.1, forward strand.
CATTTTTTAACCGGAAATATTTCAATTTTGTAATTAATAAAAGTTTAAAAATTTACAGTCGAACAGCAATGTATATTAGAAAAATAAGTTTTAATATTCTTCGAACATTTTGAAAATCAGATATCTAATTTTTAAAATTTTCATATCGAATTCAAAAATGCTTCAGTATGAAACTTTGTGAGTCTTTTTGTCACCTGGCAGATCTTTGATAAGAAATTTTGAAAATCCTTTTTGCCGATCATTAAAATTGAAAATTCAAACTTCAAGATGACAAAACTGTATTTATAAATTACGAACTAAATCACTGAAAATTGGAAATCTTTCAAATTTAAAGAATTTAAAATAAAAAAATACAAACACCTGAAATTTCATTACTATAATTTATTACTAAACGGAAATCTTGTAATTTGGAAAAATATTATTCTAAGGGCTACCAACTAAGAAACTATTTGAAAATTTGTATTTTGAGCTGGTGATAAAATTCAATTATTCTACAGAAAAAACCTTAAAGATGAAGGAATTTTATTTGGTGAGCATACAAAATAAAACATTTCTACTACGGGACAGTGCAAATTAAACGAATCCGAACTTTATTTAAAATTTCAAAATGTTTGATTACCGAAAATTCTGATATTAAAACTTTTCTATACTCAAACGTTTTGAAATTGTTATCATTTTGAGTACTTTAAATAATTCAAAAATGTTCAATTTGTTGATTAGACTTTTCTAAATTCAACCGTTTCAATTTTAATAGAAAAACTGAAACTTACGAAAGGGAAAAATTAGAAGTTCAGTATTCAGAATGCAAAGTCAGAACTCTGAAATTGTAATAATTAAATATTTTGAAGAATATATCCAGTTAATGAGGTATCATATTCAGATAGTCTTATTTTGATTTATTTTCATTCGGATCAATTAAATTTTTCAATTTTGAATTTCAAATCGTTTAATTATTAGTAATTCGTTTAGAATTAATATGCATGCCTGAAATCTTCAGAAAAAATATTTTTCGTTCGAAAAATATAAATTTTTAAAAATCTTCAACTAAAAATCGTACAGCTTTGAGATATTACATTTAAAATCGAAAATTGGAATAGAGTACAAAACAAGATTGCTATGATTCCAATTTTTGAAACAGCATAACTTCAGGCCTTACAATTCAAAATCGATTCTTTCAAAGTTAAGCTTGAATATTTTAATGTTTTCAAACATTTTGCAATGAAACATAATTCAATTATCAATGCCTGGTTCCAAAATCTTATCATTTTTAAGGCTGAAATTTGATAAATTGTTTTCTTATTTTTCATTATTACAAATCTATTCTGGGAGCATTTAATTTAAACTGGTTTAATAAAAAATTATTCAAACTGAAAATTGTGCAAAATCATGTTTTCCAATTTTATATTCGGCAATTTGGAATTTAAGGAATCATACAATTTTGTACGTTTCTTTAAACCTAACAAATTGAAATATTTCAATCTAAAATTATTAAATTTCAAAGTGACTAAAATTGAAACCAATCAATTTAGAATATTCGAGTCTCAAATTTCTCAATATTCACCTAGATTTGATAGTAAAAGTGTCCTGATATTTTTAATACGATATTGTGAAATTTGAAATTGTAAACTTCGCAAAATTAGGAAATTTCAAATCAAATCTTTTCGATTTTAGGCTTTCGAAGGAATCGAACTGTCTTAGAATTACGCATTTAGAATTAATTTGAAGTTGGAATTATCTTGAATGCATGATTAATAGAAAATTACTGACATAGCCTTAGTGCAATAGTCACTGATTTTTCGGTACAACTACGCTTCTGGCATAAGCTCTGTTTCACAAGTTACTTAGAAAAATCGTCTTCATTCTGACCTAATATTCACTTCCGTGATCTGCCTTGTAATTAGATCCTTTCATAATAAAAACTGAAATTAGGTAAAGGAAATTGTTTTCCGGCATAGTGATTTCAAAGCTAAAACTCTTGTATTGTGATGATCTGTCACGAGATAAAGAGAAAGAATAAAGAATTTATGAAGAGCAGAGTGACGTTTTAGTTCATTCTTGGTTCATTGCCGTCAGATTGCAAGCAGAGTTATATGTGCTTGATAAAAATCGCATACGAATCGCAAGGTGAGGTAGGTCGATTGCGTAACGGTGAACGGTATAATCATGTACTGCAAGTGCGTCAGATTTTTATAAGTGGAGCAACTGCTTTCAGGAGGTTTGGAGTCTATGTTTTTTTTTATTCAGTGTTAAGAAGAGCTCGATGCTTCTTTGGTCGAAGTATGCGCTCGACCGGAGACTTCAATGCGTGGGCTGAAGTCCGCTTGGAATCTCGTACTGTGTGCTTTCTTCTTTATTGGTCGCTGATCTATTTCCAAGTTGTTGCGACCTTGTGAAAACGATTTCTAAAATGCTTCTAGGATTGATGCGAATCATTTCTTCAATTTATGGTTCGAATATATTAAATGATTAATTTTGAACTATGGAATACGTTTTGAAAAAAAATGAATCAAAATTTTTATTATATTATTCTTATTTTTTCATAATTGAAAATATCATGAGGAGGATTGTCAAATGTCAAGATATGACTGAAGAAGCTATATTTGATGTCACTGAAAATAAAAGAAAGTGGAGACAGATGGCGCCACTGTTCGCAGAGGGCATTGATTATTATTTTACATTATATCTTTCTTCTCTAAACCTGGCAATTAATTTTCTATATAGATCATTGTTCACATGAAAAGAGGTACAATTTTACAAAAAAGATTAAATTTTCTCTTCTTGTTAAAGAATTTTTGTTCACGAAATCAAAACTGGTTTCTTTAAAAAATTAAAATTTTCTTAAAATTCACACATTCAGCGAAGAAATCAAACATTCATTATATTGTTATTTGTGTTAGCAAATATAATTTTTAGCGAACATTATTTTTTTAAACAGTGATCTCAAATCAAATTTGTTGAACGGTAATGGTTTTTACGTAGAAAGAATTGTTAAAAAATAGAAGATATTAACGACAGAGAAAAGATAGTTTGTATGTCACACTGTCGTCTTGAATAATTAAAATAATTAAGAAGACGCCCAATTGAAGGATTCGAGATTGGAATCAATGGAATTGAAAATTTTTAGAATATAAAAAAAATTGAAGTTGATAATTTGGAATTTATGAATTGAATATTTCATAGTATCCATATATATGTAATGTATTATTTATGGAACAGTTCATAACCATCCATTACTTGGATTTTGAAAAAAAATTTGAAGATAGACAATTTTCTTTAAATTGGAATGTAAACAGTAATCACATGAATTAATGTAAGTTGTGCGTATCGTTTAATCATTGGCAACCAAAATGGCACTAGCGTTTGCAATTATATTTAGTAATAAAAAGCCTTCTCGGAGGATTTTTTAATTTTCAATATAAATTGGTACAATTATATTATTATATTTATTATTATGATGAAAAAATTATTGCACTAGATAAAATGAAGAGCTCTCAATAAATTGCTATGATGCATTCTAATAAGAAATTATCGAAAATTGAACATGTATATAGAAATAAAAGTAAATAATCAATCAGTGAAATCAGAATGATCATCTTGATTGGTGCTGCTGTCACATTTAATACCACTTACGAACAATACCGACAACTTCACCTCATTATGATGAACATGATCATTTGGATTATCGATTGGTACATATCATGACTTTTTATATCAAATTATTAATGTACTGAAGGTACGGAAAAATTTTAATTGAGTGGTGTAAATTTCGCACACCCCGCCCCCTTATCAGCTCACCCGAAATTTTAGAATTGATATAATCTCTATATTTAATTATCGTTCAGGAACAAAATTAAATTTGATTCCCTTTTTCAAATCCCGTTCTTAGTGCATTTTTAAGCATGGAAAATAAGAATCAATTTTAAAAATTTTGATTTTACTATTTCATTAAATTTCTCGAAAATAGAGTTCGAAATGGATCTTATATAATTTTTTTTCAACAAGAATTCTTATTTTTGCATTAGGTGTGCATTTTGATTATTACAATGTTGTATCAGATAGGTTATCCATGAATTTATTTACAACAGCTCTGATAGTAACAAAAAACAGTAAAACTAGGTGATTAGAATTGATGCAACATTTACAATATTTTATTTTCCGAAACAACACAATTTGAAATAATGTACAACAGAATAGACAATTTCTTAACGGAACGGGATGTTGGTTTATAATACAGAGTGTCCACAAGTGCAACAAAAAAATACCTGAGAAATGTATATTACAACTCAGGTATATTTCTTTGGGACAAGACGTACACGCCGTTCGCCATTCTTTATTTTGAGAGCAACATTGGTCAATACAACCATCAACACATGGAATGCGAGCATACAACAAATAATAAATAATTATCAATAAGTCTTAAATAAAATAATGATTAACGAAGTAGCTAATGGTATAAGGAGTATTTCGCGGGTACTGGCTTCCTTGTCGATTCGCTGTAGAATGTACGACTATTTACGGAATAGCAGACATACAGACAGAGGTAGGTTTCAAGTAAGAAGTAGGGCGAGGGCTCCTGACCCACGCGATGAAAGAAGAAAAGTTGGAGAAAGGGACAGCAAAGTTTCGAGAGGTACGATACATGAAGAATAAGAAATAAGATGAGAAAAACAGGAAATCGGAAAATCAGAATGATCGAGAAACAGGAAATATCGAAGAGTAGGAAAGTAGGAAAAATCAAGAAGTACGAGAAATCCAGAGCTGAGAAAGATCGAGAAGTAGAAAGTCCCGCGGAAGATCGTAGAAAGTTGAGAAGGAAGAAGGTCACGAGAGAAACTGAGTAAGAGGTTCAAGAAGAGAAAGAAAGAAAGGAGGATGGAAGAAGGAAGAAGAATGTAGAAAACTTTCTATTTCACGATTCAAGGTTTTTGCGATGGTTTATGGGCGCTGTAGGCGATTTCGTGAACGTCTTGGGGCAAACTTCTGGCCCATCCGTGTCCACTGCTGGATCCACCACTACCACCACCGCCACCACCTGGATAGCCTCCGAAATCTGCACCACCACCTCCACTCGAGAATCCTCCATGACCACCATCGTCGTGGCTCACGTGACTGCTGGCTCCATGGTGCGGATGTGCAACTACTTCATATGTCACATGCTTTTCCTTAGCTGCAAGCAATTTTTTAAGTCCAATTATGGATGAAATCACTAAGGCGATTTTGCCGATTAAGAGAGCTTTTCCAGCAATCAGAGCAATTGCACCTAAGGCCAGGGGTAATAAAGCTGCTGCCTTGAGAGCCACCGCCATCATGATTGGTCCCAAGATTTTTTGGGCCTTTTCTGAAAAAAGGAACAATAATTAATTTTTCTATCGAAATATAATCGGTTCGTTAAAGCACAATGAATACTTTTAAGCAAATCCTTTGTATTATCAGTAATATGTGTGAATATAATACAACTTGCAAAAGAGTGATTAAAAGACACAAAATGTTTCAGGTAGTTGGCCATCTGGAGCTAATAATTCTCTCAAACTTGACCCTTTTAATGAAGAGTATCAGGAAATGCAGTTTCATATATCGCAATCCATATTTATATCGTAATAAAGTTTAAAATTAGGCTTCGCACAAATTTCAAGCATTATAAACGCGCTACGGAAGGCTAGCCATGTGTAATACGTATTGTAAGTCGAGCAAACAGGTTAATAAATGACTGACGCAATATCCGATGCATGAAGTTCACTTGTCGCAAACTGAATGTTCAATCGAATGAAAAGCATCATTAAAATTAATTATTGCTTTGATATCCTTGCCCAAATTCAATGTTCAATTTACGAAAGTAGATACTACATTTTAAAATCAGGCAACTCTGAATAAATCTAGTCAAAATATGCATTCGATTTCGAAAAAGAAGTGTTGGATCGACTATCTCTGAATCTATTATACTTCATCATTTCACTCATATTGAAACTGATTCGTTTTAAGTTGATTTGCAGGAGATTGCGGTATGAATTCAATGAAGCAGAAAGAAGGTGATAAAACGACGAAGCACGATGGATGTAATCGATTGATGGAATATTCTGGAATTATTCTCGAGGCTATTAATCTGAAATATCTAAAGTGGAATAGGCGAAGGTCAAGGAGAAGTACCTAGACAACCAGGAAGGAAAGTGTGTCAAAAATCTCGCATGGCGAGATTGTCCCTCTTCCTTTTTTTATATGTCTTTCTCCGCTTCGCATTACCTCTCTCGCATTATTATTCGATCTCTCTCATTTTATATCTTTCTCTTTACACTCTTGGCGATCTTATGTTTCTCATACGAGAAGTTCAAGGGGAAGTGGAACCCGTTCTTCAGTGGGTCAACGTCTGCGAGTGAGATCGTCTTCATCGTCTCTGTCGCAGCTGCTATTTATCGTGACCACGAATGCTAAGCATCCTATGTACATGTGTGGCGTTTCTTACGTGACAAAGCAATATGTAGGTAGACAAATCAGTTTGCAGTCGAGTGTGTACAATTTGATTGTTTGAGTTTCTTTTCAAAGGATAGTACTTTGAATACAATGATTCCTTAGTACTCGGAATTCAATTGAGAGTATTAAATTCAGCAAATGTAGTCCGAGACCCGGGGCGATTCCGTGAAATCAACATAAAAGGAGTGTAATAATGGACTAGTCTTTATTCATATGGGATTATTTTGACCTTAATTCCTTTTCGTGAGTTTGTTTTGGTGAATACGTGAGAGAGTAATTACGTCTCTTACGAATGGAAATTTGCAAAACATAGACGATTTCAAGACATTCTGTTGGATTGAGTCCAATGTTTACCGTTAAATCGATAGTCAGATGTTGCTATCAATTATAATCAAAGAATTCTGGGTAAAGAAAAATGAAATGAAAATGTAAATTTGCAGTTACTTAGGTTTCAAATAATTCAATTGTAAAGTTAATTAGTAAGCAATGAGGAATGAAGTTTTCAATTATTTTTTGTTGGTTGATATATTAATTAGAGTAAAGTGGAGCAGTTAGGGAAGCGTTAATTACATTGAGGTAAGCATTTTAAATGGTAGATTGAACTAAAATGGAATGGATGAAACTAATTAATTGGAAATGATAAATTTCAATTCAATGGATTAAGATTGATATTTGTTTTGGAACTACATCTGACAATGATATAAAACAAGAATACTCGGATTAAAAATAACGTTAGATAACTTTATAGTTCAAGTGCATCGATAGCATGTTTTATAAACTTTCAGTAGACAAAAAATTGTTAAGTAAGCACAGGTTTGATTATTTACTTAGTGAAAAATGAAATGGTTATAAGCATCTATGAATATTTCATACAATTAGGTCCCCATTATAAGCTACGACAAATGTAAATAGTGGATAACATGTCCCGGTTCTGGAATTATGTTTAATTATTTTTGAAGTTAAGCTGAAAGTAATAAGACCATCTTATGCATTTTAAATTGAAAAACTGTTAGTAGCATAAGTTCCAAATTTAGCGTCAAATATTTCTAAACCATGTATAAAAGGCTTATTTTATGCAGATAACAATTTTCGTCAATCGCATTAAATCGAAAGATTATTTCATTTCCATCAAAAATTTCAGAAAAGAATTGTATTCCCTTTATGAATGATTAAAAAATTTGTCAGGCATAACTGAAATAATGCTTCTTTGAGCACAATAGTTTGAAAACAAAAATACAATTCTTCACAAATGTTTTAAAATTTTTGAGCATTTTGGGAAAGTTGATATTAAAGTGATCATACATTTTTCGACATGATACCATAAATTCATAACCTCTTTCAAGACATAATTTTATTATTTTTAGTATTTTTATTATTATGTTTCCAACTATTATCAACGTAATTTTTCATGACTAGAAAATGTCAAGAAGTAGAAAATGAAAATATTCAGTTACGTCCTAACTTTGGCTATTTTTTCTAAAAATTATATTCTAGCTTTATAAATACAATTTCATAATTAAAAAAGTGAAAATGAGTTTTTGAATGGAAATTAAGAAAGAGTGATCTGGCAAAAAAGGGATTAATTTCTATAGTAACTGAATAATCATCAAAATTGTGCAATAATTATGTTATCACAATAGGTTTAGTTTTGGTGAAATTGCTCATTAAAATTCAGTCTCTAATCTTTAAATCAAATAAATTAGTTTATAGATTATTTTGAAAAATTCTCTAGTATTCAATACAATTACTCTCCTTCATTGCTAGAGATTCATTACGTATTCAACTAATAATAATCCGTTATCACCCAAACGTTATATTGGTCTCTTCGTAATGATTAAAATATTAATATATTTTATGTAAATTATATAAAAATATTAATATAAAAAATATGAAACGTAATCTTTTTTCAATGCATGAATTTTGTGATTTTGAAATTATGTAGCTACATTTTTATTTTATTATTCGTTAGGAAATTCGAAAGTATGGTTCAATGTTTAGTGAATTTGTAAATTTAATTAATATGAAATACAAGAGGAACGTCCGGTACATTTAAATTTTTAAAGATGTTTTAAAAACATAATCGTGGCCGTTCGTCCACATTTTTGCGAAAAATAGTGAAAATCTTGCAACTTGATTGGGGGAGTTTGAGAATGGAAGGGGTATCTATTCGCCCCACGAAAACTAATCGTCGGAAAAGCTGGACAAATGCATATATTATTAGCATACAACAACAATTTTATTGCTAAATTTATCATGTTCATATTTAAAAAAAAAACATTTTCAAATAAAGTTTTACTCTAAAAATGATTTTTCATGATACAAATTTTTTTTACAAAATAAAGCTTCAAAATAGTTATACACAGGGACAAAAATATTAGGAAATATATATATGTATCAATTCTATCCAGTTTTTCCAATTTCTCGAGGTAGAAGAAAACATTCGATACAAGAATAATCAATAATATAATCATCATGTTTTAGTATAACGGGAAATGGACATCTATGATAGAGAAGTGCAACGTTTCATAAAATTTGTTTGCCCGGGTTGGGACTCGAACCCACGAGAGCGTGATAATTTTTAGTTACTCTGTTATAATATCACCCAAGCAATCTACCATCTGAGAGGCGCTGCCTACTCAACAAACTACGAATAATATATACTCTATAATAATGAACGATATAACTTTGATACTCAAATATTCAACTTGACTTTTATAGCTACACATTCATAATGTATAGATTTCTATTCTTTAAAATAAAAAAAAATGTGTTCATTGTACTTTTTCAAATGTACTCAAAAATATGAATACTTACTCTTTTTGCCTCTGCCTTCATCCACGCTATCACTAATATCCTCAAAACTTCTTCCAGCTGATTCGATGGCTCCAAGGATGTCGCTACCTTTAAGGTCAACTTTCACAGAGTGGGTCCTCAAGAACCTTCCCAGTCGGTCAAACAACAAAGTGTCAACATCGGAGTTGTCAATGGATCTGAAAAGGGAAAAATTCAATAAAAGGTATTCAATAATAATCCCGTGGACCAAGAAATACAAACTGAATGCAAAACACTTCTATTTGGATAAGATCAAATTGTATTTAATTGAAACCAACCTTGGTGCACCCTCTTCAGTAGTTCCAGTCTTCACAACAGTGATGCCCTCACTCAGAGTGATGTCTTCCTTATCCGCGAGCATTTTGTCCACAAAGGAAAAAACTTTGTACTTGATGCAACTCATGGAGTCCTTTTTCAAACAATCCGAATAGATCGTCGCCATGAGGTCGTTCTCGCCTGCATTTTTGTCACTGGTCGGAAGTGCTGAGGTCGACGCCACCGCCAGGATAAAAAGAATCGATAATCTGTCAAACATTTTGATTTGTTTTGTTGTTACGAGTCTATTCTACGAACTGCCGTCGTAGAACCCAAACACGTGTTCCCGCGTTTTGCAGTCACGTGTTCACCGGAAACCGAGGAAAAGGGTTCCCTTTGCTCTCACTCTCGAGATTTCCTCTCGTGTCGCTCAGATGCGTCGACGGGCACCAAATGCGAACGGTTGACTTGTGTGTTGCATCTAAAAGACCATGCTTTGCTTTTATACCAAGAGAGGCGATACGAGAGGATTTCACGTGCTCGCAGGTCCCGAGGAGTTTGTAGGCATCCCCACTCGCACCTTCTTTCCCTTCCAGTGACCCCCAAACCCCTCTCTCTCCCTCAAGCCACCAACCACTTCAAGAGAGACCCCTTATTCCCCACACTTGGTTATTTTGGCAAGATAAAAAAGACCACCAACAACGGAGGACTCCAGGAGTTGGGGATGAACAAGTGGAAGAAGGAGGCAAAAAACATCGACTTAGGTCAACCACTGATGGTCTCTCTTCTCTGCCGACAAGAGCGAAGACCTACTTTGGGACCCATTAACAAGCGCCAAAGAAAGGGGGGAAATTACAATTGCGATGATATGAGTTGGGAAAGAATCTTTATGATGACCCGTGATGATCACTGATCACCGGGGGAGGGAAATCTTGAGAGCCTTCATCTAACACCTTACCCATTCATCAGGACCACCATTCCAGTCATCCATTGCCATTCTAGAAATCATTCCCACGATTACCTACTTGTCGAGGATTACTTCCCGAGGAGCTCTTTGGTTGGAATCACAATTTTCCTTCAGGATCAACTTATTTGTCGACCTTCTGCTTATTTATCAGACACTTCCGACAGCCGTTCCCGAAATGCAAAGTGAGTTTGCAACGGGGATTTATAATGTGGGAAACTGTTTGTTCAAGGATGCAAGGATGAATCTAGAACAGAATCTATGGAGTATGGACTAGTCGTAAACTATAAACCTATGGGGATATTAACTAATTACAACAATTCTTTACTACGTCGTTTGCAGAGTTGCAGAGCACTACAGCGGAGTTGATTTTTGCGAACCTAGAAATATAGATTCTGCCCATTTCTTTAAAAAGTTGCATAATTTCCAAGAAAAGTAGGGAAGTGTCGCAACGGCTAACGTGCTCTCGAATATCATCACAAGTATCAAATGTTCTAATTGTAAACACTAAAAATTTAAAAAAAAAATTATACTTCTTGTCTTTTTGTCCCTTCAGTTACAAATATTGTATGGATAAATTCCTGTAATAATTTCCTTTTCTTCTTATTGACGTTCATGAAATTTTGCGGAAAAGACTATACATATCAGATAATAGGTAATCTGCAGAAATTACAAAATAATACACTTGAAGATATTTTATTTCAATAAAAGCACGAACAAGTCTGTAAATAAATAAATCAAGGTTTCATTTCAACAGATATTGCAAGGAAATATATAAAGCTATTCATTTTTTATTTGAAAATTTAGTATAATATTCTTGGAATTCTCTACTTGCTTTTAAACATGCGTGAGTTCTTTAAATTGAGGCGAAATTCTCTATTCAGAGGAATTTCTATAAATTCACTTGTAATCTCTTGAACGATGATAAATTTGTTTAAATTTCTCTCTACATTTTCCTTGAGTTCTCTATAACCGATTTTCATTCAATTTAATTAGGTGGAATTCAGATGGGTCAAGCTAACTTCAGATGAATTATTTCTGAATTTAATATATTTTTGAATTCCGTTTCATAATGAGTAGAGTTTAATTATACAATTTACCTTTTATCGAATTAAGCAAAAATTCTCTATTTAGATGAGTTTCTTCAAGCTTACTTCAAATCTTTTAAAATAAAAAAAATTGTGAAAATCATCTCTTCGTTATCCTTGATTTCTTTATAACAATCTTTAATTCAATTAAATTAAGTTGCGTTCAGTTGGTTTAGACTCAACGAAATTAAAACTAGTTGAAAAGAATTGAAATTTGAAGAAATTCAGGGAAGTGTATACGAATTTAAGTTAATTGGAGAACATATTGTTTTTGAATGGATATTCTGGAATGAATTTGAATTCCGTAAAATTAACTTGAATTTAATTATAAAAAATTGCTCAGTTCAGGCAGATTTTTCTCAAGTATGTTGAAATTTATTGAATAAATGAATTTATTTCTATTATTCTTTGGATTTTTCGAACTTATTTTAATCAATATACCGAGATGAGTTAAATTTACAAGAATCAAGTTCAATTCAGTGCTATTTTCTTAAAATCTCTTTTAATTCATTCAGTTGCGTTGAATTGTGTACACCGTTTGCATTCAGTGTATTTTTTCTGATGAGAAGAATTCTCTTGAATTTGTTCGAATTATCTTGAACTTATTTAAATTCAGTTGAAATTTCCCTAACTTCATGAAATTCGCTCAAATTAGTCCAACTTAGTTGGATTTAAACGACTCTTTTATAATATAAATTATTCATCTTACATTGTGATAAAGGGATTTTAATTTAAGGAATTTATCAATGAACTTTTACATCAAAATTCTAACTGGTCAACCCCTCATTTTATTATTATGTATTCTTGTATCCTTTTTCATCTAAAAGTCGCCTTCTTCAGAAATAATTATAAATAATGTAAGTCTTCTCACATACGGTATAGTTAAAGGATCTATAATTGGAATTCGAGGAAAAATAAGCATTTTTGGAGAAAAATTATGTCACATCTTCAAACTTGTAATTTGAAAAAAGTATATATATATTTATGTCAATAACAGCAAGAAATAATTTCCTTAATCAAGAACCAATTTCAAATATCGGAAGTAAATTTTACAGTGATTTCCATCAAAAAACAATTCAAGAATTTTTTCTAACATTTTCTGTCAATTGTAATTTTATATCCCATGATAAATTTGGACATTTTATATAAAAATTGTAAGTTCCTACATGAGTGTGATTCATAACCCAAACTAATTTACAATACTGTCTGTCAAGAAAAACCTTACGTGAAATTGTCGTTAAGATCGACTTTGCCACTGTTAGATATAGGAAAATAAACTATAATCTCAAAGACTATTACGTGAGTTTTTCCTTAGTGCGCCGGAATAAGTAACTATAATTTTCTCTATTTTCTCAAAGTATTTTATAAATTTTCATAGAAAACATATCAATACATTGTTTGCAATAAAACTGCGATGAAAAAACATTGGAAACTAGTTAAACATAATGAATTGATCACCAGTTCCCTTCTTCGAAATTCTATTCCTAATATTCTTTACCGAATTCATAACAATATCAAGGACAAAATACGAAACATGAAATCACGTCACACTAAGTCCCCAAGAACCAATAATTTTCCAGTTACTACATGAGATACGAGCATATAGAGAAACAAAAGTATAATGTAAAATACAGTTACGACAGGATGCCGGAAAAATACCGATTTGTAGGTTAGGTGGTTGATTTCTAGGTTGGGACATAATCGACAGAAGCTAATTAATATTGTCAGCATCGGGGAGGTACGAATTGGTGCAATTTTCATGAGCGATCGGCGCGACGGATCCAAACCGATCATTACAGTAGCATCATGGAGAGTCCTCCCATGTAGCATAGCGGTTCGACAGCGATTTCAGATTCTTTGCTTTAGGCTGACCGCAGTTTGGAAGGATAGCGTCGCGTCGTTTTGCGAGTAGAGCCTAATTATATAATGATTCTTGAATTTAATTGACCACTGGGTTGCCGTGGGCGCAAGTGTCGATCCCTTTCGAAATTCGTCAGAAAATGATCGACGCAAGAGGCTGCTGGAAACCGGGCCAGTCACCTATTTTCAACTGGGTCGACTAAGAAGAGATTCGCTCTTTCCGTGATCCCGATCCCCGTGAGACGAAGGGATCGAGACCTCTGACCGGCGAAATCAACCAATGCCTAAGGCAACTTTGTAACATAGTTTATTGATCAAGCACAACTTCATTTCAATCAGAAATTCTAGTTTACCTCCTATAATTACCTCATAAGCGTTCCTACGACTTTGACATACCAAGTCACCTAAGTATAGTGTACTGGACTTTCTGGAGAACATTATGATTTTATTGTCTATAGTAGAAAATACTGACACCTTCTGAAAATTTAAAATCAAGAAAGTATAAAATCTCTATAAAATTATGCGAACAGTCCCACACTCTCTGGGAAAATTTGGATGTAAAATTTTATTATCAAGAATGATACTCTGGGACTTTGGATGAAGAATAGAAGTCATTTGAAAAAGCAGTAAGGAAAAGAAGTGGAAAAGCAAAGTCGATTGGGAATCAGAATCTTGTTCTCAGAGGTTTCTCCGGACGAGATAGACGATCGAAAGTGCTTTTAGCCGTAAGATGCGACTCTAAAGTAGAGAGGACAAAACAGGAATAAGAGACGTTGTGAGGATATCTCGAGATGAAAGCTCACGTGAATCTGCTGAAAAGAATTAGTTGGTGTTTGCTAATTAGGCACATGACACCAATTAGTTGCAAGTATGCAGTAAAATCTAGTAAGAGACATGAAAACTCAACGGGATGTTAGCGGTTGGACGATTGTTTCAAAACCTGATTGTGGGTTCAAGAGACCAAGTCATTCAGACATGTATTCTACTGATACACCCTGTACACCATGCTAGTAAAATAAGATTGTATTAGTGAATAGACGTATCATACATAATACATGTGTTTGAAGTAAAAAAATATCTTGAAATGTGTGACAAAGCATAAATTTATCAAACTTAAGTGCATAATACAAGTAGTCGTATCTGAAGTCAAGAAAAAATGCAGACAACTTATAGGTAGAAATTCTAGTAACCTAGTGACACTTGAGTCTGATTCATCGCCTGTAGCTTATAACAGTGTATATGACGTTTGCTTTATATTCTTGAGAGAAGATGACGAGACTCGATTAATAAGACAATGAGACCTACAAACAGCTTTTAGTACAGTTTGATTATTATCTTTTCTCTCATTTTGATAGAATTTTTTTATAATGGCACATTTCTATTCTTGAAAAAACAGAGAAGAGTTGAAAAGTTTGAAAATTATTTTGATGAATTACTTAAATAATTGAATGAACATCTAAAACTAAATGGATGAATAAATAAACAAATGGAAAAATTATATTAATAGAAGATATGAACAATGATAATAATCATTAGTATTCTTCGTTCTCGATGAATGAGTAGTTCCCCATAATACGTTTCGGCCGTCAGGCACTTGACAAATGACTGTCTGACCATGACGGCATTTACTACTGCAGAATGTTTTCTAGTCAGTCCTCATTTCTTTTTTCTTTGCTCACATGTGAAATGCTAAAATACTTCCTAATTACAATCATTCGTCAAGAATTTCAAGTGTGGTTCATGCAATTAGGTGCATAATAAGATAATAGGTTCAAGTAACAAATATATTTCAAATAAATTATAGACTACAGAATATATACAGTTTTATGTTATTTTTTATTGTCTTTATTTAATTTTTTTCTATAATACCAAAATTTATGACTGCCCAATGCCGATTTTTGGTTTACTGACTCATAAACATATAAATAGAAATTTAAATTTGCTGTGCTCTTGAAGGGTAAGTGTAGCAATAGTAACCATTTTTCGAAAGTCTGAATATTGTGAATTGATATTGAAACTGATGTAATTTCTAAAATTGGGCTGCATTAAAAAAACGAATGAAAATGGAAAATGTTTAGTATTCTGTTCAAATATTATGGAGCCTCAATCATTTATGTGACGAACTGGTTATTAGAAAAAAATGCTAAAATATCTTAAGGCAAATTTGATACAATTTTGTTAACAATATCAATTTATCGTCCTTACCTATTTGTCATAAGCATCAAATTACGTACATGATAAAAAGCTAAAGGCCTTTCACGCTCGATTAGTCACAGACAAATTTC
Organism: Andricus quercusramuli; assembly: GCA_932178445.1. NCBI lineage: Eukaryota > Metazoa > Arthropoda > Insecta > Hymenoptera > Cynipidae > Andricus > Andricus quercusramuli. Next base: position 71,411 of record CAKNXH010060633.1, read on the forward strand.
AAATCAATTCAATTAGGCTCCCAACAACACAATGATTCGCAAGTGTAATCTTGAATTAGAGATCTAATGTACTATGAAACCGAACTTTCATTGTACTTCTTTCTTCTTGGACTCCTTTGATTATGTATTTATAGAGAAAAAAAGATGAAAGATAGATAGACATGGGTCAATCTCTGGAAAACACCCATGAGAATGAGTGCGTAATTATGAACAAAGCTGTATACAGTAAAGACCCAATATTAATAATAATAAAATACCTAATCTTTCATTTTACTAGATGCATTAGTATACAAATACACACTTGATTTGAATTCTTATTCTCAAATTATTTTGTAACTAAAAATACAAAATATTGAACAAATACTTACAAAATTTGTATACATGCGAATTGACGCTTTTGCAGAAAACTCAATCAATATTCGAAATATGCTAACTTTTTTTTGTATATATTTTACGGTTAACTTGATTTTCAAGAGGCATGAGAAAGCGAAGAGAGAGGGAGAAACAGGAGGAAAAGGAATTAATATAATATGTAAGAGGAACCTGTTTCAATACCCACATTTTTAATTCTATTTGCTTGATTCATTTGAGTTCGCCATCCTAATGAGGTCGTTATACGAAACTAATTTTTGAGTTGAAGATGAAATTAGTTTAAAAAGTAATGGTATAAAAAGACTATGTGAGATGGTAGAGTTATTTTTAAATTATGTCTGGAAGAGACCAAAGAATGTGAAACATCAAAATATATGTATGTCCAATTGAAAAGGGAACAGATTATTGCATTTATTTTAGGTGGGTCGAAAAAAAATCGTTTTAGGAATCACAAACAATACTATGCCTAACAAAGAAGTTAAAAAAAATTATTATCTGCGAATTTTGAAAGCTTCTTTTGATTTACATTCTATTACATTTTTGCGAAAGGCTTCTCAATTTCATACAGATATTGTAACATCGTTGGGCACGAGACAATTATGTTGTAATATACCTCTCTAATTAAATTTTATTTTTTGCATCCATGAAGACATCTAAAAAAACTTGCAAAAAATGCATGACACAAAGGTAATGAAAAGTGGAAACACTAAAAACTAGATACAACTTTAATCCACTCTTGAGCCCTTAGAGATTATGAATTTTTTGAGTTTATGTTTAACCCATAATAAAAAGATTATGAACGGAATTGAAATTAAAAAAAAAAGCTTTCAAACTTTTCAGATAATAATTTTGTTAAACTTATTTTGCTTGCGTGTGTTACCTAGATTTAAATCGATCGATCCACGTTTTGTGAATTTCATGGGGGTCCGAAATGCACTACTTTCATTCATGGTACTTTTTGTGATTATCACTGATACAATTTTTTCATCCACCCTGATACTTACGTCCCAGAAGTGATCAGAAGTGGATACATTTTTTAAGTTCGAAGAAAAAATAAAATACGGTTTTTCGAAGTTCAAACTTTAAACGTGCACGCGGTGCCATATTTCTCCGCCGCAGTGTTCCGTTGTGAGTTCAGACTGCTATCATCATGAGACCTTACTAATTACAACTGAGAAAATTTTATGGATGATTAATTGGTGCACAGAAGACCAAGCAGAGAATAAGCGACTGCACCGTGAGTGCTCATATTTATGTTAAGAATTCATAACAGAATTGGTTTTTAATTCTGTAGGAAAAACAATATAGAAAAAACTATTGTGAAGATGGTTAAGAAAACATATGAGCTTGGAAAAATAATGTAATAAGTTGGTCGCCGCATACTACTTGATATATGAGCAAAAGTACTGACAGAATATGAAAGTTGAAATTATTTTGAAATGAGGCAAAAAATATCTGTGAAAAGATTGCATAAAGAAGAAGAAATGAAAATAGCCTTCTGCTCTGATTAGAGTGAAGCTATTTGAAGACAACGTAATACGAATGGCAGAAGATGCAAGCTTAAGCGGTTGGTTGCAGATTCTACGGTTGTGGTATCTGTTATAGCGTTGGCGTTCACCGCAAACGAAAGTCCCTCTTCCTTTCAAAGTAATTTTATGTTTTGCTTCCACTTCGCGCTTATCCGGTTCGTTCTCGTCCTTTGCTTCCCTCTCACATTATATTTTGCAAGACTGTTTGCGTGTTTGTGATACACGCACTGCCGAAAGAGAAGGTAACGAGGCGTGATCCTTGTATTCTTTTTTCCCCTGCATTTGTTAATGCCTTCCTGGTTCATTCACTGATTCTGCCGTGAGAATTCCGTGCAAATCGGGTCTTCTTCACTCGTATTCTTACATTTATTCAACTCTCTATGTCAGAATACAAAAGTTTTCTGCGGTTTAAGACTCTTATTACTTCAGTCGATAATTTTTGTTCATTTATCTAGATACTACGGTTTATAGAGGCACGAAACAATCGTGAAGAATTTGTCGAATCAAAATTGAATAACAGTTATTTCATTTCAGCAACACGAAACTAATTAAATCGCTATTGTCCAGAGTTCATAATGTTAAGGAGAACTCAATAGTTATTTAATATTAATGTTACGAGCACAAGAAATGTTTCGAGTTTTACAATTTTCAAAATATTCTTTTGTGATATTAAAATTGTGGAATCCAGTCACGGATTTAAAATTCTGTGTCCTACTTTGATGCATGCAAATCAAAAGAAAAAGAAACGAGCATAGCCTCCCCCTTGTCCTTTGTTCCGCAAACCCTTGCTGAGGAATAATGGAGAAGGGAACACGAATAAGAAGAAGTATGCCGTTAAATATTGTATACGTTTTACTGATGAAAGTGGAGTGAATACTTTGGCAGTATTCGCTTCCTGAGTTGAGACTTGAACCCATGTACTAAAAAATGACTCAGCTCGTAATCATTTGAGCCACGCTATTCGCAATCTATTTTATAACTGAATATCAATAACGGGATTACAATACAACATTTAAATAAAGGGTGATCTTATAAAAACGCAGTGACTGAAGTAATAAATACCGCTGCGAAGTACTATGGATGTATTTACTATGCAAAATGCTCATATAATGAGCATTTTGCTTTCCGATAGGTAACAAATGAATTTGCTTCTTCATCAAGGAAGGTTTTTTGTAACAAAACAAAAAATGGATACTTTGACTATTTTTCAAGCTTATGTTTCTCTCTTACCGAAAATCTCATTTCCAAAAAATCAGAGAGTCAATCAAAATGTCAGTCAGTGTGTTCTGTTACAATGAACAACTTTTCAAATTGTGGTGCGTTGTATTATGAATCAAAACAAAAGTTCTCTTCAGAGAAACAATGCAACTTTTTTTAAATTCCTAAGTCCCTATTGATTAGTCAAGAATGGTCATCGAAATTTCGTCCATACATCAAATCCCGCGTCTCGAAGACGCAAACAATTACAACAAATATAGTATTCTTATATCCCTAATGTAAGAAAAATCCTCTTATGAACACACTCAGACAAGGTTCTTCATTTGAACAATCGATGCGTTTCGAAGACGCGGTCAAATATATCATATACATTACTGTTGTATTCCCAACTTCAAAAAAGGTTTTCTTACTTAAAAAAGCAATATAATTTTCGACATATTTCGAAGACGCTAACAAACATGTCAGACACAGCCTTGTAGTATTCCTGATATGAGACAAAGTTTTTCCCATATGAGCAGAATACACCAGTTTTTTGGGAACTTTGTAAATCGGTACTGGTTTGTCATAAAAGGTTGAAACATAGGTCGATTAATGCGTTTCGGATACGAGAAAAAATACACTGCACAATGTATTATTGTATTTTGAATATCAGAATAGTTGTTCTCATATGAGTAGAATAAACCATTTTTTTAATCCATAAATCATTATTAGGTCAAGTGAGTTCCAATAATAGGTCGATCGATGCGTATCGAAGATGCGAACAATTAGACTAGAATTCGTATTATTGTATTTTAATATCAAACAAGTTTCTTTTATATAAAGAAGATATTTACTTTTTTGATATTTACTTTTTGAGATATAATGAACAAAAAAAGTTACACACAAACGGAAATATGGGAAAAATATTTTCGAGCTCCTGGAGCAGAATTATATCGATATGTCAGAAAAGTAGATTTGAAAATTTAGGTCATTACAAACCTTTCTTTATGAGGAAGCAATATTCAAACGAAAATTCGTCTTCTATACGAAAAATATTCAAACATGCGAAAATGCGTTTTCATTTTTAACTTTCGAAAACAAAGAATTGTTCAATTCACACTTCTTAGTTTAGAAGTGTCTCATATTGTTGATTTATTCAGATAATGAATTCGAATGTTTCAAGATTAACATTTTTTAATTTGAAATGTGGTTATTTGTAATTCTTAAGTTATGAAGGTTTTAGAAAGTAGTCAAATTCTAAATTATACAATTAAGTGCGAATAGACCCGAAAGAGGGAAATAAAAAGACACTAAAATTCTAATTTTTTCTAAATTAAACTAAAATTCCATATAATGCTGTTACAATGCCTTCATAGCACTTGTATACTTCGAATGCATCTACACAATTTATTTTCTATGGCCGTGGATACGTGTATAGTAATTTTGGCATGACGCCTACCCCGAAAGGGAAATGGCTTAATGGTATACATACATACATATATACATCAACATTTAATCTGCAGGTTTTTATTCCTAGTTATAAGTGTAGGCGTCAACTCATTTATTAGTCTCAGTTGCGTTATTATTCTGATGGAACCGAGTGGTGTTCTTGATATGAAGGGCAACACCGCATAAGGGCGTAAGTGCCAAATTTCGGAAATGCGTTTCATTGGCCTAATATAATGTTTTTAACCTAACTCATATTTCTGTATAAGATTATGGTCCGGTTCGATTTATGAGTGGGTCAAAATCCACGTTTGGTATTTTTGGTTATAAAGTAATTTAATATTTTCGCCTGTTTTTTTTACAATTCAATAGAGCTAAGTAATGGCTCAAAAGTACTTTGTTTCTAATTTCTTCGAAAAATAAAAAAGTTATGCAACTCTTTGTGTGTCCACATTTTCGTTTTCGGGGACGCAACACACCATTGGTAAGGGGGTTTCTTGGATGTGACTGCTTCTTTTAGGATGTTTATTTTGCGGTTTGATAGAGTTAAGTAATAGCTCGAAAGCACTCTCTTGTTTTTTCTCTAAATGAAAAAATGCAAAAATACAAAAGTACCAATCTCTGATACAATCGATATAATTAAATCGTTTGCAAACTTCCCCTCCAATCTCACGCCTTTGATAGAACACTGTCTCACTAATACTTATTTCTCTTCCAATAACCAATTCTACGAACAAACCTCAGGAGCAGCAATGTGATCTCCAATCTCACCTGTAATAGCCAACATTTTTATGGAAAATCTAGAAACTGAAATCTTCAACAAATCCAAGCCTAAACCGAGATTTTGGTGCCGTTGCATTGACGACACATGTGTCATCTGGAGACATGGACTAGACGAACTAAACAAATTTTTCTATTTCATTAATCAAATACACCCTAATATCCAGTTCACTATGGAAATTGAACAAAACGGAAAATTACCTTTCTCGGATGTACTGGTTTATAAAAGATCCGATAACACATGAGGACATGAAGTTTACAGAAAACCCTCGCATACAAACAGATACCTGCACGCCTCCTCCCACATCCACCCATCTCAAAAGCAATCGGTCATCAATTCCCTTGTATACAGAGCTGATTTCATAACAGATGAAGATAACTTACAAAAGGAATTACAAAATGTTAAACAAATCCTGATACAAAACGATTACACAAACAAACAAATTAATAAAGCAATAAGAAACTACACTCAAGAAAACAAGTCAACACAACCTACTAAAGAAACAGAGAGAAAAACGACCACCATCCTACCCTACATTCAAGGTATCATGGAAAAAATAGGAAGAATTTTCAACAAACACAACATCCAAACTATATTCAAACCACCTGCGAGAATAGGACAACTTCTAAACAACCCAAAATATATATATATAAAGGTATATAAAATCCCTTGTTCTTGTGGCAAAGTCTATATTGGAGAAACTGGGAGGGCGGCAAGTCAACGTGTGAAGGAAAATGAGAGTAAAGTTAGGTTAAAACATTTCACGCAATCAGCAGTAGCTGAGTATCATATCGAAACAGGACATAGCATTTTATTTGACAAAACAACCGTCATCGCAAAGTCGAAAAATATTTTTCCAAGAAATCATAGAGACGCAATCGAAATCTTAAAACATCCTAATAACATCAATAGGGACAATGGATATAATACCAATTTGATTTGGCTTTCCGTCCTGCCGGGTTTTTTAAAAAAGACTTGATTGGCCAATCAATATCAACCAGTTCCCACCATGGGGCGCTCTGGCCAATCACAGGCATCGTGGAGAATACATATATAAGAAGAGCATAACCTGAAACTTCAGTTTCAGGTCAGTCCTGAAGAAGTGAACTGCAATGTTCACGAAACGTCGGCAACATTCATGGTTTCGCACACGATTGAAACCCGAAAAATTTTTAAAATTTAAATTTATTATAATGAATCATCGTGCAAGTATTAAATTCATTATTAAAAATAAAACAGTTACGCAAATTTGTAGGTGGCAAAATGGTGTCCATATGACTGGTTGAATCTGTCACTTGGCGCCACTGTTACATTCTGTAACGATATTCTAGTTGATTTACTCACTGATTCACCCAGTTGAAGCCAAAAATCACTGGTTCACCAGCGATAACTCAAGACACTGATTCAACTAGTCATCACTTCACTGGTTCAGTCTAGGCCCGATCTAACGTAAGCATTAGAAGTACACTAGAAGAAAAAATCGCCAAGACCTAGGAATCGAAATTGGAATTACAGCAAATTCCAATTAACATTCGTGGATCTTGCTGATTTTTTTGTGGTGTATTTCTAGGTTCAGAAATTCCACACAAGCTCGAAAAATTTATACTTGTAAATAAAAAAAAATAATTCTGTTAGATACAAAATTCCGAAATAAGAAAATTTGCGGTCATTGAATTTCGATTCCTGGGTCTTCTAGATTTTTTAGTGTATTTCTATGTTAAAAAACCTATATATGCCCAGCAAAATGTTTAAACTACAAGTTATAAAGATAAGTTCACAAAATACCAAAATCAAAATTTTTAAAATTTGCTCCATTGCTAATTTCGATTCCTGGGTCTTGGGGATTTATTTTCTAGTGTACTTCCATGTTTGAAAAACTCAGACATGCTCGCAAAAATATTTAAACTACATGTTATGAAGATAAGTTGATAAAATACAAAAATAAAACATTTTTCAATTCGCTGTATTGCCAATAACGATTTCTGCGTCTTATTGATTTTGTTCCTAGTGTATTTCTCTGTATAAAAAACCCAGACATGCTCACAAAAATGTTTAACTACAATTCATGAAGATAAGTTCATAAAATATTAAAATAAAAATTTTAAAACTTCGCTGTATTGACAATTTCCATTTCTGGGTCTTCGGGATTTTTTTTCTAATACATTTTTGTCACTGAAAAGTTTCCATGTACCTCAAATAATTCTCATGCTATTTGCAAACGTGTTTAAAAAATTCCGAAAACAATGGTGAATTAAATAGGAATTATCTCTGAGAAAATTATGGATTAAACCCGAAAAAAATTGAGAAGACTTTTTTGACCTCTAGGTATGTAGACAAAAATTGACACCCAATAAAATTTGAAAACTCTACAGACAAGGAAGTTTGTAAACCTTTCTTTCGAGCGCGGGTAACCAAGCTGCATGTCGATCGATTCCAAATTAATTATACTTTTTTAGGACCCCAATACGCTACTTTTCCGCGCCGTAGCGATTTCGAATTTGGAAAGTATTTATTTTCGACCCACCCTGGCGTCCCTACCTAAAAATATAAAATAAACTTGAAACCAGATATTTCAGAAGAAAACTTTTTTTATATGCCTGGTCGATTGGTTAGATGTCGTACCCTTCTGAGTTATGATAAAACAAAATGTCCCAGAGAAAATATTGTGTATTACAGCTGGTGTCGAAGGATTTCGAAGGGTTGTATAAGGTTCCAAGATATTTTCTGGCATTTTAAAACATTTCCATAGATTTGAGAAGAACCATGAAGATATCAGGACCGTTCATTATTGAAAATCTCTGCATTGTATTTGGACTATGGCAACCCATACGGGAGCCTCTATCGATTCCGATGCCAATTAATGATTTTAAGACTGGATGGCAAATGATAAGGATCTTATCCATTGCTCGATAAAACTAGCTGTCAGTTGTATTACAAAGCTATTACATTCATCTAGTGGTTCACGTTATTTTCACCTAGAGCGTTTCACCTGCAGTGCTTCTATCTGCTTCTAGGATAACAAAGTACAATATTTTTCTGAATGCATCCTGGCGGAAAAGTATTTGACAAGTCTTACAAGAGAGGTGCAAAGAGTCAAAACCCCAGTATTAAGGGCTGGTCAGAGTTGGAAATCGGGCCCACAGCCATCGTCATCCAGGGACCGTACCTTATTAGCAGTGGGTAACAACATAACTTCACGGAAAAATTCAATGAATCAAAGATGCGCTGCTTGCAGCAAATTTACTAAGAGTTTACATAAGCATTAAAAAATAGTAGAGTCTGCAGATTAAGCAAATTCTTTTTCTCTTTGCTTTGGAAAAAGTTGCCAACGGCAATACCACGCTGAAAACACCAGTTCCCGTAAGATCACTGAAGTTAAGCAGCATTGGGCGCGGTTAGTACTTGGATGGGTGACGGTTCGGGAAATACTGCGTGGTGTTGGCCCGTCGTGGGTGTGGTGGACCCACACTGGTAGTATTTATCCACCTAGAAACACTACCCGAATCGGGTAGTGAGGTAATGAACTTTCGAGTTCGAAATGCTAATCAATTTTTTTTTTTTTTTTTTTGGAAAAAGTATCGCCCTCAATGATGTTCTATGTTAGTCCTGTCGCTGTATTTCTCACAAAAGCAGAAGACTGAATGATGGTAATCGATTTTCTAATAATGAAAGAACAGTTTCTGAGAGCGATGATTCTTCAAAATCAAGCGACAAAGATGCAGAATTCGAAGCAAGCATTACAAATTCTGAAGCAGGCGAAGATTGCGAGCATATTCGCATTCAATCTCAAAGGACTGTGGCCACGCACAAATATTGTTGTGTTTGTTACAAGGCACAGGATTTAACAGTAGTTCCAAAACAAGCGCGTACAATCCTTGAAAAAAAAATGATTTATATTCCGCACTGTAACCGTTGTTGTGACGAAGAATTAAGTCGCTTATATGTATATTCGAATTTTGCGAAAGTAAAAGATTCAGAGCTATCGGTATTACTTGACAGTTTAAGTATTGAATGTGATACCTTGATTCTTGACAAAGTTGGAAAGTTTTCTTTATCAGGAGAAAAAATACATTCTTTCACTGATTTAACATGGGAAAATATTTTCGAATTGCGCAAAATGCTCACGTCAATGCGAAACACTGAGACCCTCGATGTAACAGAAGCTCTTGTAGTGCTTCTATGAGGATAAGAACAGGGAACTCCAACAAAATTGTTGCTGCAATTTTTCAATTAGAACGAGAACAGCTGGTTTCAAACTATTTCACATCTATCATGAACTCTTTGAAAAAGATGTTTTGCCCTCACGATTCGGATGAAGTGTTAATTTTTGATGGTACATATGCTCGTCATCAGAAAAGCAGTAATAATGAGTACCAGCGAAAATCTTACTCGGGCCAAAAGAAGGTTCCCTCGTGCAACTCTTTGACTATCTGTGCAACCATCGGACGAGTACTAGACATGGCAGGACCATTTAATGCGAAATTGAATGACGCTGAAATTATGAAAAATCTGATTGTATGTGCGAATGGTTTGTGTCAATTTATGAATGAAGGCAACAAATTTAACCTAGATCGCGGTTTTCGCGATCCAAAAGACGTACTGGAGTCCAAGGGCTTTACTGTACTGATGCGAGTATAAAAAATTCCTCGAAAGCAGTTGTCATTCCTGAAAATCTTATTTACGGGTTCCTATCAACTCCCATAAGCATTTTCGTACTTGGCCAGAATGATGAATGAGAATGGGCCTATTATTTTGAAATTTGTGAAAGAACAGGAAAATCTTCTGAAAGTCCAGGTACAGCCAAGAAACATTAGTCGGGAATTATATAGCTGTCTTATTGATTACAGACGAAACAGTGTGAGTATTGCAGGAATTAAAAGATAAGCTTATTAATGTGCCAATGGTTTGGAAAAAGTGGGCTCTGTTCTGATATACCAGTCATTATTTATTACTTATCACACTTGAGGTAGTTGTCGAAAGTCATTAGGCCTGTTGGAATTCTCAGTAAATTGTTTACACAAAACAGCATGAATCCCATGATAGAGGAAGACAGTGACAAAGATTAAGATTATAGCACATTAGAATAAGGTCTATTGTTCAAACCATACTTACTCTATTCACTCATAAGCTAAAAATAAAGTTGGCTCCCCATTTCCATAGAATGACATACATATTAATACATCATTTTATTTTTTTTACCGTGCAGTAATTCTTGAATTTCATCCCAAAAAATATATGTTGTTACACTGGACACGAGTATATTACAGAAAAAATAGTGGTGGAGGCACTAAAAATTCATTAGAAAAAAGTAGAAGAATTGATTTCTCATTTTTTTATAGTTGTTTATATACCCTATGTACAAGTCATTAAAAATGGTTCAGTCAATTTGGAGGAATTTAAATTTTTTGGTAGGATGGTAGGAACTTACCCCTAATATATGAACCAAAAACAAGCGGGGGAATTTCACCCATGCTCACCCGGCTACGGCCTTTGAGTTTATGTCTGTTTGGATTTCCACATATAATTCTACCTATCGTGCAGCAAGTCTCAACTGCTCATTGTATTTGCTTGTCTGTTTCAACACTGTACGCTAGATTTCTGAATAGAATTTTGTGGATAATGCACCAAGTCTAAATAACTGTATGGATCTTTTCGGATGTTCCAAAACTGCAACTTACTTGGATTGACCGGAAGATTACTCTTGGGAATCGAAGGGAAATTTCTAGCGGTCCTCGAAGACACGAATACCAACCTATACACGAGGTGTTCAAAGTACGCCTTTTCCTAGAAGGTTTGATTTTAGGTGTACTTTAGGGTCTGCTATGTATGTAAAGTACTTGATCTATAGGAAAGTTTGGTTTGGCGAGTACTTTAGGGTTCCTGGAGTCAGTTCCTCGATGGCACGATATCCAATCCATATAACAGGCGTACACAGTACTTCTATTCCAGGAAAGTTTGCTTCTACAAATACTTTAGGGTTTCTGTAGTCGGATTCTCAATGACACCATATCTAGTCCGTGAACTAGGTGTACTTCTTCTCCAGGAGTGTTTGGTTTTACGAATACTTTAGTGTTCCTGCAGTCGGCTACTCGAAAACACGACATACAGCCACTGGACCAGGTGTATACAGTATGTATTTTCCAGGAAATTTGGTTTTACAAATTCTTTAGGGTTTCTGTAGTCGATTTCTTGAGAATGCGATATCCAATCCATACAACAGGCGTATAAAATACATATTCTTGAAGAAAGTATGATTGTATGAGTACTGGAGTGTCTCTGTAGTCTGCTTCTCGAGCATACGATACCTAACTTTTGTACCATGTGAATATAATATATATTCTCCAGTACTCTTGTAGTCGTTATTTTATGTAACTATAAGTCGAAGTCGATACGATATATTGTATATTGTTGATAAGCTGCCATTTCTATTAATTTTGAGTTTTTTCAAAAGTCATTAAATGTATTTTCACTACACTCATGTCTCGAAAGAAAACCGTTTCGCCTGCACTTCATCACAGGGCAAACATTTTTCGCCACACGTATAACCGAGTAACCAGCCACAAAAATAGAGGGGGGGGGGGGGGGGGAGCTGACGTGATTTTTCTGAAATGAATTTTTTTTTTTTATTCATCATGATTATCAGCTATAATTTACAAGGCGGTCAAATGAACCAATAATAAAAAATCATGGGCTAAATAATTAACAAAGATATCATTGGGGCCATAACACTTAGCAGAGCGATGTCAATAAAATGAAATTCCAATCTGCACAGATGAATAACTTATCGTATTGGATTAGAAAAGCGTTCATGTGTGCAACCTTCAAAATGACAAAAAACCATAATCAACCCTCCTATCACTACTTATCATCTATCCACTCCACGCTGAAAGAACAAAATAACTGCAATTTGAATATCAAAGTCAATGATGGACTTTTCAGATAGGATTTAAAATGCGCTCATATGGGCGATCTTCTAAATTATTGAAAACATAATCAACTCTCACATTGCAGTAAGTAAGACATGAACTTAGATATAAAAGTTCGATAACCTGGATATGAAATATCCATATAAACATACTTTGATTCTAAATATGTGGAATACACGATGATGTGCGTAAGGTCCTGAAGTCCCTGGTAATTTGGGGCTTTAAAAGTTTCCAATGTTTTAAAATATATAAGCTAATTTAACTACGCGCTGAATAAATATATAGGCATTCGAATCTGAGCACAATATGATTTATATTTTTGGCTACGACATCACATTCAGAACGAAAGAGGAGAATTTTCTTTTGGAAAGCGCAGATTGTGAACACAAAGTAACTTGATTCGGAAAAGATTTTACAAAATCTGCGTAAAACTGAAACGTTATATTTGCATTTGGAGGAAGTTTATTTGCTGAGCTGCATTTAAAAGCTTCCATAAAGGCCACTATATCCCAGCTTCACGCAAACTTTGTGAAGTTTTTCCCTAATACATTTTCTCCGTTGAAGTATTGAGCTTTTTGGGAACTAATGGAAATTATTTGATTTTCTCAAGAGTCAATCAAAGGAATTCAATTTTCTCAAGAATCGAATGGAAATAAATGGTCTATCCGAATCTTGGCTCTGCTATTCCTGTCAATCCATTCTGCCGCAAATCGGAAACACATCCATAACTGCAACAATCCGCAAAATGAGTTGCCGTAACGGGCAGTTATTTAACTTATTCAGTGCTTTCAGCATGGGGTTGATCGATGCTTAGCGAAAATTAGAGAATTGATAGGATCACATATGGGCGCGCATTTCAAATCCTATCCCAAAAATTTATTATCGACTTTGATATTGCAACTAAAATTATTTGTTGCTATTAACCTGGGGTGGATCATTGATAATAATTGGTTATGAAAGGATTGATTATGGTTCTTTGTTAATTTTGAAAAGGGCACATATGAGCGAATTTGAAATTCTAACCGAAAAGCGCATTGTCGTCTTTGATATTGCAACTAAACTTAAATGGTGCTATCAGTGTGGGGTGTATAATTGATAATAAGAGGATTGATTATGGATTCTTGTTAATTTTGAAGTTGCTAAAGTTATTATGAGCGCTCCCAAAATCCTGTATGAAAATCTTTTATCGACTTTGAATTTAAAAAAGAATTTCTAGTGGTCATCACTTTGCGTAGTGGTATGACCTCCATATCTTAGGCAACCTTTTGAGATTTGTAAAAACTTTCGATGGCGCATGTGAGAAAATTTGAAATCCTATACGAGAAGCTCGCCATCACCGCCGAATAATTTTTTTTCAGCGTTCACCACTTCGCAAAGTGTTGTGGCCTCCATATCTTGGGAAACTTCGAGGCAAATGTCTCCCTGTCTGTAATCACAAATCAAATATTACTGTGGAAGATTTAGCACCAAAGTCACACTGTCCTCCATAAAAAGCCATACCTTTTGTTGATTAGTTAGCGTGATATTTTTTATTGTTAGCGCATTTGAGCACATTTGAAGTTATGGCGGATAGATATAATGAATTTTAATACGTTATTATTTATTATTATTTGTAGATCTTCGAGGCCATACAATCTAAAAAATTTTTGAATGGGATGGCATGCCTCTCCTCCACATAACACCTGCTATTAGTCTCAGGGGTTTGTAGCCCAAAGTTTGTTATTGATGGCACACATGAGCGTATTTGCGGAGAAATTCAATGGGAAACTATATAGGTGCCGATCTCTGAAACAAGTTCGAGAACAATTGAACGAAAATGGATTTTTTTTTTCCGTTTACCAATAAAAATGTGAATATTCACTGAGTTTACAATTATAATGTAAATCTATCAATTTATTCAACTCTCACGCTTCGTTATCTTAAAATTTTACAAAATTTCGGCTGTCACATACTAGTGCCTAGGTTCTTAAAATATAATTGCATTTAGTGCAAAGTTAGAGAGGATGCCGTTAAGAAATGCCGGAATACATCAAGTTTTTTAAATTTCATCAGGCACTATCTTGGATTTTTTCGAAAAGCATGGACGATCGCATAGTTTTCGAAGAAAATTTTTTTGGCTTGCCAATATCAAGAGGCTCCCATGTGAAAATGCGGAAGCGAATATTTTCAATCGCAAATTTGAACAGCCGCCACTTTAGATTGTTTTATCTTTGATTTTTTAATGTCAGCACTTGTTTCATGCCCACTAACAAGATTTTTTTGACAGATCTTCGGCCCACATTGTCAATAAATATAGAAAATAGGATCGAACGATTTCGGAACAAAATACGTGGGTGAGAATGAAAAAAAAAAAACTGTGAAGAAAAGGGACATTCTTCTTCTCCCTTTCACTGAAAGTTTGATAGAGTCAAATAGAAAGTAAAATTTATTTGGAAAGAGCCTTATGAGAGTAAAAGCCTTATGAATTAAAATTCATAAGGCCTGTACTCGACAGAGTATCTACAATTTATATATGGAGTCAAACGTCTTTTATTTTGTAAACAATATTCATCTATAGACTCCTTGTTTCTATCTGGTATACATAATTTTTTAATTTCAAATGGACACTTTTAGATATGAAGAATTGACATTTTCGTAAAAGGATCTTAGACTCTGTTTATCCTAATTATATAAAAAATTTTTTTTTGATCTTTGAATTTTGAAAAGAGACTTTCTGTTCTAGTGATATTCTTCATTATAAGAACATTATATCATAACTATTTTCACAGGATTCGCGAAGAGTAAGCATAGAGAAAAATGTTTTCAAGGAGAGAAAAGGTGCCTCTTCGGAATCTTTCGTAATTACTTAATATTTTTTATTGGTTCAAGTTCAAATAATGCAGGTTCTACAATTTGAGTCGCGGCATCTTTCAGCGACGAAATATGTTGTCTTTTGGAGAAAATGATGTGGTGCTTAATTGCTGCAGTTAAAAGTTCTGCAGTTTCACGTGCTAAAGCTTGAAAGTCTGCTGATTTGAGTGAGGTAATTTTAAGTAATGTAGTTTAAAGTGCTGCACTTCAAACCGCTGTACTTAAAGCAGATTGAGGTGTTGCAATGTAAAATGATGAAGTTAAGAATGCTGCAGTTTGAAGTGCTGCAGTTTGATTTTTTGCAGTTTCAATTGCTGAAAGTGATGGAGTTTAAAGGGCAGCAGTTGAATGTGAAAAAATCTATACTTTATAGTGCTGCAGTTCAAAATGATGTAACTCAAACTACCAAAACTTAAACTGCTACAGTTCATGGTGATGTAGTTTGAAGTGCTGCATTTCAATGTACTGCAGTTTATAATTCTGAAGTTTGAATAGTACCAGTTCAAAATGTTGTAACTCGAGGTGCCAAAATTCAAACTGCTGCACTTTGAACTGCTGTAGTTTGAAGTGCTGCAGTTTAATGTCTTGTAGATTCAAGTGCGGCAGTTGAAAATGATGTTTCAAAGTTCAAAGTTCAAAGTGCTGCAGTTGGAATTTCTGTATTTTTAAATGTGGCAGTTTTGAAATGTGTAGTTTGAAATGATTTAGGTCAATGTGCTGCAGTGAAAAATGATGCTGTCTAATGTGCTGCAGGTCGAAGTGTTGCCTTCTAAAATGCTGCACTTTAAAGTGTTTAAAGTTTAAAGCAGGTCCCAAAAGTATTATTATGAACTTCACGCACGATAAAAAAAATAATTTTTATGAATTTGATTAGAAACCAGCTTAATTTCTACTTGGAATTCCAAAATATATACAGTAATGTTAGGGTTTCAGTAAAAATAATTTACTTTCTCCAAATCTCCCTCTTGATTTTATGTCTTTTTTAGAGTGTAAAAGGGTAGATTGCGTGCCAAGGGAAGAAACGAAGCCATTTCCGACGAGTGTGAAGTTTGCCGCTTTTGCTCTGCTCATGCGGCAAACTTCACACTCGTTGAAAATCTGCGTTTCTGCACTGAGCACACACTGTATTTTGTTACAACTACCTGGATGAAAGTTTTACTTTCGTTTCCAATATATAAGAATGATCAGTTGGATAGCTGGAGGACTATCGAAACCTCAAGAAGCCATAAAAAGGCATCTCACAAAAATATTGGTATATAATTTATGCAACCAGCAGAATTGTTATCAAAGTTATCTAGAATTACCAATAAATTACTATCAATTTCAAAACTTTCCATAAATTACATTAATTTCTAATAATTGTAAAAGTTGGTGAAGTTGATGAAATTTATGGGAATTTATAGAAGTAGTTTTTTTTACGGAGCAGCGTGAGTTTTTGAAAACAGGCGAAACGAAAAAATGAATCCGCTTGCGCACTAGCCGTCAAATTGCACTTGAACGGTCTAGGCCGGTAAAGTAACCCACCACTAACAACGACCTACTTTGCTGCTTCAAGCTACGCCCAGAAAGCAAGCAAACCATACTTCGTGTTACGTAAAGATATTTCTACGAAGCCTACGCGAAATGTTAACTTTTCGAGGCTTATACAGCGTGCGAGAAGTGACCAATTCTGAAACCGTCTTAAAAAGCAGTTATGGAAAGTCATTTTTTCGCTTCTCTCTCAATTTGATTTTTTTACAGAGCCGTGGTGATTTATTGCCGACTTTATGTTTTCAGTGCTAGCCGGAGACAAGTAATAATTTTTAGAATATTTTTAATCCATGAATATGGCCGTATTTTGCATTTCTGTGAAGCCAACCTTAAGTGCTTTTTTTCAAGGCTATGGGTATGTAATGGCTATGAATATCTATGTCGTCGAAAATTATGACTTCCTAGATATATAATGGCGATTAGATATTAGCTCATAGATGTATAATGGCCACTAAAGACATACACATGTAATCTATAAAATACTGTTTGCAACTTGTGCTGGATATCAAGCATTGGTGATTCGTATGCATGTGCCGTACCCTTCAAAAATACCTGCTTATATCAACTCTTGTTGCACAAATTACTATTCCTAGCTCTTACGCTTGCCCACTTCGGATCACATGACATTTTATACTTGTTCTTTCTCGATTTATAATTACTTTTCAGTAGTGCATGAAGCTATTTTTTTCCTTTCCTTCTGGTAATATGAGTTGACACTTAACAAACTGACTTGGAGCAAGGTATAGTGATTAGAGCAACCCGAAGCTATAAGAGACCATAAATTACGGATATAATCACTATAAATTGTATATAATTTAGGACATTTCCACCTATCCTGACTTTTCGGAAATGTATGCCTAGAAGTTGATTTTTATTGTCTCCTGAATCAAAAATTCCCTGCAATTGTTACAACAAATATTTTGTGCTTTAGGTGCAGAATTCAAGAAGTTATAACTCTTGTGCAGTTTAGAGTACTTGTCATGGGCCCATCTTCGCGTCGTTCCCGGCTCGTCTTCCGCTCGCCTTCGGTTTTCCTACAACTGTCCTCCAAGTCAACGCTCGATCGTACAGAAAACTCCCCACTCGTGTAGAATTACATACTTTCCGCAATTTTATCACAATACACCGGGAAAAAAGTTCATAAAACTTTCTTTAACTATTTCAAGAGTCGAGGATGAGAGCGAACCTTGAACAGATTTTCTATATTCTGTAAAACTTTCAGGATTTGATGTAGAAAAAATCTAGAATAACTCTACAAGAGTTCTGTAAACTTTATATTGAACTCCGATCCAAAAAGTTTAATGAAATATACAAAGAAATTTATGGAAAAATGTTGGAAACTTTCGTAGAAATCATAATTGAGGTATTGAGAGTGCAAATACCTCAATTCAGACTTCAGTTCTATAAAATGTAGCTGCGCAGCCGCTACTGTGCGCAGGCAGCGACTTTTCCGCATCCCTCCCGCGTGAAAAAAGTTTACATGGTTCACGCATGGCAATAAACTTAAAAATATTAGGCTAGAGCATGCGTCACGGCTGAATGGCAGTAGGGCTAAAACCTTGCTCTTGTCCGTCTCCCATGCTTAGGACACGCTAAACACAAATGCATATTCTTAAGAACATCGAAGTGCTAGAGAACAATGGCCAGCGCTGAAATTTGAAATCTTAAGTTTGCCGATAATCGACACATCTATAAATGGTGAGTCCACTACCCGTGTGCACCGGAACGTGCACTGGGCCGTTCAAGACGTCATCTAAGAAAACTGTTTCAGAATTCACATTGTTTCAATCGCCAAAATCAACATCCAAAATGACTACCATTGGTAAGTCAACGATCAGGGTGCACCTGAACGGGCACCAGGTCGTTTAGCAAGTATTCTACGAGAACTTTTTCAAAATTTGAGTTGTTTCAATGGCCAAAATGACTACCAATGGTGATTCGACGATCAGGGTGCACTGGAACGTGCACCAGGTCATTGAGCACGTATTCTACGAGAACTTTTTTGAAATTTAAATGGTGCCAACATCCAAAATGAATAACAGTGGTGAGTCGACTATGCGGGTGCACCCGTTCGCGCACCAGGTAGTTCACCACGTATTCTACGAGAAATTTCTAACAATTTGAATCTTGCCAACATCCAAAATAAGTAACAGTGGTGAGTCAACGATCCGGGTGCACCGGGTCGCGCACCAGGTAGTTTAGCACGTATTCTACGGGAACTATTCTCAAATTCAAATTGTATCAGGCTAAAGAATAACGATCAATGATGAGTCGACGATCCGGGTGCACCAGATCGCGTATCAGGTAGTTGAGCACGAATTAAACGAGTATTTTTTTAAATTTTGAATTGTTTCAACTACCAAAATAACTACAGATGGTGAGTCGATGATCCGAGTATACCGGGTCGCGTACCAGATAGTTTAGCAAGTATTCTCCGGAAACTATTTTCAAATTCAAATGATATCAAACAAAATAATAACTATCAATGCTGATTCGACGATCCAGGTGCACCAGATCGCGTATCAGATAGTTAAGTACGTATTTTCCGAGAGTTTGGAAAAAATTTAAATTGTTTGAACTGCCAAAATAACCACCAATGATGAGCCTACGATCCGGGTGCACCAAGTGGCGCACCAGGTAGTTTGGCACGTATTCTACAAGAACTTTTTAACAATGTCAATTGTTTCAACCGCCAAAATAACTACCAATGGTGAGTCGACGATCCGTGTGCACTAAATCACGCAACAGGTAGTCCGGCACGTATTCAACGAAAATGTTGTCAGAATTTAAATGGTTTCAACCGCCAAAATAACTACAAATAGTGAGTCGACTATCCGGGTGCACTGGATCGCACACCAGGTAGCTTAGCACGTATTCTACTAGAACCTTTCCAAAATTCGAATTCTGCCAACATCCAAAACAATTCCAAATAGTGAGTCGACGCCTGGGGTTCACCAGATAGTTTATAATTTTTCGTTAAATTAGTATGTCTCAAAATTGGAATATTCTCGCGTACCTGAGGATCGATTGTAGCGACATAAACCTCATTGTGCAAAAACCAAGTATGTTTGTCTTGATTTTGTGTCATGGGCGTATTAAAACTATTTTTCGATGATAAATTGAATCTTCGCCGCAGCTATTTTTGAATGAAAAGCAACTATTTTTATGTCAAAAAATCGAATGATCCCATTTTTCTCGGAAACGAAGCAAAATATGAAAAAATTAACAAAGAACAATGATAATTATTTCGAGTAGAAAAGCTGGGAATGTACTCATACCCACACTTTTGCCAACACTTAACATTTTCATCCTTAGCTGATAAAATTCTTCATATAAAAGAATATCTTGAGACAATTTGAATGATAATATTCATCTGTTATAATTTCATATCTTTTATAAAACGCAGAGAAGCGAATTTTTCCTCTGCAACTGAAAACTAATAATATCTTTCAAGATACCTAAGTGAGATTGGAAATTATGAAAGGAGTTTTTCACAGGACTTCGCGCAAGGAACCATTTCGCCCCTTTCACGCTCCGGTGCACCCGGATCATCGACTCACCGCTGGTAGTTACTTTGGATGTTGACAAAATTTAAAGTTAAAATAATTTCTGTAGCGTACGTGATAAACTATCTGGTTCACGATCCGGTGTTCCCTGATCGTCAAATCACCAATGGTCATTATTTTGGCTATTAACAAAATTTAAATTTCTGAAAAGTTCTCACAGAATACGTGCTTAACGACCTGGTGCACGTTTGGGTGCACCCTGATCGTCGACTTACCATTGGTAGCTACTTTTGGCTATAGACACAATTTAAATTTGAAAAATTTCTCGTAGATTAAGTGCTAAACGACCTGGTGCACGTTCCGGTGCACCCTGATCGTCGGATTAACATTGGTGGTTATTTTGGTTATTGACACGATTTAAATTTTTTTCAATTTCCGTAGAATATGTGTTAAACGACCTGGAGCACATTCTGGTGGACACTGATATTCGACTCACCATTGGTAGTTATTTTAGCTCTTGACACAATTTAAATTTTCTTTTAAATTCTCGTAGGATACGTGTTAAACGACCTAGTGCTCGTTCCGATGCACACTGATCGTCGACTCACCACTGGTAGTTATTTTGGCTATCGACACAATTTAAATTAGAAAAAGTTCTCGTAGAATACGGGCTAAACACCCTGGTGCATGTTCTGGTGCAACGTGGTCGTTAAGTAGTTAAGTTTAGTTAAATAGTTAAGTAGTTATTTTGGCTACTGACACCATTCAAGTTCTAAAAAAGTTCTCGTACATGCCGTCTTGAGCGACCTGGTGCACGTTCCGGTGCACCCGGGTAGTGGACTTACCATTTAGAGATGTGTCGGTTATTTGAAAAATTAATATTTCTATTCTCAACGTTAAAAATTGAAATAGATTCAACTTTTTCCATGTCATATCTTATTTAATCGATTTAAAAAATATAGAATTAAGAAATCAACTTTTAAAATTATTTGCACTACAAGTCCTTTACTTTACATAACAAATATAAACTTATTCTATATAGCTATTCAACTTCTTATTATTCTTGAACCTACTAGAACTTGTAACCAAGAAAGAATTTACGATTTAAAAATATTTCAAATTCCAAAAATTTTATAAGTAGTGAAGATCCCGAATTTTGTTATTCCATGAATTTAAAAGAAAATTTTCGAAATTTGATATTCTTGAAATTATTGACATTATAAATATAAAACTCCGGAAATTTAGAATTCCCGAAATTATGAAACTAGAATTTTTAAATGATCTATATTCTAGAGAAACAGCGAATTTATTTTAAAAAGCATCCAGTCATTAGAAAAGTAGAAATTCTGAAACCCGTAAATTATTATTAAAATTTTTAAAGCAAAAAATTGTCCATAAAACGGGTAGATAGGGGGTTCGAATCTACGGCAAATAAGAATTTTAATAGCTTGCGATTATTAGAGTAGTCATTGTTTATGTAATGGTAAATAATTATGTACTTAAATATGTGAACAAATTTTTAAGAATAATGATAATAATAATGATAATAAAAAAGATTAATTTTGTAGGTGAAAAATCGGCCACAATTTTATAGAACTGTTCTCCATAGTTTCGAGACTTCTCCGATATAGAGTGTATATTAGCTGGACTTTTAGATTCTCTAAAACTATTCTATGTTTTTCGCATCCTGCCTTCTAATATAGAATACGCCACCTCATCCTTTACATTTTATAGAACTTTGTATCAAATTTTGTAGAATAGTTCTATGCAATGTAAAATCAAGAAGATTTTAACTTTTACTGAAATACCCTTCGTATACTCTACTATAGGAATAGTTCTACACAATTTAGTGAACTGTTTTCCGTGTATACTATGAAAAAATAACCAGACTGAAAAATACGGAAAAGCAGCGAAAAAAGTAATGATGATTTATCAGAGTGAAGGCAGCTTAAGAGCAGATGATTGATCACTGAGTCGCTGTTAACAGTAGGTTTTCATAATGATTGTTTGTCAAATCAATAAACAAATTCACGTCATATTTCGAAGAAATGGATGAAATTAATGCATACACACTACCTCCAAAAACTTGACCCACCCAAATCCATTCGAAAAAGAGAGGAATATAAAAAAAAATTTTGTGTGACAATGCTACAAAGATTAATCTTTAGTCAGTCTTTGCACAGAAAGAGGCGGATTTAAAAATATTCATCTTACAATAACTATTGTTGGCGGTCTCATATACAAAATGTTTAACGGAGAAGAATGTTCAAATTGCATAAGTAAATGATTATAAGTAACTTTCTTATAAGCGACATTTTGGTCAACGCTGCGGAAACAGTGTGTCGACCTACTGCGACTAGACGACTTTAGAAATTAGAACAATTGACCATTTCACACAGAAACGTTGATTTTGTATAATCAACTTACTATAACAAATTCTTTGAAATCAAACCTAATTAATTATGGTAAATTTTACGCTTAATTATGCATTTGGAAAATATTCAAATACTCTACCCTAATTTTCTAAGTAATCTTTCATTCATTATTAAAGTTATGAATTTCTTCTTTTCATTTGAATTTTAATTAATTTTAGTAATATATTATAATTACTTGGTAATTATCAGTTTCTAATAAATCACACATTAAATTAGACGCAGGAGCTTTTGGAAGTAGATTCCAGTGCGAATATTACCCATCTCTGGAGTAGGATCTGACGTGAATCGAGATAGGATTGAATTTTTTCAAGAGATAAACATGGGTGGGCTCGGTCGTGAAAGCGAATCTCCATTCAGCCTGAGGTCAAGCGCCCAGGTACTTGACCCGATTTAAGCCTGATGGACAGCCAACTCGGCCTCTCGACCTCAGGATCGCGAAGCATGCACGCGGATGCTCTCAAAGTGCACTTTCCCTCGAAGATCGTCTGGACATTTCCACCTCAGCTATTCGTGCGTCCCGTTTTTGCAAGTACACGATCAATAATCAGGTTTTATTCAATCGACTGATGAAATTTCGACCACGCGAAAACTCACTGTTAGTTCCAGGAATTCTGGAAAGTCATACAGGTCAGATTTCTCCTTCCGGCCTTCCCCTTCTTTACCCACCAAGATTTCGGTTAACGAGACCCGCGCATCTGGGGATAAGCAAAAATTCGACGTTATTGTAATATTTCTTTCAAGCATACTCAGGCCTTGACCGCATTGCAACCTACTTGATAGATACTTAAATATTTATTATCAGGGGAAAGTGTGAAAGTTTGACGCAAACGATAATTTCACAAATTTTGTTTCTTACGATGAAGAGTTGCGATAAAATAAATAAATTAATAAATAATATTTTTTCATTATCATCTAGAAGCCAAAGGGAAGTCAGGATATGCCGTATTCCAAGTCCGAAAAGAATTGGAACTTCGAAAGTTCTCTTTAGGTCATGATATTTTTAAGTGAGCAACTTTCTACTTTTTGAAAGATGCGCTTCGAGATGATTGAGCTCACTCCAAGAAGCGAGGAATTTTCATTTGCAAGTTATCAATCCTTTTCTATAAACTTTGCCAGCTTACTCGCTATTTAACCCTACGTTATCGAGGAAAATAAATACTTTTTTTGTCATTAAACATCTTTATTTGAACTTAAATCAGGTTAAACAGAAAGGGAAATGAGGAAGCTCTCTTCTTTAAAAAAAACCTTGTAATTCTTTCTCTTTCATAAAGTATTATAAAGGTTTTTCAATCAGAAAATAGAGTCGATGAAAAGAATACAACCAAAATACTATTTTAACAATGTATTGATTAGTTCGACAACTTTGATCCAGAGGTAAACTTTTAACACTGAGGACAATAATAGCGACTAGCCTCTCTGTTTGATTCATTGACTTAACAAGTCTACTTACAAAAGTCCGTTTACACAGTAAATAATTACGGAAGCAAATCGAACACGAACAGCGTGCAAATTTATACATGTGATCGAGTAAGTATAGTATTTACATTATACATTGCACCCAGTGCACCAAGTGCAACGCCATTTGTTAAATTTATAAATTAAATAAATACATCCCCCTCCAGAAACCAGAGGGGCTGGCAACGAGAAGGTTTTTTCGCCTCATGACGAACCCTCGTGGCCTTGAATAAATTAGACGTAACCAGCCACGTGGTATTTTATTTATATTTAACGGTGGTATCCAGAGAATCCTTGACTTGCTCCAGAGTCCCAACCAGATGAGCTTGATTGCCAGCCTCCAGAAGAAGCTGCTGGTGCTCCCCATCCACTGCTGGCTGCAGAGTTCCATCCACTGTTGTATCCAGTGATTCCAGCGCCTTCCTTGCCTGACAAGTAGGATTTCAGTTTCAAAAATCCAGAAATTGCGATAGCAATGATGGAGGCGAGGATTGCCTTCTTGGCGATCAGAGCAACTGCGAAATAGGCCAGGACAGCGATGATTCCAACTTTAACCTTTGCGGCGATCAACAAAGGAAGGATCTGCTTCAGGATTTTCTTCTTGCCTCGTCCTGGGAAATTAAAATATTTATTACTCATAAATTGAAGTCAATAAAACCATAAAGTAGTTTTCTCGCAGGAATGTATTTAGTCAATTCAATCAATTTCATTTTCTTTAATTAAAAATCATTCGTTTGAAAAAATGTGTCAAAGGGAAAAAAACATAACTTTTTGCGATCAGACATTATTCTATGAAGGAATTAATACGCGAAATTCTCCAAAATCTAAATTCTTAAATGAGTTCTCTATTGAAGAATGATTCTAAACGATTTCAAATTTATTCTTCAATTTTTTATGTTTTAAAAGTTACCAGAAAGAAGGTAATATTTATTCAAAGTATGGCTACTTCTCGAATAAAATTCAAACTCTGGTGATGCTCTATTTTTTTCGCAGTTATTTTTCAATATTTTCGTCTTAAAAAAATTAGAGAATAGATTTCCTATTTCTGCATATCGAAATTGCAATAAACTGTATGTAGAATCATTAAAAACATATAGAATAATTTTATCAACTGTATAACGGGATACATGATAAAATATGTACATAAATTATACTGTTTCAATCAATTATTAGTAATTTCGAAAGGAACACATGTTTTTCCATCTTCCTGTGCTTATTTCAAAGTTAAGAATCTACCGTTCTTCTTCGAATTTATTGCGAATCGAAAATATCAATATTCAAATCCGCCGGCATAGAATTAAAAATATAAAAACGTACATGATCTTTTGAAAGGCTTTGG
>CAKNXH010060633.1:96876-226675 GCA_932178445.1 Andricus quercusramuli
ATATATATATATATATATATATATATATATATATATATATATATATCAACTAAAAGCATATTTTATTGAAATCATATAATTTTATGTATAGAATTTTTTTTAAATATTAAGAATCAAATGGTCGAAGATTTGAATGAAAAAAATCAAGATTTGGGTTTCCATAACAATGATGATAAAATTTGCAGATTAGAAAAATCATTGAGAACCGGGTTATCTATAATTTACAAAAATTTCACGAATAGTAAAGATAGTAATAATAAACTTAAGTATCTTTGATTTTAAATTTTTCATTTTATAACCCAAATACTATGGTTTTAAATGATAGGGGTTATCAGGAATGCCTTTCAGTAAGACTTGAAGGTACGTCTTTTAAGAACATCTGACTCGAAATTGAAGGAAAATTATTTAATTAATAAGAAAAGTGATACAAGTTTCATTTGCTTAAGTCTCAAAATAGCTACAAATAGAATATGAAGGCAATTTGAATGTTAAAGAAAATGAAAAAAAACCTACCTAGTATTCCGTCACAAAAAAAGTCAAAGTGAAAGTTTTGAAGAAATGATGACGTCATTCAAAGAAATTGTGCTAGTTGGATTTCAGAGTTTATACTTGATTCATATAAGTGAAAGAATAGAAAACTTGTTGAGACTGGTTTAATAATTCATCAAGAAGTAGCAATTATTTTTTTAAGGAAACTTAATTGACTCTAGTGTTGTCTTAATTTAAAAAAACTATTTTGAAGAGAATATTGTTCAATGTTAAAAAGCAATAAAAAGAAATATATATTTTAAAAATTCTAACTCAAAAATGCTTTTCGTTTATGAACTAAGTAATCTTATTCAACAAAGTTTTTATTTGAGTGTCTGAAGATCTTACCTTCAACGACTTCGTCGACAGCTTGGCGTATTTCTTGGGGAACAGAGTCCTGGATAGCACGTGCAGATTCAGTAATCTTTTCAATTGCTGGGGCAAAGTTGATCTGTAATTTTAAAAAAATATACATCAAAACTTATTCCTCTAAGCAAAAAAATATTTCTTTGACTCTAGCTTTTCATCTACAATCTACAATCATCAAAATAATGTAGACTTTCTATGTATTTCATAAAAGAAATGTCAACTACTATTCTTGTGTTTGCAAAATGCATTAGGAAATTTCAATTACTGTCGATATTTATTATTCTCACTATCAAAAGTATATTTGAAAAATAAAAAACTGAATTTGATTGTAAAGAAGTTTAAAAATCACTTTGTTACCTTGAGACTGCGTCCAGAGAAGAAACCGGTGGCTTCTGATCCAACAAAGTTTTCGAGAGCACTCTGTCTTTCAACAACATTGTTGGCATTGTCGATTTCCTGGTCGTAGAGAACATCCTCTTTGGTCCTGGAGGATCTGTCTTCCTTGGCTTTGACGAGACTCACACCGCTAATGAGCTCAAAACTGTCTTTGCCGAAGAACTCTTTAGCTTTTCTATAAATGCTTCTCTGCACGCAGGCAATGCTGTCCTGCGTTAGGCAATCCTCGATGTTCTGACCTGAGGCCAGCACCACAACGGTGGACAGACACAAGATAGCGAACAACTTCATTCTGGTTTCGGTCGACGAGTACGAGTCACGCACAGGTGTGGGTCGTTATATATGCGTCGAGGCACGATAGAGGATAAAAAAGAAAGAGAAATACGGAGGACCCGCCTTTTTCCGAAACCCGACTCGAATGTAGTGAAATTTCGTATGGTCCATCGAACAGGCTCTTTAGCTTATATTTGGCGGGCCCCTTCCCACTGGTGTCGCGTCCCCACCGCGACTTTTTTCGTTATTTGCTGTGCGTGTGGGACTTCGGGGTATGACGTCTTCGAGGAGTGATACAGGTACGGAAGTATTAGTCCAATGGGTGAGACCTTCGACAAAAAGTGGGGTGAAGACGCCTCAATATGACCTGCGACCCACGAGCTAAATGGTTACGTTAATAGTTGTCTTTGAAGGTATGTGTCAAGTGGTATGAGTTACCGCGTCTAGGAAGTAGGAATCACTCCATCCTCTAGGTATGGAGGCGGTGATTAACCGATGGATTTCATTCATGAATAAGTAAACATTACGGTGCTCAACGAAATTGAGAGCCGGGACTCATAGCTAAGGGAGTCTAACTGGAATTTTACCAG
Source organism: Andricus quercusramuli (assembly GCA_932178445.1). Classification (NCBI taxonomy): domain Eukaryota; kingdom Metazoa; phylum Arthropoda; class Insecta; order Hymenoptera; family Cynipidae; genus Andricus; species Andricus quercusramuli. Next base: position 99,033 of record CAKNXH010060633.1, read on the forward strand.
TGGATTCTTGTTGGCGAGAAGTAGATTTTTAGGGCAGAAGATTATGGTTTTTAGGTCGGAGACTTATCTGGTTTTTGAATATTTTAGATTTTAGGTTTTAGAAGAAGATAATGACTGGATTATTCAGAATGGAAAAGTTGGTCTAATACTTTGAAATAGTGTCACGCCTGGCTTTAACAAACTTTCACTTTAAAGGGTTTGTTCATACCGGCTATTTGCCGGTTCTTGTTTTGGGATGCCCCTCCCAACTATTCTTATCTTTTCAAGAACAATGGAATCTTATACCTAGGAAAAAGCTCAATCTTGAAGTTTGATGTCTGACATCCTTTAATTTGGCATCCAAAAAATTCTTCCGTGTATACAAGATCAAGTAATGTGTGGAACTCTTCTTACTTTATCTAAAACCACAAAGAGATTTCTTTCTCCTAGAGAGATATTTAAAATAGTCCAAATTTTGCTCTCTTGATGTTTGGTTGTACAAGATTACAACTACGATGAAGATGCCTTTCATGAGCTGATTAAAATACCCTGAAAATCGTAGATTTTTTGTTTTTCTCCCTAAAACATATTCATTCTCAAGGATGTGTAAGACCTTCAAAGCAAGGCTTATTCCAAAACATAACGTTTAACAAAATTCGATTTAAAAACTCACTTTTTATCAGTAAGCGATCAGGTGGATTTGTTGTAGTTATAAAATTGGGTTCATTGGTTTATTGGCACACCAAAAATATTTTATTCATGCTCACCGAATTTCGGCGAATCTAGCTCGCAGCCACCTTTTCCAGTCAGCCCAAGATCAGCAAAGATATTTGTGCCACGCTCATCGAATCCCGGTAAACCTAGACATAAGCTTTACGACAAATATAAAATTTTGTACAAAATTTGTACAAAAATTCGACTCCAGAGTCTATATGTTCTAAACTATCAAAAGTATTGAAAATGTGGAATATATTTTTAAAAAACTGATATTTTTTATCGTTGTAATTGACCAAAAAGAAAAGTGTAGTTTGCTAACCAGCATTTTTTTATTCTTGGTTTCGGTTATAGCCATCCAAAAAACTACTTAAGAATAGAAAATTCCAGTTTTCGATTAAGCTATGTATTATACAAAGAAAATTGACACTTCAAAATTATTGACCGAGAAAAAATCTACAAATTTGTTATTAACCCTTTTTTGATAAGATGCCTAGTTTTTGTTTTAATTGTGAAAAATAACATCAAAAATAAGAATTTTATTTTCTTGTACAAACGACAAAGCATACGATGAAAGTTTCTATGCAAAAATTATTACCCTGCAAAAGGTCTACGAAATTCTCATAGGCAATTCCGTTTCACAGGAAAACTACGCGAAATTAAAAAAATGTTGAGAGGAAAACTCCTAAATTTGAAAAAGATCTATAAATTTGCTTCATATAATTTTTTGATGAGACGTATAGTGTTCGTTTTGACCGTGATAACGCTTTCAAGAAAATAAAAAATTTTATTATTCGGCCAAACTATGCGACAAACGCGAACAAGTCCAAAAAACAAATTGTTGCTTTGAAGAAGCTGTACAAAATTTTGTAGAAACTGCTTCTGTTTTGATTCTGAGCTTTGAAATCTTTGGTTCTCTGAAATCTGGATTTAGAACTCATGCGTTTTCTTTGGATCAACGAAACCGCTATTGATGAATTAGAAATTAAAATTTTCAGCCAAGCAACGACACCGACAACAACGTTTTTGAACATTGAAAATGCCATTGACAAATCGAGAATTCACATTTTCGGCCAACCAACGCAAGATACGAAACAAAAGTATGAAAAATGGTTATTATTTAAAAGTCCTTCAAGATCGCATTTTTTATCAGCAAAATTATTTAATAATTAAAATAGTAATTATTACATATATATTATAGAATAATTTGTTAAATGGAGAGTCTTCTTCTTATAAAAAATTAGTAATAAAATGAAGACTACAATACTATGGTACTCTCGTGAACGATATTAAGAGTATGTTATTTTAATGAAGGATAAATAAGAGGCAGATCAGAAAATTTTTACGCGGATGTGTCTATTGTATACATACACAACAACTTATCGTTATTATCTTATTTATTATAGAATTATTTAAATACATCAGAAAAATCGAGCGTGAAGCGCCAGTATTGTAATACAAATGCATTCCTTCCGGCCGATAGAGCTTGAGTAAACTGATGTTCTTTTTGATTTAAAATAAAAAAATACAATAACCTCTTCAAAAGTGGAAGTTTGGACAGTTTTGTAATATTCTCAAATAAGCTTCTGCATAGCCGAGCGCAAAGCGCGAGATATGATGACAGAAGCACACCCTAGGCGCGCTCAAACTTGCCAGCGCAAATTAATTTGAGAAAAATAATAATACTGATTCAAAAGACGACCATGCAGTTGAAAATGTTGATTGTAATTGTATAACAAATATACATATTCCCAAAAAGTTTTGTAGAATATGATGGACATTTTTCCAGTCACCGAACATGTTCTGTAAATGTTTGGCTTATTCTGAATTAGTGAAAGGATACTAAGTTATGATTAGTTCAGCAAATATTAAGATAAAAGGAGTTTCCACATATTTCCAAAGAATTCTTTCAACATATTCTTTCCTTTTCACACATCTTTAATTTATGTGTACACTTACGGAAAAGAAGGAAAAAAGCGTGTGAAAAAGTATAAAAATTGAAGAAGTGAAAGGTTTTAGTTTTCACTTTTTTGAAAACTTTTACTCTTTCACTTTTATTACTTATTGGGAGTGGCATATTAGCTTCATTTTTTAGCTATATGCTTCTTTCATCACCAGAATGCAGCTGAGATGAGGTAACAAAATTTATTCATTATTTCTAGGCAGATTGATTTTCATCACCACGAACACTTCAATATTAATAAGTAATCATGTAGATCTCTTACGTAAATATATTCTTTTTTTACTAATCATCCCTTTTATCTACTTATAGAATATTTAAACGAATCAAAAATTAGAATAATATACTTCGCAGGCCTATAGTAACTGTCGTAAAAAATCAAATGACTAGATCATTGTAAAATTATCCTGAAATACACGAAATAAAAAATAGCCCAATCCATAGAATAGAAAATCATATTAAAGCAGCAGTCTGAATTCACTTGATCACTCCCACGCACAGGTCGAATGAAATTCTTGAATGAATTTTAATTGGAAAATTCTTCAAACTTGACATATATAATCTCATTGAAAATGTCATTCAATTTTACTGCAGGGTTTTTGTTAACACTGTAAAGTAACAAAATATATCAAGGTAATGGGTACAGTGATTGGCCACCTTTGGCAATGATTGTTCACTTCAAAATTATCATATATTGAGAAATATTGACTAATAAAACTCTTAATTCAGAAATTTAGGATAGAACCTAATAAATACGACTTCTTCCAGACTAATTAGTCTGGAAGAAGTCGTATTTATTAGGTTATATCCTAAATTTCTAAAGTCGTGTTTATTAGGTTCTATCGTAAATTTCTGAATTAAAAATTTCCCCAGACATAAAAAAAGAAATTTTGTTCTTCTTATAAATTAAAACTCATAATAAATAGCGTGGAGTCTGTTAAGAACAATCTTGCACTGTTTATTATTAGTTTGTTTGTGAATATTCCCTAATCAGGTATATTTAAAGCAAAGGGTCAACCATTGGGAGGGCGCTGACCATGGTACCCATTACTCTATAACTTTGAGTACGTACGCATAAATTACACGATAACGTTTTAACTTTTTAGACCTCGAAAATTATTTTAAAAATTATTTCGAAATTAAATGATTGGATACATGAATGACGCTGAAGTAAATTTGTGTAATTATTAAAAAAACCTGGAAAAATATTCCAAAAAGAAAAGATTCAGAAATTCTAGGGATGTGCATGTAAATTAACATTTCTGGAGACAAATGTGGCTCAGTTAATAATGTGCTTGGATTGTTTCCTACCCAGGCTGCCCAATAGAATCTTGTCTCGCAAATTTGAATCCCGGTGCAAAGAAACGAAAGGTTTTCTCAAATTTTCTGATCGCTTCTTTTCCATAAATAATTTCCCCTCGGATGATGTAATCTATTATTTTTGAGAATCCCACTTAATGTTCATTGACCTTTTAACAAGTTCGAAGGGACTATTTACTGTTATTTTACACTTACAAAAGGCCTATTTTATATAAAGAAATTTGATCGGAAGTAGTCTGGCTCAGATAGTAAGATGCTAGCTTTATTTTTTAATGGTGTTCATCAACATCCACTTCGCAATGTATTTACATATCATGCACATTTAGAACTAAATATATTGAAAATTCCGCAATGCTATGGAACTGATATTATTCTTTAAATTTTCAAATGTTTCAGTTCTCATTTTTTGACATTTTTGATATCCTCAATTTTTTAAGAAAAAAAAGTTTACCACTTTCTGAAATGACCAATTGACCAGTCAAATCTTTTTCTGTTTTTAAATCAAACCCTAAAATTAGGCCAAATGGTAGTTCCTTCTTTATCGAAAATCTGCAGCACGTGTTCAAATTTTTAAAAAGCACTCATTCAAAAGGTGTAGGTACATGTACAACTCTCACTTTCAAGCTAGGACTATAATTTCCACCGTTCTCACGCCGAGTACGAGCTTCATCGCATACCAAAACATTATAATAGTGAAAGTTCATGTTTTCGTCTGAGACGTTTGAATGAAAGTTTATGAGTTCAAACCAAATTACAATGTCTGAGTGTAAATGGAACAAGATGTGACTACAACAAAGAACGTCCGAAAGTGATGGAAAAAAACTCCTCCTGTTCGACTCAAATTGATGATGGGCTACACTTGAAAAGATACACCTTTTGCTGCTATTATACCATTAAGTAAGAATCGAAAGTATTCTGATACATAAAACCCCGGGAGGCGATACTTCAGCATGGAGACTATTAGGAAGTATTTTTTTAAATGATCAAGCCGCATTTTCTGCCAAGGGGTCCAATGTAAATATTCAAGTTTTCATATAGAAATGTATCTTTATTCAATGTAGATCCAAGAAAAAAGGAGCAGATTTGCAATTTTTTGACATGAATATTTTCTCAGAAGATTGCTTCATCATTCATAATGATTAAATCATTTCTTCTGAGTATCTGATTCTTTTTTAATTAATTCCAGACATGTCAAATATGGTAAGGAGGATTAGGTGAGACAAAGTGGAACGTCACATTTTTATTGAAAAGTAAGTCGTGTCATTTATAGGCATCGTTTAGCAACTCGCTCACCGACATTTTTCACAGCCTCAATACCATATTCGTCTCTTAAGAGCTTAAACTTTCTTTTTGCTCTCTAAGTGTTTAATTAAAGATTGTTTAGAACCAATAATAACAATTACTTATCACTTATTATTCGTTTAAGAAACCTTCTCATTCAAATATTAAAAGTATTCGCATAATATTACAAATCGAATCCAAAAACCCCCAGATGGATTGTCAACATTAATGGTACTCTCAATTCTTTTGTACAATTTTCCACGTTTCAATTATTAGATCTTTAATCATCTACACGTGCATTCACCTCATTCATTTTTCAATGAAAGTGAAGGACACGCTCTATCCCCACTTCTGAATGAACTTAGAACGCCATCCTTGATCCTGAAAACTTGCAGCGGACTTGCACGGCACTTTCACCACGAAGTAAGAAAGAAGGTAAAAAGGCTGCAACACCTGCAAAAATTCGCTTATAAATTGCTTTACGAAAGGCTCAAAAGTTTTACGACCTGAAAAAAACGTTGGAATTTTTGTTTTCAATATTAATAAAGAGTCCTTTCAATAAACCTATTTACTCATAAATTAATATTCACACTGAGTAGTGGAGATAGTTAACGAACTGTAAACAGTCTACTGACACGTACTCCGTGATTTATGACCAAAAACGCAAATAGAAGGAAAGTTGTCGAAATTATGTACAGTATTTATTTATGCTGCTCTCACATTCACATTCGTTCCATATCACTACAAGTGAAACTGAGTGCTATTACAAGTACAAGGAGAAAACGAAACATACTCATTAATATCATCTAGATGGACAAATACACATAGAAAAGATCTAAGAAGATTACTCCCGACAGTGTTTTACTAAAACTAAGTATACTATTTTTCTCCTCCATTTCATTAAAGCATTGACGTAAAAAAAAGTACAAACATTGCAGAAAATTAACGGAACTAGCAAAAAAAAAACAGTGGTTTGTATTTGTATTACTGTCGAGATGTGTTCTGCGCGTAACGTTTAAATACATAATCTCACAAAAACGTCTACGATACAAAAAGTTCCGACAATTGAGAAGTTATTATTGTAATAACCATGGTTTTCAATATCAATGTTTTTCAGGTACTTCTAAAAGATACCTTAACAATTTGGCGAGATTATTATTATTGAAGAAATACGAAATCTCTCCAAGTTTTTATTCTTCTACCTTTTTAATACATTTTGAGAATTTCTGTAATTTTATCAATCTGAAAAAATTAAAAAATTGTATATCTTTCGGAATTACTTGACAAACTTTGATATCACAAACCATGTTGATTGCACTGATAACGATTTAATTGGCGGAACTTTACACATCGCAGATTTTTTTAGTGAGATTTGTCTTGTTTTTTAATGAATGAATATAAAAAATACTTTTTTTAAATTAATGGTAATATTAAATATTTAATACAACATAATGATTATAATTAGTATTAGTATATATTGACCGGATTTATAATGTAAGTTCATGAACGACTAAACTGCTGATAATGAAATTTTTCAGTCCGTACGTTCAGTTCCAGCTATATGGCCAGGTTAAACATACGGACATTGCGTACGTTGTTGGTCAAACCCCTACCTATTCTCTCGTGGGGGCAAAATAGCACCCCTGTGACTGTGGTGATGGCACCCCTGACACTGATCACATAAATAATGTTGGTTAAACCCCTACCCCTTTCCAACGTCGAACATTAAAAAAATTTTAAAACTTTGAAAAAAAATTCAAACTTTCTTTCGACAGTCAAAAATTTAAATTATTTAAAAATTCGGCTTTGAATTTTGTTTCCAAGTGCCTAAAGTTAAGCGACGCGTGGCAAATATTTGCAACAAATTCTATGCGTCCGAACATAAGCCACGCCGCCTTCCCTTTTCCAACTTCTCCTTTTCCTCACCAAGTCTGTACGTTTAGACTAAAGAAATAACATTTTGGGCATAAAAGGTGAAATTTCTTAATTGTTTTTAATGGTAGGCTATAGAACAATTGAATTGCTAGAAATCTAATTTTGGCCATCAAAACTGAAATATCTCTGGAAATAATAAATCTATCAAAATTTCCTGGAAGCCGGCACCACTATCGGCGCAAAAATTATAGGCATCTGCCTTTAAAGCTTAACAACTCAGCAAAAAAAATGCTAGAGTAATAAGTAAGCAGTCATTTGAAAGCTACAAGTGTTTCACTTAAATGAGCTTGAGGACTCTGATGTAAAACAAATGTTGTGCTTTGCAGATTAAAAACTGTGAAAAAACGTAAGGAATTTTGGCCTCTTTCAATAAGAGCCAAGTTCAGAGCATTATCTCTTATACAAGACGCAATAGGAAAAATTGGAAAAAATCCATGAATATGAGAAAAATAAAAAGGTATATACTATACAGTTCTAATGAACATGTCCAAAAGATTTAAACTTCAAACTGTAACAGATAAGCTCTGTAATTATTTACAGTCTCTCGGAAGGATGTAGTTGTTTTAATTTTTTATGGAAATTGCGAAATTCGGATAATTTGTTTGTTGGAAAGTAAGTGTAAGGAGGGGGTGCCTTTTTGCTGCTGACCGCTGGTCACTTAAGTTCCAACAAAAAAATTGTCCGAAAATATCGCAATTTCCATCAATAATGAAACAATAAGTTCTTTCAGTGGAGATTGTAAATAATTACAGAGCCTATCAGTTACAGTTTGGAATTCGAATCGCTTCAATATCTTCATTAAAACTGAAGATAGTATAGTTTCACATTTTTCTAATTTGGACAAAAAAATTTTAATTTCTCAAATTTGTCGACTGCAATTCGCTCAAAAATGTTTTCCCCATATTCATGAATTTTTTGCTGAATTCTTCCATCGCCTCTTGTATAAGAAATATTGCTTTAAACTTGACTCTTCTTAAATGTGCCCGAAATTCCTTACTTTTTAAAACATTTATCAGTCTGCAAAGTACGAAATTTTTTTTAAATCAACGTGTTTAAGCTCATTTACGTGGAACACTTTCAGCTTTCAAATGAATATTCATTTATTACTCTAGCAGTTTCTTTAGCTGAGTTTTTAAGCTTTAAAGGCAAATGCCTATAATTTTTGCGCCGACAGTAGAGCTCCATCTAGTCAATTTATTCGGATATTTGTTGATGAGTCGGTTGAACATTGTAGGCTACAGGTCAACTGAACTTCTAAAAATGATACATTTTTTCTGAATCTGCTGTATCCAGTTTATGAAAAATAAACTATGTGTATTAGCAGAAGTAATTTTTTGCAATTTTTCATTGATTATGGAAAGTTTGATACAAATCGGTAAAGAATTGGCTGAGGTATCCAATATAATCTACATATATATGATATATATATATATATGTATATATATATATATATATATATATATATATAACCATTCTATAATACACGATTGCTACAGTTATTTCAAGAACAGATATTCGCGTTTTTTTGTTAGGTGATGATTCATTACCGCAAATTTTGATAAGAGATACCATCGAAAAAGGTGTAGTGGCATGAATTGTTTCTAGTTTTCACTTGATAAAAGTCAATTACATTTCTTTGTGGATATGCGCGACTACATACAGGACATTTAATCATGATTAATTGATAAGGTAGTTTACACTATAATTTCCAGTCTTGATTCATAAATAATAAATTACATTTAAATCTGTTTGGATTGAGATGTGAAATCAATTCAAGAAAAATTATCTATTGAATTATTCTGAATTTGAGGTTTCGAAATGCGTACGCGTATATAATTGCAAATTGAAACTTCAAAAGTTTTAATATTTGAAACTATTTGCATTGAAGATAGCTTTTATCAAAAGCTAAAGGTTTCCTCCTATGCGTTCTTTTATTGGATACACCGAGAAAACGATATTCTAATATTAAGAGTGTCATATTCTTACACGCATATTCTTAGTAATATTCTTAATGAAGTAAGCGAAATTCTCAATTTAAGAGTATCTTCTAACCAAAAGACGAAATGCGCCTTCATCTGTCCAAACGTTTCTTTTGTTTTGGGCGACGTGCTTTTCGATCAGTTTTTCGAATTCGTAATAAGTGAGAAGATCGAAGAAATGCAACCAATTCTCAGGATAAATCGCGTGTGCACATCCATCTGCTTCTCTTTACAGAAAAAGTTAGAGTGAGAAAGGTCTGATTTGACAGTGAGATTGAATACCGTTGTACCACACCGAGACATAACCTCTCTACATTATTTATTCGTTGGCGTGTGACATCAAGCTTTTCTCACCTTAACGTTCTCTGCGAAGGGAAAGAAATAGAGTTAGAGATGTGCACATGCGATTTATCCTCAGAATTGGTTGCATTTCTTCGAGCTCGTCACTTATTATACAATTACAGCGACAGATTTCGGATGCAACTATATTCTTAAACTTAGTGGGGAATTCTTACAATTAGACAAGCATATATATTCTTAAGGTAAGAGGGACTCCATCGTACATTAAGAATATATTCTTGGCGCCTATTTAGGTTGCAAATATTCTTAAACTTAGTGGGAAATTATTAAAATTAGAATATCGTTTTTTCGGTGTATTAACAATTGTGTGTCCGAGTAATTTCGTTTAATTTTTCTAGGTCAAGACCCACAATTATGAGAAGCTCTTTATTATCGACGAGTTAAGTGATGTTCCCTGAGAGGATCCAGGGCAGATCTTTTACTATCGTTAACTTTTGAAAAAATGGTGCATAATGCATGTGAAAGAGATTCGCCGATAATTTTTACCTTGTGCGAGTTCTTCGCGGGGTTATGGGAAACCAACGACTACAGCTTGTTTCCAGATGGAAGCAAAAATCTGATTTTTTCAGAGTATGATTCAAGATTGATAGAAGATATTTTTGACCAGAAGAAGGTTTTTTCAAGAAAGCATAGCATTTCATCTAGTCATGGACTTTTACTGTTAGACTTCTGGATTGAAGATTTGAGTTCTTCTAATGTCGGATCTTTATACTTCATTGATGTCAGACAATACTGTGTCGTTGGAAACTCTTTTGTTTGTGGGTGTGGATTCTTCGGTATCCAAGGTTTTCCATTCGCCTAATCTTGTGTTACCTTCTCACACTCTAATTTTCATGAAATAATACCAGATTGTGTATGTTGATATTTCAACTTGGTTATTGATGGTTGATCAACATTCGATCCAATTTACATTGTTATTCAGTATGTACGCAATCTATTTCATATGCTTTTTCCACCAAAAAGGAAATTCCTTTGTTGACCTAATTGTATTTTTTCCTACTGCGATTTCGGCTGCTTCATTAATTTTTCTAACAACTGGCTATTGGCCCTTTTTAGGGTTTCGTCGAGGCTTATTGATCGATTGTACTAAATGTTCCATGGACGATTTGTGATGGGTCACTGAGGAAAATATTTGTCTTCAATTGAAGAAAACCTTTATTTAATATAGATTTTCCTTTTATTTAACCACGAACTGCTTCAAAATAAAAAAAAAATCTTCAAATTAAAGGAAAATTTTCATTTGGACAAGAAGCCATTTCTTTGAACAAAGAAAAACTTTTCTCTGACTGCGGGCTAATACATATTTTTCGTCGATTCAAAGAAATTTCCTTTGAATTAAATAATCTTTTTTCAGACTGGTTGGAGATCCATTGTTCAGAATAAAGCGATTGTGAATATCAATAAAATTTAGTTTTGTGCAAAAACAATTGCATGATTGTGCTCTTCTATAATAGCTTATAGTTCTTAAACATGGGTTCAATACCCATGCCCATTCCATTACACAATATTTATTAGCCCAGACTAATCACAATTGGAAATCTGAAGACTCGATCACTGATTCGAAGTCCGCAATTTGTTATTCAGGTTGTAGCTCTTTAAGATTCTTGATTAGTCTGGTACTTGCGATTTCGTTTTTTCCCTCTGAAAAATATCAGCATACATAATCACATCACGGTCAAGATTAGTCCGCGAAAATCTTCATTGTAGTCCATGTCTATTTCTTCATAATTTTCTCGAAGCAAGTTAAGTTTATCGATGGGTAAGGAGAGAAAAATAAGCTCTTGGAATTTCGTATAACTTATTGGATTAAGAGAGGGAAGATTTGGATGAGTTTTGACTCCAATTTAGGTTAAGGAACTCCAAGGGAGAAACTTGGATCAGTGGGTTATGTATATTGAATTTCGGTAGTACTCTCTGAGGCGAGAAAGATTAGATAAGCGGTGTCTTTGTTCTGAATGTATATTGATCCGATAATCCCTCCACTTCTTCAAGTTAGATATACACTTTCCAACGGAAACGGAATACGTGGGAAAATCTCACTTCGGCAATGAATAATTTCATTTTAAAAGATAGCTTGTTACATTTGAAGTTTTTTTTATATTGTCTCGTGAGGGATTATTGGTGAACATTTTAAACATCGATCCTCTTCGATTGGCTAATAAGAGGTCTCATTGTGAAACGGTGATGCCCAACTAACATGTTTTCATACTTTTCAATTTCTTCAGTTTCAATTTCTTTGCTGGAGAGAAAAAAAATTACCATAAGAAATCTTATAAGTAAATTTTATGATTTTGACAAGAGAAATAATAGACTCTACGTATATTCTTCTAATTCGATACCATCATAAGCGGCCATGAGAGAACCTTGTTTTTTTGCAGAGAAGCTGTCAGAACTTAAGGATGCGTACTGCGTGGTATTTGTCACTGGAGGAACTGGAGAAGTCATGTTGGGATTAAAACTGGTCTGATGATCTAATTGACTTTAGGAAGCAGTTTGCATTTTAATAGGAAAGTGCAATTGTATTTGAAAGGAAGTTTCCACACAACTTTTTTCTTCGGTAGAGCAAAGCTAATATTGTGTTTCTAAAATAATCGAATATCTAAATTCTTAATAGAACACAGAACCATATCACTCTTGGAGAAAAAAATTAATACCTAATTTACTTGTATATTTTGTTTCTTAATTTCAAATACAGTTGAGGTTCGTTTTAAGTGTTCACGTGATGTTTATTGTTCACGTGACTTATTTTTATTATAAGTTCGCCAAGTATTGAAAGCTTCTTTGAATTATCCTACTCTCTCCCTCTGGTACATGCTAGACTCCTCGTCTAAGTCCCTGGAGTAGATTACGAGGCGGATACGGAATACGTTGGGCATGAATGAAAGAAAACTGGTATATGTATATCAGGTTCAAACATCCCGGATACGACCTTCAGTCGCGCCACTTGTGGTGGACGCGCATCCACTTTCTACTCTGACCCTGTGCAAACTTCTCGCTGATTACTGGCTTGTCGTTTTCATTTCGTTTCCTTTGACCCTCCAAGCTAAACCGGAACTAAAACAGATGCTGCTCTACCGAGACGAGAGAGGTCGCTCTTACATAACGAATTTATCCTTTCTCGGTTTCGATTCGTCATAGGAAACTCGCTCAAGGCTGTCCTCAAGGAATAATGAACTTGAAAAGTAAAACCAAAATTTCTCTGTCTTCTACCATGCACCAAACTCAACAGACAGAAAATAATTATGCAAATTACACCTGAAAGCGAGAATATTTTTAATTCATATTATAAGACAGACATATATGCAGGGCCGCGTTTACGGTTTCCGCATTAGTGGTTTGTAATTAGAAAGCCCCTAATTGGTGGGGGCCCTGGGGTCGTGGCTCCGCTGGCCCCTGTACTAAATGCGGCCCTGCATATATGCATATATGAAGAAAGTGAAATGAAAATTGTTTTCAACAACTTCGCATTGGGATTCAGACCCGCCACACCGCATGACACTTACCTTCCACCAAAAATAACCTACGGTTACTAACAATTGAGCCACTCTGGTTTCTGATCATTTGTCTTTCAAGAAAGTCAACCTTACAAAAATTTTAATTTCAGGACGCTAATTTCAGTGCATTGTACGTTTTATAAGTTTTCAAAAATCGAAAATATTGTGTACGTCGAGTATACAATGCCAGAGAAGATAATATGCAAGCTTACTTCACATTCTGTGTAATGACGATAAGTGTCATTACTTTTTAGAATCTAATTTTTCGAAACGCGCCAGATGGTTGTTCTTAGCATATAGTACTTTAATTATTCTCGCGATCAAAGTTACGCTTTTCAAGAATTTTAGTTTGAGGAAATGTTGGATGATATTCTTGTCGAGTAAACTTAGCAATGAGTACTGGGTACTCTTACTTGAATTATGTGGAAGTTTAGATTTTACAGCATTACCATCACGTTTGTGCTGGATTTTGATCAACTTGAATGCACTACTTTCTTACCCTAATTTGACCATAAATTTACTTTCTTACCCAATTTTACCATAAGCATATCACTACAGAATTATATTTCACCTTCTTTCAAGTAATGTTCTTTCCTTGAAAATAATTTTCAACATTAAGCTGAAACACTATAATATATTCAAAACACGTGAATAATTTTCAGTGACTCACTAAGGATAGAAAGTTTCAGGAAAAATTAAAAAAACCAAAGGAGGACATGCAAGCTTAGAAGAAAGATTATAGAAGATGAAATGATTTTCATCCAGAGAGGAAGATCTTTTCAATATTCAGTGGGCGCAAGTTGTAAGTTGTAAACCTGATAGCTAGAGAAGAGTCGCGTGAAGAATTCTTGATGATTATTCGATCGATATCAAAGACCGCACACAAATATTTCATGTGAGGCCGGTGACACGCGCCCGACCTGAAAAATGATGTCGTCGAGAGTAGCAGGGGCCCGATTTGAAATTCAAATTTCCACCCAGGATCCTAATGAGTTTGGAATGTAACGGGCCCTCTCTCGCAAACGTAGGATCGGCTATGGGTCCATAACTCGGCTACTGTGTCGGAATGTGCGATATTTATTAATAGATGATCAGACGGGCCAGATAGAAAGAATTTCTAGCTCCACACAAGCTCTTTCAAAAATTAAACCAAACTAATTATGAATAGTTATTAAAAATCGAAATAGTAAATCATTGTTTTGAATTGATTTAATGCAGCAATTCTCCAATAAAATTTTATTGTATTCTTGAATCTTATTTTTATATTTTATAGTGTGTTGAAAACGAATTTTACGTCTTCTATGATCAAATGATGACGTGAATAATTATCGGTTGCATTACATATTTTTATGTTACCCCCTAGACTTTTCTTATATAAGTGTAGAAAGTAGTCCAACTCTTATTTTCATTGTCGTAATTAGGCCAAATGAAAGTCAAGGACTTTTTGTGAGGTTTTGTTTGCACGAGATTATTTTGTTTAACTATTCATGAGTATAATTTATAATTCATATGGTTTAATAATGCGTTATAGAATAAGCAACTGCAAATATTTATTTCAATCTATTTTTTGGAAAGTCGACACAATTTTATAAAATGGCAAAGTATTCTCAAGCCGGTTTCTTGAAGATTCTAATTTTATTGAACTTATTTAAATACTTTCAACATTATTCTATTCTGAAAAACACCAATCATTCATTTATGTATGCAATATTATTAAGTTACTTTGATTTGAACTAGGTAAATCTATCTTTAGTAAATTCGTAATATTCGAAAAATGTTACTTGAAATAAGGTCGACTTAAAGTAACAGTACTGGTGAAAAATTATACAGAAGCTGCACATAAAAGATAAGTTAATAAGTCATTCAAAGAACTCTGCAATACAGTAATTTTTTAAAAGAATTCAATCAATTCAAATATTGATAACCAGCATTACGGACATTTGGTAAGGTTTTTCTTCAGCAAAATATACTTTTTTGCACTTTCTTTATATGTGGTAGTTATCCTGGATATCATCTCATTGATCTTCACTAAAATTATTTATTGAAAACGAGTTTGATGACAACTTTTCATGTATGAAAACTTTCCAAACACTTCTGAACGGGTTCAATATTATGAAGCGCGTTTTTTAAAATTTTACATTTTGCCCTTAAAATTATTTTGAAACTGTAAGATTTGAAAAACCTAGACTCATAACGTATTTATTCAAATCTTTCAGAAACAAAACAACTAAAATCAATTTTGATTGAGAAAAAATGATTATTTACACATAAGTAAACATTATTTTAAGATGGAAACAATTCACAAATATATTCCGATTGCAATATTTAATAAACATTATAGAATAACACAGTAAATTCTGGGGTATTAAGAGTGATGCAGCTTATTTAAATTTTACATTTACTGCCAAAATAATCCGATTTCGAGCAAAAAAAAAATATGTATGAGCCCAACTACAAGATCCTAGAAACCAGAAGTCAATACTTCAAATTAAATCCTTAAGTCTTGTGATATCAAAAATAAAGAAAATCCTCTCAAATGCCATGAAACATCTTTTAATCTATAATTATATTTTACGTTTCTTTCAAAAATGAAATCTTTAAGATGCTGTCAAATCAGATGAAACTTTTCGAAATATTTGAAATTTTCTAAAATCTCTTGGAATCTTTTAGAATTCACTAAAAGGTTCGAAACCCTGAAAAATCATTTAAGATCTCTGAAATCAGCTAGAGTCTTTTGGAATCTGTTCAAATCTTTCGTAATTTCGATTTTTGAGAAGGTAGCTATGTCATTTTAAAACGTGTTTAAATTCTAAGCGAAAAATAGTTGAAATAGCGAGCAGGTAGAGAAAATTGTACACTGTAAAAAATTTCTGTTGGAAACTTCCAATCAATGTATTGGAAGCTTATTTCCGAAACGTAAGGTAACGCTATAGCGTATACATCATGTATACATTACATGATGTATTGGAATTTTACAATATCTCGTAGAGTTTGCACTACGGAAACTCCACAAATTACAACACTTACAGTACATATATAGAACATAGTTTCACCATTCCAATATCTTGTTTGAAATTTAACGTTACGCTTGTATTGTAGAAGTGCTGTAGAATTCCGAACCTTCTTTACAGTGTAGCATTCATGTTATTTTAAAAAAATATATATATAAATAGTTGCATCGTCAGAAAAGGTGTAAAAATGTGTCAATAGTAATAAATAGTAATTCTTATACTAATTCTGAATTATTTTAATCAAATGCATATCACTCTGCTGCAAATCACTTTGATCCTACTTCAAGATCAAATCTGTGTGAATACATCAGAAAAAATATATTTATTATTTATCTTTCTCATCCAGATTTTTTTCAATCGACGAAGTGAATTTTCCTTGAAAATATTTCACCGTGGAATTATCTGTATTTTTAAAAAATCACGTGTTATTGCTTGTTTTTAGTCGAATGTGTATTTTGTTTTCAATAATTTTTTCCTATGTTCTGTGATAACTTTGATTGGATTGTCGTATCTGCATTTTTTTTCTAAATACAGGTAATGGCAGTCAGAATATAAATACGACCATGAGAATACGTAAGATTTTATATGGAAGGTGAAAATTTGAGAAAATCCATTTTTTGTTAAAATGTAAAGTTTTTTATTCTTTTTCTAAAGGTTTGTCGATATATTTTGATACCGAACTCGCCGAAACCTAACCCCAACTCAGCGAAATCTACCTCTAA
The DNA here is from genome assembly GCA_932178445.1 of Andricus quercusramuli. Lineage (NCBI taxonomy): Eukaryota > Metazoa > Arthropoda > Insecta > Hymenoptera > Cynipidae > Andricus > Andricus quercusramuli. The sequence continues at coordinate 115,788 of CAKNXH010060633.1, forward strand.
ATTATATTTGACCCGATTTCTAGTATTTAAGAATAACCACCCGGTTACACTCCGCCATGCCCCAACTTGGCAAAATCCTGATTATATTTGACCCCATTTCTAGTACTTAAAAAAACCACAGTTTGTAGTTGGCTATACCCCAACTCAGCAAAATCCAACTCTCAATTATACTTGAACCCATTTCCAGCATTTAAGCAAAAAAAAAATGGTAAAGCGGAATTAAACATTTGCAAATTGGATAGAATATGGTTAAAATGATCAGAACTAGAAGAATTGGCATTCATTAGGAAAACCATGGAAGGAGAAAAAAATTGAAAGAAAATTTTGAAACTTTTTAATAATAATCAATTTTAGAAAAATGGAAAGGCAGCTTCCTAGGTTAAAATTAAAGTTGTATTTTTTGGCCGAGAATAGGGGCTTATATTTGATGCTATCATTACTTAAAAAGATGAATATATAAACATAATAAGAATTCAGGTAGATATAAATATTTATAATAATAATAATCATAAATATTATTTAGACAAATATAAATTATATGATTTTTTCTGAACAATTTTAGATATATAAATAACTAATATGTATCTAATCAAAATTACTGTTGAAGAAGAGAAAAATGAAAAAAGAAAGGAAATAACCACAAAGAAAGAAAGAAATACAAAATTAACTAATCTCTAAATAAGTTCAACGATGAAATTTTGGGAATAGTGAACATGAAATCAAAGAAAATCAGCATACTCGACAGTGTTACTTTTTTATCTCGTAATGTTCATAAAATTAGAATGAAGAATAGAAAGGTGAGAAACTTAATATTGTAAAAATATTTTATGTTTTATAATAAATTAGATAATTGTGTATTTCTACATACATTTTGAAAATAAAATATAAAGTGACGGATGGGGGAGAGGAATCGTTAGTATAGACATATGTAATTTATAATTATCACATGAATAAATTAGATACTGATATATACTGATTGACCTCCATTTTATTATTTCAAAAATTTCATTTCTGCACTTATGATTACATTATTCTATTTAATAAATTGAATGATTGACATTTTGGCCCGTTCTTGCTCATCCATGTCTTCTACCTTGGAGTTACGGATGTATTCGACACTTTTTTTAGATTATTTTTTCAGTTAGATTATTTATTCAATTCCAAAACTAATAAACAATTAAGAACTTTTTATATTTTGCGGAATTTGTTTGTATCAGTTGATTTTTTATTAGTTTTTTTTTATCAAAATGTGTACTCATTCTTCTGTTCTGCCAATTTTTCGGGACAACCACCCGCAGCCTTCCCTTATATTATTGTCCAGTTGTCACAAAACTTTAGAAACATACTGTAAGATTATAAAAACTGTGTAAATGAGTATTAGAACCAATTTCATACTTTATTTATTTTTTTTTTCAACGTGATCTTCACCCACAGCAATGGTTTAGTCATATTGTATTTAACTATTTTAAATTATTCATCATTAAACATTTATTTAATTTAATATTTTTCATGTTTTGCAATTGTCTAATTCTCCAAAAATTATATGTTTCATAGAATGTATTATTTATTGTCAATAGACTCAAAAAATCAGCCACCGATTTTTAATATCAAATATATGATCATTCAATAATATTAACAATTAGTTTAATTATTATTAGCGTACCTTAACGTGGATTTTTTCCAAAGACTTTGTAGTTATATTTCAAATTGATATAACTGTAGAGGTCAGTTACAACTATTGTTAAATAATTTAATGAGTATAAAAAGGCAAGAAAAGTTAAATTCAATAATGCTGCTTGAAAAATATATTTTTAAATCAATATATTCGATATAATTTATTTTAAAAGTATAAGATAAATTCAATAATAGTTATCCTTAGCAATGTATTTCTTCTCATCACCAAAAATAGAAGATGCTATATTTCTGAAGTTTATTCACTTCTTTTTATATTTTCGTAGTAAGTAAAAATGAGGTAAATTATCAATGAAAGTACAAAGAAAGCTGATATTTCGCCTGACGAGAGGCAACCGTACTTTATTATTTGTAGTCTTTCTCCTCACCAGAACGTACTCGAACTATGATTATTATGAATTTTATAAAATTTGTGACATAAGCAGCATTATAAGTGAAAGTCTACGTAGTTCATTTTATTGATTCAATTAAACTACTAGGGGTGTGCAAAAAACTCGAAGCAGGGCTTCAAACTACTCTAAAATTCGAATTTCTAAAGGATTTTCGATAAAAAATGTATAATTTTTGCATTTTGAACTCAAATTTATGTCCAAAAATCCGAAAACCGCTATAGTAGCGAATTCCAGTAAAAAAATTAACACAATGAAAACATAAAAGCTTAGAACTTTTGAGTAGCTCGATGCTGTTCGATTACTCGAATGTTCGATTTAGCTCGAACTGGAATCGACTAGACTCGAAGTTTTGAGCTTTTTGCACACCCTTATACGGAAAAAGTTATTTATAGAAACTTCACCTGACTATCCAAGACTTTACGATAGGCCACAAATTTCTGAAAATTTTGTATAACGTTTGTAACAAGCTTCAAGACAATCCTCGGAAATGAGCAAAAGTGTCCGCGAATTATTGCATGTCAATCAAGTAAAGCTTTAAGAACATTTTACATTCTCATCATTCAGGTGGAATGTCTTAGATTCATGTGATTTTGGACCTATCCAGTTTTCGTCAATTCTCGACGTTTTGAGACCCCTGAATCAGAAAAAATAGTTTTTGAGAAAATGTCCGTCTGCTGGTCTGTCTTTCATGATTTCGAAGGAATTATCTAATTCCAATTTCCTTTTTGTGTTCTAAAAAGACAGGTCGAATTCGTTAGCCAGCCTTCTACTGACAATATTTGTGATTTTAGCAATAAAAATTAAAACTGAGAAACGTAATAATTCAACTTTTCTACGAAACTACGCAAGATACAATGAATAAACAAGTAACCAAAATGATCTGTTTTTGAAGATTCTACAAAATTGCACTTGACTGTTTTTTTCTAATTATAAATCCATTGAAATGACACATTTTTCAGGGTATCTGAGAATAAAATATTATGCAAAATGAATAACAAATATTAAAGTAATCATGATAAATAAAATGTGTACTTTAGTTAGCAATATCTGAATAAGCAATCACGGGCCGAGGTACAGAAATGAATGTAATATACATTTGATATAATAGTGTTGAGCATAATGTAGAAAATTTCACAATTTGGACCAAATCGAGTGCGAAGCACGAGATACGTGATGAGAATGTGTTCGTAAAGGCCGAAAGGAGCTTTAACAAAAGAGAATTCACAATCACCAAATTGCAGATGTCGATGCTTTGACCTTTAATTTTAAATGGCCTGTGCACAAATCTAGGGAAAATAAAAGACCGAGCGCAAAGCGTGAGGTGAATACATTATCAAGCGCGAAGCGCGAGAACCAAAAGTCGCGCGACCCAGGTGCGCTCAAACTTGCGAGCGATGCAAGCCGCGCGTGTAACGCGCGACGAGAATGTTTATTTTTTCGTGTGAAGGCTATTTATTGAAAATTTGATTTTTCTTAGATTGTACTAGAAATTTATATTATCAATTCTACTGATTATTATAATTCTATATTTTTTTAATTACAAAGGTGCGTGATTTCATATTTCATAGAATGCTGAATTTGATAAAAAAATATTATGTAGAACCAAAAGCTCTTATTAATGTACAATGAGATAAATAATTAAAATAAACCCATAAGTGCGGGGACTCGAACCCTTGACAATATTTCTCTATACTGCTAACAATAAGCAATGCCTCATTCCTTAGGAGTGATTTGTCACCCAGTATCCAGATTTTCTTCATACCATTATAAAAAATCCTGCATTTAAAAAAAAAATGGTGAACAATCTTCAAATAATCAAAGAATCTCAAGCAATCTCCCAAAAATTATAATTTGGGGTCTATCTTGAAAATCTAATTTCCCCTTACACTACATATAGCGCTAATTAAATTATTCACAGTTTTCTGTCTCTGAGTAAAAGATTTCAAACTATACTCATGAAAGTTTAAGTTCAACATTAACTTATAATTTATTTTTAACCAGCAGTCAGACAACAATGTAGGTATCTTCACCTTTTAAGTCCAAGACAAGGGTCTCGGCGTCAGTTTGTCTTCTGGACAAAGAATGCGCGCAATTTGTCGCAAATTTCATTGCGTGTTTATCCGCATATGCGGAAGCGCCATTGTCGTCTGCGCTGTTCCAAGCTGGCACCTCCTCGTTTTATGATATTCGAAACGTAAAAAAGGAAGCGTATGGAATCTGTGTCACTGGGTCTCGGTCTCTGCCAGGGACCCCTTCTCCTTGCTAAGTTGCTACTCTCCATGGAGAGGAAAGAAAGAGGAGCTGGATATGGAGTAGGACGGAAGTCTAGAAGAAACTGCCTTCTCTTTTCTTTTCACCAAACCCCCTATCAGAGAAGTATTTCTTTCTCGAATTTCTGTTCTTACCATCTATAGCCGGGAGAAATCTTCTGTTGTCATACGTTGCGATCGATAGATCCATCCCTTGACACAATGATCGTCTACTTGATGAATGTGGAGTTCAGATTTTTGTTTCTCTTCTCTGAATTATCAATGAGAACAAACATTAGATTCAATCCGCTTGATCTGACATGGCTTACTGTCTTTTAACTTTTGCTTGGCAATATTCTTTCATCGCAGATACTATAGTCAAGGAGTCTTTCTTGAAACTTTTTTCAATCTAGATTCAACTTTCAAAAGCGCAATCATTTTTTGTGGCTTTAGTATAGATACCACGGCGATACCACGCTGAAAACACCAGTTCCCGTTAGATCACTGAAGTCAAGCAGTGTTGGGCGCGGTTAGTACTTGGATGGGTGACCGTTCGGGGAATACTGCGTGTTGTTGACCCTTCGTGGGTATGGTGGACCCACACTGGTAGTATTTATCCACCTAGAAACACTACCCGAATCGGGTAGTGAGGCAATGAACTTTCGAGTTCGAAATGCTAATCAATTTTTTTTTTTTTTTTAGTGTAGATAGATAGTAAGATAATGTCAATAGTTAGACACGAAATAATGTGCGAGGGTTATTCACTTCGAATTTCAAATAAATCCCGCAATCTCAAAATCTTTAAAAATCGGAATTATTAGCGATTCAAGATTATAGATTTCTCCACTCTTTTGAAGATTTGTGAAGATTTTTGAAAGATTCTCGAGATTTATGGCGAGATTGGAAACTACTCTTTCTATTGTTTTTTGAGTTTGCTGAAGGTTTTGATCTCTAAAATCTTTCTAATTCGAATCTGACATTCGTGATTCTGAACCTTGGCTTTTTTGATTTGATAGTGAAATTAAAAAAGATTTCTGAAGTGAATAGCCCCTCGATGAAGTGTCAAACTCAAAAGATGATCAATTCTGAAAACTGATACATAAGAACAAAAAATTATCAATAAAAAAGACTAGACTTACGTGACCTAAGTATCACTTTAAGATTTACTTGAACAACTGTTTTTTTTTAAACATTATTTGAATATGGATATATAAAAACTTTTGTAAGCTATATCAGAAATCTTTTTGAGGCTTTTTCATTTATTTAGAATTTGCTATTTGTACAAAAGTAGTTGTAGAATTAACGAGTTGAGTGCAATGTACACGCTCGATAAAGGAAATAGATAGGAATATGCCGACATATAGGCAGATGTCTTGATGAGTGTTTGGGGCAGGTCACTGACATACTTTCCTCATCAGCAGATCTGTCTTTCTTTTACAACTTCCCTCCTTTAATCATTCTAAGCTGACATAGTCGTTTGGATAAATCATTTGAGCAAAATGAGAATATTTCAATTGGACACTGTTAAATAAAACGTGAAGGTTATAAAAGAAGGCGAATCAAATTTCACTATATTTCTCTGCAGACTAGCGACACCTGTTGCTTCAACTCCCAACCTTTTCGTTAATTCAATTTTAGAAACAACCTCATCTATAACAAATAAAAATGCTAAAATTCTAGGTAATTTAAAATAGTAGTACTCTAGTAAAATTCAATAAATTCAACTGCGTGCATGCGAATTTGAATCAATTTCATAAACTAAAATTAGCTAATGTTGCATTTTGATCAAATCACTGGAATCCAAGTTATGTCGATTGAATCTCACTGAATTCCAGTAAATCAGAGTAACTCCTTGTTAAATCAACAACAGTCCAATGAATTTGCTAAAACAAAATGAATTCAAGTGAATTCTAAATAAGTTAACTGAATTCAATTGAATTCACTTGAATTTTAACCAAGTCAGCGAAATGCTAGTAAATACTCGTAATATGAAGAAGAATTCAAAAGAATTTAAGTAATTTCAGGTGAATTCCTCTAAATTCCAGTAGAATAAAACGAGATAACACCATTTTACGAGAGGCTACTCACTAAGAAATCTTAGAGGGCTGCTCGGGAAAGTTCAAGAGAACTCTTGGAAAACTCTCGTGAATCTAGCATTCGTGAGAAATCTTGGAAATTTTTGGCTAAGTGTGGAAAAAGGCGAGGTGGTGGGGAGCATTCCGAAATAAGCTCTTATGCGTGGAAAGAACAGCCAACTGAATCTGAAAGCCGCCGAGTTTAACTAAGTCTCTAGAATCCCAAGTGAGTTCTTCTTGCGAGCAGGGTCGGAAATCTCGAAACTCCCGGAAATCTCATCGAAATCTTGGATATCTCTATAAGAATTCAATACAGATTGCCGAATTCACAGTTTTAAGATTCCCAGATTTCAAAGTGAGTAGCGCCTTGTCATTATGCAGAGTTTCCAAAATCCTGAAGGTGGAAAAATACCGGAACAGAAATGTCCCGAAAAATGGAAATTCCCAAAAGAAAATGAAACACCGAAAATATTGATCCCCATATTTTCAAAATTTGCAGTACATTCAGTAAATTGCCGAATTTTCTAATTTCCGAAAATAGTGGATTGTCGACTCTTCAAATTCCCAAAAATAGTAAATTTCAAAAATTTTTAATCCTGGAAAGTCTTTTTTCTATGTGGGGTATTTATTCTCAAGTTAACTATTATATTTTTTGCACGAATTTTAAAATTCGTCAATTTAATATTTCAAGGACGAAAATTGGGATTTTCACTATTTTCGGGAATTTGAAAATTCAGGTTTGAAGAATTTCTGGAATTTTACATTCCATTAATAAACATTTTCGACATGCAGTTTTATTTTCCTTCGGCAATTTTCATTCTTCAGACATTTTTTATTTCGGCGATTCAAGTAAATAATAATAATAAGAAATTCCAGTAAACTGAAATTACTTAACGTGAATTTCAATCAAATCAATGAAAATCAAATAATCTTAAGTGAATTCCTGTAATTTCTACCAAGGGAAGTCAATTTCTGGGAAAATTAATTGCATTGAAATAGATTGTCGTACAATAAACTAAATTCAATTGAGTTTGGTAGGATCAACGGACTTCAATCAAATTCTGGCGAAATTCAGTAAATTAAACTAGATTCAGATGAATTACAGCAATTTTCAGCAAACGAAGCTTAGTTAAAGTAACTTTTTCAAGAAATCTGTATTATCATCAGAGAATCACAGGAATTTTCAACGTCTTTTCAGACTAAATGGAAATATGAATAACATAACAATATTGTATCATAGTAATATAATATAATAATATAATATAATGTAAATTTTTGCCATGCTAGTATAGTGAATTCTGTTAAAATAATTAGATTCAGACTTGAAAAAATTCCTAAATTCTCGTAATTTGAAGAAGAATTCAAAAGAATCTAAGCTAACTGAATTCTGGAGAATCAACTGCATTCAACTGAATCCTGGTAAACACTGTGTCAATTCAAGTCTAAATCAAGAGAAGTCAACTGAAAATTTCACGTAATATAAGTGACTTTCACGAAATTGAAGTAAGAATGATGAGTAAGTATTATTTGAATCAAAATACATTTTTGCATAAATTAAAGATAATATCTACAAAGAATAGCTACAAAGAATGACTCATTCATTTAATGAACCCTAATGTCTAAAATAAATAACAGAAACTATTCTAAATAGGAAAAATCGAGGTCGTCTAGTCTTTGGGATTCCGTTGCAAGTCCGTAAGTCAACAAATGGTAGTATGCACTATCTGTCGATAATATAATTATTACAATAAATATAAGAGTCATTATCAATTTCCGTAAATCTAAAAATCTCACGAATAAAAATCACCTTCTCATTTCAAGCTGAGATGTAGGAACGCATATCTTATTTTCTACGAAATGTCACTTTCTCTTTTTCAGTCTCTGTCGCCTGGTACCAGTCATTGTTGCTATCGCTTTACAGTTACCCCATTACTGTGTACTGTCACTATACCGCAATCAGTAGCTTGTAATGCGTGACTAAGAGACTAAAAGTGCGTTGGAGGAAAATTAACAAAATTAGTTACGACGATTAAAATTATTGTCACGACGATTTGGTGGTGGCATACAGGTCGACGTACCCACGATAAGGTGACAATTCAAGGTCATCGTTGATTGGAATACTTCTTTTGCTGTGATGGTGTCCAACTTCTTGGGCATAGACGACGTGATGTTCATCCTTATCATCTTTGCTTGCAAGCTTTTTGACAGCAGTAATTAGGGACAGCATTAGAGCGAGAGAGGAAACCATTAGGGCTTTCATTGCCAAAGCACCGAGGGCGCTAAACCCCATCGCCATCATCATTTTACCTGGTTTTCATGAAAAAAATGAGTTTTTAGAGAAAAAAAGATTTGAAATATCTAGAAAATAAATCAACGCTCTTAATCGACGTAAAAAAAGAGATAGTCATATTCACTCTAGTGCATTGTTAACTTGCAGCTTACTTGTTCGCGTTGTATAGGGAATAATTTGAATAGTTTTTTATACTTTCTGAGATAGTGATCTCAAAATATACAAAACCTAAAGTCAGCATTACTACTTCACATTTTAAAGTGAAAGACTACTAGAACAAGAAGCTTCAATAACTACATGAAAGCTGTATGAATAACTGATTTTCATAGTAAGCAAAGAATTGTGAGTTTGACTTCTGCACGTGAGTTCGATCTCTTTTTTCGCATTGCAATATGCACTGCGCGAGACTGGCAGACTTACTGTTTGAAATAGTAAGTAAATAAGTTCAGTGTCATAACTAGAAATGCGTAGACCCCCTCCGCAAAAATTTTCAGGAGGTCCGTTTGATTCTTTATAGTCTAAGGAAAAAATATTCCACGCGGCAGCGATTCACTGCACGTTGTGGTGAATCGCTGCACTTAAAGTTTTCGACTTATTTAAGGCCTATAAAAATGGGTTTCATGATTATGAACAAGCACTGTTTGATATGCGTACATCCCGTACTAAAATTAGTACAAAACTAAACCAGTCTATCATAGTTAAAAAAAGAAAAATCAAGAACTGAAGACAACTTGACTTTCTTATTATATATTAATAATAACACTATAAACGATTAGCAAAATACCTTTGTATTAGATAAAACTGAAGAATAATAGTAATGAGGGTAGAAACAAGAATATATACATATATTTTTTAGCGTTATCTGTAATTTAAAACCTTTTGTGAATTTAATTATAATGTATTTCAGTTGTAGCGATTCACCCTGGAATCTTTGGATTTAGGTTTTTTATGAATAACTTAAAAAAGAGGTCTCAAAAAAACCTAATTAAAAAGTATTATACTCTTCTCCGGGAGAGTTTTAATCGCTAATAGTTTCGTTATTTTGTAATTCCTTCTTTGCGAGATACATATGACAGTTTTGATAGTCCAACTTTTGATCGATGTGCGATGTTGACATTTTTAGCAATATTAGTCTCTTACAAATCATTATATATTTATTTATACAGACGGGCGATGAAAAAGAGACATTGCGTGATCTATTGAGCCTAGAATCGATTTGAAAATATCATAATTAAGCCTATAAGGATTTTTGTAAAAATTATTGTAGCGATTCGTCCTGGCGCTGGCCCGTTAAAATACTACCAAAGCAAAGAAATGAAATATTTGTATGCAATAATAAACTTTTAACATCCAGGCACAGAACATGCTATTCACTTAACAGGCGTATGTTTAATAAATTTTTGTTTGATCACTTATTTTTCTGAAAAAATCTATGACGACAACAAAATTAGTTTACGATTTTGGGAGAACTGATTCTTTAACCTTTCTTTCAAATTTATATTTTATCAATTGGGAATTCATTAATTAAGAATAATATCCAGAAGGTGACATAATTTGAAGTCATTGAATCACAATTATATAATCGGTAAGAGTAAATAAAAAATTAATATAATGTATCTTTAAATTTTCTACAATGAAAAATAGATTTGAAGATGTCAATAATAAAACTTAATACTTTTTGAACATACTACATTGAAATATCATTCATGTTGATTATAGAATTAAGGGAGAAGTGAAAATAAATTATTGACCTCTTAAAATTGTAATACACGGAGCTTTGGGAAATTTGTGGATTCTCAATTAGCCGCTATAAAAAAAATACATTGTTATTTTTTATGTTCTGTCTGAATTTCTGTTATAATGATTCAATGTATTCATAATTTTCCAAACATGTTTGTATATTTTATATTTATTGAAAAGAAAATGGAAAATAAATACGTACCCATCATTAGAGCCATCATCATGGCACCTCCATCGCCTTTTTTTCCTCCACCTCCTCCACCCCCTGAGCCTCGCCCTGAGAATAGAAACATTTATTTAATTTATAATATTATTTTACTTTCAAAAGAACACTTTTTAATGCATGCTAAAACAACAAAAATTATGGTGATTTAAAAACATTTGTTTATTAATTTCTGAATATTTATGAGAATCATGATATCTAAAAAATCTGAATAATAATTTATTAATTTACAACCTGCAAGTGAAAGAAAAGTAATGTAGTTTCACAAGCTCCGAATTCCAAAAGAACTATTTTAAATATAAAAGACAATTCATTCTGAACATAGTTAAACAAGTTACTAAACACAATGGACTCTGAAATTAATGCTATAACCTTAGGTATCTATTATTATTTTACTTTTTCACAATAAACTATTACGTGTTCATTGATATGCTAGCATACTTTCCTAAAATTTAGATTTCCTAACAAAATATATACATTTTTTATACAAATTCACCTTGATTAGAAGAAGTCCGTAAGTTCTCCACAAAAGCTGTCTCCATGTTGTTCGGGAAAAAGCTCGGTAATTTGATCCGGAGTTCCCTCCCCTCCAGAAACTGAGTAATAGATTCAAAATTACCGGTTCCTTTCAAAACCCTCGCACTCCTTAGCGACCCTCCACCCTTAGTATCCACCAAACTGATCCCATCAAAAAGCTCCACACTTTTATGATCGGAGGATTTCTCCAACAATTGTTGCAGGATCCTCCTCACAATTCTCACCCCATGACAAGAAACCGATACATTGTGAGGATCTTCGCCCGTACAAGAGACGCTAAACCCCTTCCAACCATCCTTGAGAATTTTCGTAGAATTGCAACCCGCAGTTGATAAAGAAATAAGAATCGCGATTAACCCGATAGAAATATAATTTCGACCTCCGCGCACCATCTTAGGATGTTAAACTCAGTCTCCAAATCCAGAAGTGGAACAAAGGATCCACCTAGCGTGGTCCAGAGGTGACAAAATAAGAACTCGTCGGAAAGAACCTACAGCGGAGGTTCGAATGAAGGAACCTGCTCACAGCAAATCCTCTTATATACATAGATCTATCTCTTCTCTTCAGCGATTGTAGCACTAAAAAAGCAAAGAAAAGACCAAAGGCCTCTTCTCTCTTGTCTTCAGAACGTTTTTCGTTCATTCTAGTGGTCTTTCTTCTTGTGATTTTATTTCATTTTATTTTAAAGTGTTTCAGAGCGTTACGAGCCTATGCCGTCGATTTATCACCGCCGAACTCCAGGTTTTTTGTTTGCCATCAATTGTATTGCTTAAGAGCCCTACATAAATGCATCTGCACTCTTCTCTCTTGAACATTCTATTGGAGAGGAAGAGAATGTGCCCGAATCAAATGACGGTATTATAGTTATTATAAACGTTTGTTTAATTGTCAGGGTTGTGGAATTGAATCCGAGAACGAATGAGCAATTTAGCAGGAATGAGCTTACGATTCTATGGAAGAACCTTGAGCTCATGCGAGATGTAAGTGGTTACTAAGGAAGGTTGCCATGCGTATGTGACCGGCTCGAAGGACCAGCCGTGAGTGTTGTGTCCAGTGCGAGTTAAATGCGTGCGGATCGAGATCGATGATGCCATGATGGGAGAAAGAGAAAAAGAAGGAACGCTGGTAAAAAAATAAGGAAGAGGGAGAGAGTTGGAGGAAGGAAGAGGGAGAAAGATGAAAATCATTGAGGGAATCTAGTTCATCTCCGTATGCCTTTCTCTTCTGTTCCACTTCCCTTTACATTTACGCCATTCCAGTATGTGCTATATACCTTGTTGCAGGGTATAACTAGAGCTACAAGTGACTTGTAGCGGTCGAAGTACTGATCGCACCGACTATCGATATCTTGTTTACATCCTAATCTGAGAGGAAGTCTCGCTATATAGATGCATATTTCATAAAAAAGGCAGTGTGTCTTTCCAGGAATTTTTTCTTCTTATTTCAATTTTTTATTTATGCATTTCTTTTGTCTCAGTTGGCTTACTTTGGGTAAATTATATTTGGAAAAATTGATTAAAAAGAAGTCGACGAAAGTATTGATTTTATAAATTATGATCTAAAGTCCAGTTAAATGTTGAAATTATAAAACCAAGTTGATGTATAATTTAGGCTCCATATATTCTCAAATTTCTATAGTATTGAAGATAAAATATTTAATATAAAGAATTCCTGAAAATAAAACAAGAATTCACTGATAAAATTTGGACAACCACCACAAAATGCTCCTATTGCAATTCCTAAAAAAACGAAAAATAAAAATTTGTTTCTTCGGAAAAAAATAAGAAAAAGGAAAGAAAAATGAGAAGGCAACCAACCAAATCCCCTTCCTTCTCTTTTTTTCCTTCTTTCGTCTTTTTTATTTTTATTATTATCAAATCACAATAAAAAAGCATGCAAATGTACATTACCAACGTTTCGGTGCTCACACAGCACCCTTATCAAGGGTGAATTAATTATTGGACGTTAAACGAGGTTTTGAATTTGATTTTAGTCTGATTCAGAATTCTTGAATTTCAATAAAATATTCAGTCCACAATCAGGAGAGAGATATAAAAATTTAGGATTAATTAAGCACCCTTATCAAGGGTGCTGTGTGAGCACCGAAACGTTGGTAATGTACATTTGCATGCTTTTTTATTGAGATTTGATAATAATAAAAATAAAAAAGACGAAAGAAGGAAAAAAGAGAAGGAAGGGGATTTGGTTGGTTGCCTTCTAATTTTTCTTTCCTCTTTTTTATTTTTGTTCGATGAAACAAATTTTTTTTTATTTTGTTTCTTTAGGAATTGCAATAGGAGCATTTTGTGGTGGTTGTAAAAATTTTATCATTGAATTCTTGTTTTATTTTCAGGAATTCTTTATATTGAATCAATTATTGGACGTTAAACGAGATTTTGAATTTGATTTTAGTCTGATTCAGAATTCTTGAATTTCAATAAAATATTCAGTCCACAAACAGGATAGAGATATACAAATTCAGGATTGAATAAGTCTTTGGAAAAGTGCTTTTGTCACTTGTCGGATGTAAAGTGAACTACCATGTTTTTACTTGGACACATGGAATTGTTTAAGGCCTCTCGTTCGATTAACGAATTTAAGCAACGTTTGGCTCGGTTATACTCGGATGGGGCCCGCCGTACTTGATGATGTATATTTATTAACTTTATAGCTGCTATACTCTCGATCTGATAATAATAGTTAAAAAAATTAAATCTCTATCGTAATTAGTAAAACATATGCAACTGAGTGGAAATTAGACGATTTCCACATTATTATTCCTGAAATATTGAACATAACTAACTTAAAAAGACGTAGAATAAATTATTTTTGTTTTCGAAAAATATGCCTCAAACACGTAAGAATTTTGTCTATGTCTTGAATAGGGGAAACCAGTACGAGGTGGGTTGAAAAAATTTGAAGTCATAACATTGATCAATGATAAACAAGTGGGCAAAGTATTACATACTTAATTAAAGCTAGAAAATTTTCATTTTGAAGACACTTATGCAATCACGTAAATTATGATAACCATTCGTCCTTTATTTTATTCAAAAATATGTTTGAATTTATACAGGGATTATTTTTAAATATATCGTAAAAATGTTACGACCTCCAAACAGTGTGGTATTTCACACAAACCATGACAGTTTTTGCTACCAACTGTCATAGACAAAAAACTACGAATAATTTTATGTTTATTTGTTGGTGAGAGGTATGAAAACTCTTATTTATTAAAAAGTAGTATGGTTAGTATTACTTTTTTGTTTGTGCGCGAAACCTACAAGCAGATAAATTACTTTATGTGACTCCGGTGCATTAACGCGTTTTTATCCGACAGCGTAGAGTATCGTAATGTTGTACATTGCGATACAGCGGAAGATCACTCTTCACATTACACTCCGCTGTATCGTAATGTACAACATTACGATACTGTACGCTTTCGCAACAAAACTTGTAAATGCACCGTCGACATATAAAATAATATATGCGCCAATGAGCAGAATTCGGGACTTCACGCGACTCGCTTACAATGCTCGCAGGACTTATCTCGCCTCGGCTTTGCCTCGGCTTCGATCGTCCTGCGAGCATTGCCGCTTGTCGCGTAAAGACCCTCATTATGCACCTCGGCGCATAATATACTATTGATACCCAAGCCTTCCCTGTCAACAATTTATTCACCTCGTACAGAATGACGATTCCCGTGTGGAAAAATTTATTGGTGCTGTACTTTTTCTGTCTAGTCCGCCCTGAGTCGACACTGAGGCGCCACATGCTGACTGTCCAGTATCTAGACTGAGATGTATACCGTTCGGATCGACTAGTTTCTAGACAGATCGTCTATTCTGATAAAACATAATTAATAATAAAATTATATAATTATTTTTCACTGCAAAAAAGTCTAATCTATAGACTTTGCAGTTAACAAAAAATTTAAAGAATAGTTTTTTTACTAAAAAAAAAATGAAAAAATGAGTTTCCGCGAATCTATACGCCGGGTGTCGAATTTCATATAACTTCATATTATGTGCTCTGACTTTGTATCGCCGACTTAACACACTCAGCCATCTGAAAGTTGAAAAAATTTTCATTTTTGTCGGATGATAATTTCAATTCATTAGATCGTAATATTTATTTCAATAAAACATGAACAATTTTCAAATATTAAAAGTGATTGATGTGTAAATAAATCCCTGAAAGTAATGAAGTTCATAAGATTATACTTGCCATTAGTGTACTAAACAATGACTGTTCACCATTTTGAATAATTAATAGGTTCGGCTCAATTATGATCTACGCAATCAATAAATAATTAAAATGAATTAAATAAATCCTTTATATTAAAATTTGATTTTCTCGAATATCATAAATATAATACATAGCACTATACATATTATAATTATTATAAATTTGATATACATTTATCATAAGTTTAATATATAATTCAATTGAGAGAAAATGTTTTTAAACATTCTCTGAAAAAATCGTTGTTAAGAATACAGTTCATATATTAAGATTTAAGTCACCTTCAATAATTTTTGTTTATTATATCAAATACGTAATAGTCTACATTCAGTTATTACTTGAGCATTTATGCAATTGTGTATTGTAATTTCCTAAACCTTTTATTCCAAAATTATTATATTCTGAATTCACTTCCGCCCAAACAGTGATTCTGTCTAGAAACGAGCTAAAATCTAGACAGTCTCCCTATATTCAAATTCGTAACGAACTCCTACATAGCGTAAAGACTGGGAATATCCAACAGAAGGGTTTGAATGAAACACATAGATCCGGATTTCAATAAAATAAACTCTAAATTCAATAAAATATACAATATTATGAAAATTCACTCTTCACATACAAACTACAATTATGTTCACATCTAAAATAGAAAAATTAATGAGTTTTTTGTTTCTGAAATGCTACTACTACATTTTTTCTACGTATAATAACGAAATTTGCGATTTTCGTTCAAAACGAAAATTATTATCTATTATATTCTATTGAACTTCAGAGATGCCACTCTATCATTTTTTGCCCAGCAAGTAAATATCTCACTCCTACAGATTTCTTGTTAAATATATACATATTTTGTATGAAAATATAATTTAATTTCACTTAATTTAAACACGGCTTGAAGGTACAATACTTTTATTTGAAACCTATTGTGAACGTATAGAAACTGTCCCAAGTAATAAAAAATACAGAAAAGTCGAGTGCAAAAACACTTTAACAGCCATTTTCTGCCGTGAAAAATCATCCATAAAACCCAAACTCAATTCTCTTAGAATGCTTTTTCTACTCAGTTTTGTAATGTCACATAACACTTCCTATAAAATAATTAAAAATGTCTGAACCACTGCATTTTCTGGTATATAAAAACCTCCATAAAACGCACAGTTTCTAATTCATGAATCTCTTTTATTTTAGTTAATTTTTCACTCAGTTTTAAATGTGAAACAAAATTTTCCTATCTTGGAAGATCACTTATTTTAAATAAGGTAAACGTCCCAGTAATCGTGACCTTAGTCCCAATAATCGTGATGCCAATTTTCTTGCTTTTTATTTTTTTTGAATGAATGTGATTTCTATTTGCTATCATAAAATGCTGAAAATAAGTGAGTTTTATCATTGGACGTTACTTTTAACACATTTTTATAAAAATATATTCAAACTAAATCCAAGTATCACGATTACTGGGACCGCCACGATTACTGTGACATTTACCTTAGAACTAGATAATTTATTTTCATTTTAAGTTTAAAGGACCTAAAAGTTGTCAGAAAAACATATACTGTAAAGAAGTCAAATTCAAAAACTTTCTGGTTGATAAGTAAATCAAACAAAGAAAGTTTTTCGGAGGAAATAGTATTTACAAATTTTGAACAGTTTTTGAAATATAATTCAATGTTGCGATTTTTCGCTTCCCATTTCTTGCGTGGTTGTTTATTATTCCCATACCCCATCAATGTTTTTTAAAATTATTATTTCTTCTCTTGTAAAATCTTTGTTACAAACCCATTCCTTTCCACTGCTGCCACCTACATCATGAAGACGCAAGCTTCCCGGTCTTGAACACTCAGCAATTCATAAAATACACATTTAAAACAAAAATGTAGAATACTATTAGAAAAATGTTTGTGTACTATGATTAAATCTTATTTTTTCTGAATACTATTCGAAAAGTTGTACTGTCATAGTTCGCATGCAGGTATTTATTTTCACAAAGAAAGAATACTTCTGCAAAACAGCTGCAAAAACAGCATACCAATTATGATAAAGGGTACAGAACTTTCTTTTTCTGTTAATGTTTAATAAGGAATTCCAGGAGATGTTCTTGAACTTTAATCGTACAATTAATTGCGCATTGTGGTCACTTTTTTGAACTGCAATGCAGTCATTACAAGAGAAGATTTCCTTGCGGATATAAACATTCCCTGGAATAGTGAGGTTGTAAAAATACTTGAAGTGTGATACTAGTTCACACATGGAGTTGAAGGAATCAAACTAAAAGTTATAAGAATGTACACTAGACAAGAAAAACTAATGCTTTTTAAGGCTGATCACTGATTTATAAAATTATCAAATTGTATTATTTATGTAATAGGATATGTTACTGAAGAAATTAGTTTTCATTAGCACAAAATTCATTAGATTAATGAGAATTTTTTAGCGGTCTCACTCAAGTCGTTTCGAATAATCTTCAAAAGCGAGATCGTCCAATTACTGGAATTATAGAGAGAATCTCTTTCAGATATTAACAGAAAATTACGTGTAGATAACACAACATATAAACATGTTCACATTTCTTTAAAATTTTAATGAAGGAAATAAAAATTAGACAAAAGAAGACTGAGAACTATAAAATTTCAATTATTGAAGAAATTTCTTAAAATACCAGGATTACTTTGCGCAGTGGGTTCTTTAATCTTCCATTCAAATAATTCGCCCCCCGACTTCTATTCAACTTTTACAAAAAAATGTTTCATGACAAGTCGGTTCTATTTGCAAGATTTAAAATCTAAAACATGCATTATGTACTAGACATAATTAGCAATCAACATTTATATCTCTGCGGTCAAGAATAGTCTGGGACCGGGTCTGCCAGAGAATGAAAGTCAGTTGTCTCCGGGACAAAATCATCGATTCTCTCTCGATCGATCAGGACCATATGGAGAACGCATCTTTCGATCCTGTCATCTTGGATGGAGAAAGCGGTCCACCGAAAGCAGGCGGTCCAGGCGTTCTATACTTTTCCCTTCGTTCCTTCCCTCATTCATTTACCGCAAAATTCCAAGAAGTTCAGCCATTCATTCCACCTCGTGATGAATTCAAAATTGAATTGGTAACATTTTTTTCTCCATTTCGATTATTCAAATCAGAGACTGACCCCAAATAAACAGGCGATCGAGTTTCTTTATAATTCTGCATTGAAGAATCCAACGGTAGAACAAGCATTTTTCTTTTGAATTGATTTTGAGAGATATCAATCCACAGACATTTGTACTTTCCTCCTTCCTTTGAATTCGTTTCTGTTTGACGACAATAATATTTTTTATTGTTAAGAATTGGTTTCACTGTTGGAGAAGCTGGCACCTTTTTCGTTATCCTCGGATCCACTATGTATTGATAAGTTTTTTCACGTTTATCATAATTGAAAAAATCACTGATACCCGCACCAACACTTGGTATAACTCGAAAAACTTTTGATCCTTTATCGGATTGTGAATCGAGAAGAAAGTCGAATTTGGTCGTGGGTGGAGCAGTTTCAATTGGTGAAATTTCAAACTGTGGTGTATCTTGTTCATACCAACTCCATCGGTTCTTCATGAATGAATTTTTCAGGCTCAATATCACTGATAGGAGAAGATTCAAATTCGATGCTATAAAATTCATAATTCCAAGGAGGGCTATTTTCGAGAGCATGACTGGCAATAGTGCCAGGAACTTGAAACCAATTGTTGCGAGAAATGGTATTAGCAGCAACTTGCCAAATATGAAGGTCCCTAGGAGGAAATAAAGTAAGGAGAGTAAAAATTTGTCGAATTCGTTCTTTCCCTTACTTTTAATTCCATTTTCGAGATTGCTTCTTGATTGAATATATTCAATTTAACAGAGTCAAACTAACTTACGTTTACCTGACGTAAAGTCGAATGTATCTGTCCTCGCAACTTCTTTTTCAAAACTAGTGGAACCCGTACTAGATATGAGAGATAACATAAGAAACACTGATTTAAATCTGGTTCTAAACTTCATTATTGAAACACTCAAGCACAAATGCGACGCGAATTATTAGTGAAGTAAATTCTGGTGTCATTCTTCTTCTTATAGGTAGTTAACACGACATAATTACGTCAGCATTCGTTTACCGTAACAAATAAATTTAAACACTGGTTACATAGAGCATAACGTCACAGTTTGTACTACATATAAAGTAACTAATTATATCTACTATCAACATGAGGAGCAGCATACAAGTATATTAGTATTTAAAAGATGTTCAAAAAACTATATTTAAAGTAAGTAATTATATCTACTATTAATATTAGGAGAAGTATAAACAACTCCTAAGAAAAAAAAACTAAATTGTCTCTATTTTTAGGTCAGTATCTTCATGTTAAGATCGAAATAATTAATTCAATTAAATATATAATTAAAATAAATGTTGTGCAAAATTGGGAATATGTGCAACAAAGTAGCAGGATGTGAGAGAAACGTGATTACATCTCCCATACTCGTAGGTTTATAAATGTGTGTCAAATTGAAATGAAAATACCAGGAAACTGGTTGCCATCAATTCTGCTAGGCATATTTTGTATAATGATAAAATAATTAATGATGAAGTTTTAAAATATGAATGTAGTTTCTTTAACCAAATGTTTTCGTTCTACCAAGAATGCCACATGCGTTACTATACTTTCAACACACCTTGAATTCACCTAACGGATCATCTTTACGACGTAAACAATCATGAAGGATAATTCTGCATTAACGCTATGGGCGAGATTTTTCGCATACCTTTCACGCCGCGCTGGATCAAATCAAGGCAACGCAGTTAAAGATTAGTCTTTAATCATATAAGCTATTATCATACTTTCGCAGATCGAATAGTGGAACAGGAAAAATTAAAGAGTCAAAGTGATATAGAGTATTCCATCATAACCGTTAAATAACGATTGATTAGATTTTATGTACTAAAAAATATATTTGATTTTTGGGGATTTCAGACAGTGGATCAATCCATAAAACAAACTTACAATGTGCTTCAGCGTTTACACCGTTCCCTTGGAAAAAAATAAATATAAAGCGCTTGTAGACTTTCCTTTTCCTTCATAGATTGATCATGTAGAATCCTTTATTGTATTTTTTATTAAACCATTAGGCCATATCCCTTTTGGAGTGAGCGTCACTCACTCCGTGAGGAAGGGAGTAATGTGAGGGAGGGCTATAGATTTTTAGATCGATATGGAATTTTTGTGTTGCTCATCCAACTAACACGCTCGTTTCGTGACACTGCTCAGACCCAGGTCGCTGATCAATCTCTCAAGCGATCATCCGAGGTGTAGAGCCTCACAAAGGCATCATGTAAAGCTCCCCACCTGGGCTCATTAGTATCCAAGGTCTTTCGTTTCACGCGTCATTCATTCCACTGACACTCTTCCTCATGCATTTTTGATAAACTACTTGTCGTCACACTTTCATGTATTGGCATACCTGTTTAGCTTCCTTCACGTCCATGCATTTTCTCATGCAAGCTCTTGTGTTTCTGTGGATCCTTATGTCTCGTTGAATTAGTGTTTCATTCACACATTCTGACCATTGTTTCCGCGGTCTACCTATGGGCACGCTGCCATTTACTTCACCTCGATACACTTGCTTCAATAGTCAGTCATCTTGCATTTTCTCAGCATGCCCAAACCATCTGAACAAATTTCTTTCACATATGTCAACTAGTGTGTCCTCTACAACACATTCTCTGAGGATTATCTCATTACTCACTTTGTCCAGGAGTGTTTTACCACACACCATGCACAAGAATTTCATGCTAATCGCATTAATTTCACTCTTATCCTTTTGTTGGTAGGTCGAGGTCTCACTACCAAACATCACAGTCTGTATGACACAGTTCATATGAATATATTGTTTTCTCATCCTTTCTTTTAGAAACCATAATTTTCGTTTGATTCACGTTAATTTTGAGGTCCATGTTCTTCATGCTTGTGTTCAGTTCTCTCAACATTCTTTGCAAGTCTTCGATTGACTCTGCCATAACAACCTTATCGTATGTGAACTAGTTAAAATGCGAAGATACTAGAAGCATTTGTCAAAACTAGTTTTAACTAGTCAAGACGCGGAGTAACCAAGTGCTTTTGTGAAAACCCAAACAAATTTTAAATTCCATCTGATTTTGTGTTTTAACTGATAATATCAATTGAAACTAGATTTACCCAATTGAGCTTTTGAAAGAACTAGTTTTACCTGCGGTATTCAGTGAAAACTCGAAATACTGAGTTTGCAGTGACTGGTCACAGAAGAGAGATTGGTCACAGCTCGACCCATTTTTCCGGCTCGCCCTTGAAGAAAAAACAAGTAGAAGCGACTGGTATAGAATTCCTGAAAATCCTAGTTGTTACTGATACTTTCAGTTAAAATACGAAATACGATGCATAGAAAAAAATCTTCGGGTTTTTACAAAAGGACTTGGTTAATTCGGTTCTGACCATCTATAACTAGTTTTGACAAATTATCGTGGTCATTTCGCGTTTTTATTATTTAAAACCATTTTTCACAAAATTCTGTTTAAAACGGTAAAAAATGTAATGAATAGCCATCAGAACATAACGCATCCTTGCCTAACACCTCCAATAATATCGAACCAATCACTCAGTTTCCTATTCATCCTTATACTTGCTTTGCTAGCTGCATATATTGTGTTTTTATTGATTTTAGGAGCCATCCATTGACTCCGTACTCTTTCAGGACTTCCCAAAGTTTACTTCTCTCCACCTTGTCAAACGCTTTTTCTCGATAAACAAATGCACAGAAAACTTTTTTTTTGCAACGAGCAAGATTACTTTTCTAGCTGCTGCGCGTGTGCAGTTTGGGTCACATTACTTTTTCTTGCTGTTGCGCTTGCGCATTACGATTCGGAATTACTTTCCAGGACTGCCGGAATCATAGCCTCACTTCATTATGATTTGACGCTTGAGAGACTGATTGTAAGTAGAGATTAGTGATTATACAAACTAGAAGTGACAAGTGATCCTGAATGACTGATAAATTACAGATAAATTTCCGATCAATTAACGAAAATTTCAGTAAATTTTTGAAATTTTTGGATACCTGAAATTTTCGGTAATTTAAAAATTTTCGGAAATTCTTGGATTCTTTCCAAAAACGTTCGTATACCTGAAATTCCCATTAATTTGGAATTTTCCTATCAATTTCCGGAAGTTTTCAAAATTCAGCAATTTTCCATAAATTTCCGGAAACTTTGGAAATTTGGTCTGAAAGCTTTGGATACCCAAAATTTCTGAAAATTTTCAGTAATTTTTGGTAATTTTACCATAAATTTCCGAAAAGTTTGTTTTCATTGTTTAACAAATTGAAAATTTCCTCCATTTTTCATGAAAATATCGTGTAACACGTGCTGAAAGTAAACAGTTGAATCTCTTGCGAAGTTAACAGTACTTTTCGTCGGCTCATCTTCGGGTCGTTTTCGGCTCGCCTTCGACTGGATTACAGCTCTCCTTCGACTTGCCTCCTACTCGCCTAAGACTCGCCTCTGGATCGTACATCAAACTTCACACTCGTGTGGAACTGCCTACTTTCCACACTTGTAGCACAGCATACTATCTCTTTACCCGCACACTTTTTTCCGTGATCTGTCTTGAGCTAAATATTTGACGCGTACATGATCTTTCTGGCCTAAATTCACTTTGGATTGTATCTTTGTAATTCAATAAAAATATACATTTAGTGCAATGATATAACAATTATAATTCTGTTTCAGATATGGAAAATGCCTGGTGTTTATTTGGACGCATGGGTCACGTTCCATTCATGGAGGAAAGAAATTTCCGTCACTAATACCATTTGAATCATAAATTCAAATTATTTTGAAACAAAATAATTTTTTTCTACATCAAAATAATGTACTG
Source organism: Andricus quercusramuli (assembly GCA_932178445.1). Lineage (NCBI taxonomy): Eukaryota > Metazoa > Arthropoda > Insecta > Hymenoptera > Cynipidae > Andricus > Andricus quercusramuli. The sequence continues at coordinate 139,150 of CAKNXH010060633.1, forward strand.
CAGTATTCAAAAAAAGATTTTTTCTAATATACCAAAAAATTTTCAAATATTTTATCTATGTATTCATTTATATATGTGTGAACAATTCAATACAGAATAGCTAAAAGCAGAAATGCTAATTTGCATGCAAATGTAAACTGTGCATCATTTGTTTGCAACAATATTAGGATGAAGTATCATTCGTCTTATTTGACAAATTCTCATTCTTAGAGGTTCGTAGGCCACGTGAAAACATATGATAATAACGGTTGGTCCGTGGTTTACGACCTCTACACAGAAAAAATTAATTGAACAAAAATTCCACAAAAATTTGCGTAACGCTGGGACATAGAGGCCTTTTGTAAAACTTCTGAAACTCAACTTTGGGTTTTCTAACAATAGTTAATAAGAGGTATTCACATTTAAAAGAATGTGTCACTCAATATATTCAATAAGAACGAAAAATAGATCTAAACTCTACCAAATAAATGTTAAACTTTTTGCAAATGCTTCTTCCCCCCAACCCCCAACATTATGCAAATTTTGCAGAATCTCTTCTCAGTCAATTTTCTCTATGTAGCTTCTACAATATTTTTCCTAGAGGGTTAAGATTTGACATGGATGTTTCCCAGCCACAGTGTATTTATTATGAAATAACTTCATATGCTTACAGGGACCTAATCTATCTTCCAAATGGCGGTGATTCACCAAAAAATTACGACGATCGTGGCAAAAGTGAGGTGAGCAAAGCTCGAAATCCATTGGAAACAATGCAAAGTAAAGTAAAATTATAAAATGCTTCCATAAGTCGTACACATTTTGAACCATTTTTTTACCATACATAAATTCGTTCTAAATCGCATACAATGTTTTCAAAGTGCATCTAAATTATGACAGCATTTATAATTTTAATTTATTTTGTATTGTTTCCAATAGATTAGGTCCCTATATATTACACTTTTCATCAGTGGCTAAAAACTAAGAAATATGGAAAAAGTTGGAAATTTGTCTTTTTAGACTCCTATGCTAGAAGCTTTTCTTCTATTTTTTTTCCTTGAGGGCATCTTGAACTAAGGCTTCGTGACGAAGAATCGCAAAAAAAAAACATTTTATATGTTACATTCTGCTTTATTATATCAGTGGGTGGAAATATAAAAAGATGACAAAATTGTGTTTCTCAGAATCCCTGCTCAGAGCTTTTCTTATGGTATGATTTTCCCCGGGGGTGTTTCAAATAATAACTCTTAGAAAAAGTGGAGCAGAAAAAACTTATATTAGGCTCGGGAGAGTAATTTCAGGATCGCTATTCCACAAAGGGCCTAGCCCGTTAAGCAGGTCAAAAATGCCTTTGGCTGGAACCAGATTCTTCATAAGCCCTTTTCTAGGGCTTGGAATTATTACTTTTTTCCTGGATTTTTGAACCCCATCACCACCCCCATAGTCATGGTGGCTAAAAATGTGTTTTATGGTTTTTATTTATTTTTTACATATTTGTGTAATAGAAAAATCTGAAAAAAATTAGTTCAAATTTTTTAGAGAAATTCAAATTTTCGAAGATTTTTTTTGTTCAAACATTTTTTGAGTACTGTTCCCAATTTTTCATTCATGAAAGGTAGTAGTATACATTAGTAGTACTAGTAATAAATAATCCACATAGAAACACTACCCGAATCGGGTAGTGTCACGCCTGCCCCGAAAGGGAAATGGCTTAATGGTATAAAAAAAAGGTCATCTCATGTGATAACTTTCAGAATTTTTTCAAATTTTTAATTGATGTGGACGGTTGTTTTTTTCAAATAAAAACTTTCACAGATGGCAGATACCCTTATTGAGAAGTATTGGATGTCCAATACTTATTCGCGAAAAAAGTATTAGATCCGATACTTACCAATACTTCTTTTTCATAAGGGTATCATGGATTAATATTGAAATGCTGAATATTACTTATGATCAAATGCTGTATTTTTTAATGCTTCTGAATGTTTTAATTAGTGTGTTAAACGAAATCCTTTATAAAAGTTTTGGATTAATCATCGTCGCTACCCTCCATTTTATGCTGTACGAACAGTTTGCCTAATATTTCTGCTGATCGAACGATTTTCTAAAAATACTGAGCATGGGATTGATAGTATAAATTACAGCAGCAGTATGTGAGCAGCAACAAATGTTAATTTTGTTGTCATCGTCCATCAATTCAGCTAAATACGATAAATCTTGACTGAGTTGTTACGAACCCATGAACAATATTTCGAGATCGTTGACGGTCATCGCCGGAAAATCTTCTACAACCGATGAATATATATGTATGGAAGAAATCTTCCGCCTACTTCATCGTTTTTCTTGAACTTCTTAAGCCAAAATATTTTTGGAATCATTAGTTGATTTCAAACGCGATACAATGGGCTCGCAATTTTGCACATCGGAATTGAAGGGTAGAAATGCAAAAGGAGTCAAGCGCCTTATTTTTGAAATCGGGTTTATTAGCTCAAAAAATGAGATAAATTCTATTACACATGCCTGCCAAAGGATTTTTTTGGGGCATCATTTTTTGAAATTTGTGTTCTTGTGTTCAAAGTCCGAGAAGCTTTTTTAACCACCAAGTACAAAATCAAATTTCATTTTTCTCGACACTGGCTAATTATTTTTAATTACTATTGGGTCCCTTCCGTTCAGCACTGAATAACCTAAAATCCAATTTCTTATTTTTTGGAAATATGCAAAATTATTACTGCTATCGTCTTTATTTTGAAGTTGAAATCTCAGTTTTACACCATTTCTAGATAGAATTCCAATTATTAGTTTTTTCTTAAACTGCAAATTGACTCCACAATTAATATTAAAAGATGTTAAAAGTCAATACGGACCCAAAATCTAACCTCGAAACGTGACCTGTTTCATTCAATTTCTCGAAACCGGATAGCTTTTTGTGAGCAAACTTTTTTTAGTTCGATAGAGCATGAAAGTATCTCGAAAGAACTTTCTTATTTTTTTCTTAAATGGTCCCGCTGAATTTACAACATATTTTTAGTCTCTCCTGGAAAAAGTGAAAAATGGCGCTTGACTCCTTTTGCATTTCTACCCTTCAATTGAGACGTTTTCCGAATTTTTTATTTGAAAAACATGCAATTTTACTAAAAGAGCCGATTTTCGGAAGTAACTTGTTATCTATTCGATGACAGAGGAGTCGATATTTACTTTCAATGATGCCATTGAATATAAAAAATAGTTAATAAATCAGGTTTTAATCTAGCTGCTACAAAAAATGGATGACTGGTTTCTCTCAAGAAACTTGGCTATTACTGTCCAAGAAAAACGATGGAGTAGGCGAAAGATTTCTTTCAAACACATATGTTCATTGGATGTGTAAGATTTTTCGGAAATGACCATCAGCGATCTCGAAATATTGTTCACGGGTTCGTATCAACTCAGTCAAGCTGCATCGTATTTAGCTGAATTGATGGACGATGACAACAAAATTAACATTTGCTGCGCTAAAGAAACCGCGAACATTTTTAAAATAGAAGTTCAGTCACGTCATATAAATTGTCGGCGTTCTAAGTGTTTTGTTGAATACACGCCTGATTTCATTGGTTTCGAAGGAAATAAATGATATTGTTGTTGGTGCGCAAATGCTAATCGTACGATCGGTTGCTGCTCACATACTGCTGCTGTAATTTACTATCTATCCCATGCTCGGTATTTTTCGAAAATCTTTCGACCAGCAGAAATATTGAGCAAACTGTTCGTACAACATAAAATCGAGGGTAGAGACGATGAATAAATCAAAACTTTTAAAAAGCATTTCGGTTTCACAGACTAATTAAAACATTCAGAAACATTAAGAAATACAGCATTTGATCATAAGTAATATGCAGCATTCCAATATTAATCCATGATACCCTTATAAAAAGAAGTATTGGTTAGTATCGGATCTAATAATTTTTTCGCGAATAAGTATCGGAAATCCAATACATTTTCGGGAAAAAAGTACTGGATCCAATACTTACCAATACTTCTTCTTAATAAGGGTATCTGCCATCTGTGAAAATTTGTATTTAAAAAAACTACCGTCCACATCAATTGAAAATCTGAAAAAATTTCAAGAGTTAGCACATGAGATGACCTTGCATTGATGGAAAATTTGGAACAGTACTCAACAAATTATGTAACAAAAATTTTTTTGAAAATTTGAATTCTACTCAAAAATTAGAATTTCTCGCCAAAGCACTGCAAAAAATTTTTTTATGTGTATTCTGATTATTTGTATTAATTTTTTTCAGTTTTTTCTATTACACAAATATGTAAAAAAAATAAAAACCATAAAACACATATTTAGCCACCATGCTTTAAATTCAATCAAACAATTTCGGTAAAACATTCATTGTGTGTATGGCAATTCGGTCATTTCGTAAATGTCGGCTGTGGGGAGTTGTGGTCCACCATTAGTGGGGAGTCGTGAGCCAAACGTTCTTAATGCGTATTTCAATTTTTGAAGTGAAACTTCTTTTCTCTTGTTCTGAAAAGACTTTTGCATTATCTGCAAGGGCACAATGCCAAAGATTTTAAATCGGAACAACACAGTTCACTGCAACCTGTGCGATCGTGCTGTGCACTTGAAATGTGCCAACATGAGGACCGGATATTACACTTGCATACATTGTGAATCAGAATAATTTTTTTTAATCTCTTTAAAATCATCAATTTTTATTTGCTGCAACTTCAATAAACATAAGCTACTGGAATATGCCATTTTCTTTTATTTCTTGTCATGGCCCACAACTCCCCACCAAAATCACAAATATCAATTTTTATAAGATTTACATCATCCTAAATATTTCTCGCGCATTAACGAATTTTATTAATTGTGGTCTCCAGTTGATGTATTGACAAGTTTACTACAAATACCAGTTCACACATTGACAATTTATCGACGTTCAGAGATGTTATGTATTGGAAACAAAGCATGGCTCCCCACTCCCCACTCTCCCCTACTTGTGAGCGAAACAAAAGTAATTTTCAGAAAATGTCAACTTCCTTATATAAAAACAAACGAGCATATACTTTTTGGCATACAGTCATCAAAGGTCGAAAGCTTTTGCCCTAATAAGTCAGAAAAAAAATATAAGTAAATGTTTCGACATCTAAGAGACAACCAAAGGGCCTAGCCCATTAAGCAGGTCAAAAATGCCCTTGGCTGGAACCAGATTCCTTATGAGCCCTTTTCTAGGACTTGGATATAATAACGTGCCTTTGAAATCTGCTGTAGAACGGGACTTCGAATATCAACCACTTGAGTTGTACAAAAACTTTTATTTTGATTCCTTTAATCAACAATGTCAAAATACTAACTAAGCGTGTTGAGACTATGAGTCGAGTTCACAAAGTTAGCTCATACAAAGAGAGTCTTTTGGCAGTGGTTAAAGAAGTCCCACCACCCACAACATGACGGAGATTAAGGTGGCCCACGACTCCCCAAAGCCCACAACTCCCCACCGGCCCCTACAACTTGATTGCCTAGATTGTTTAAGCAGGTATGTTTCTTGATTTTGAAAAAGTCATATATGAGTAAGAAACGTTCTTTTTTCAAGAGTTTTTTTATCTTTAATGTATTAAGATCTAGCAAAAAAAAGCAGTACGAATAAAAAATTGACATTTATGGAAGATGGAGTGTATCTGATTTATTTTAAATTTGATTTATATTTTGGAACTACATAAGGAAACTTCTGAGTTTTGCGTTACTATGTTATTTAATCACTTTTTGATAATTTGGATTGCCCTTTAATTCGTAATTAGGCCATGGCTACGTGTAATGAAGTTTTATCGCGAATAATTGGATTTTTTTATAAAAATAGAAAACACAAATGGGAATAGAAACTATTTGTACAAAAATTTTGTACATATCGCCGCATTTTTTCATCTCTTTACATTTTAATTTCTTCATGAATTCTTCACTCTAAAAACAAACTATTAACTGCCAAAAGATTCCTTTCATTATTAAAGGTTTTTCTATTCAAAATTGGCATGAGAGAAAATCCTTTCATAGTTAAAGGATTGTCGTTTCAAATGCTATCCTTTAACTGTGAAAGGATTTCCTTTGATCTTCAAATGAAATCTAATGTCGAACAAGAGAAAGAATAATTTAAACGTTAAAAGAAAACTTATTGCATGATATTACGTGCAAGAAATGTACAAAAGCCGAACTTTGGTGAATGTAAATATGAAATCAATGTTATTATAAAATCGGTATAAAATCGACGCTTTAAAAAGTCATTTCACAAAGAACGTCTTACGAACTTTTGATTGACAAAAGCATTAAAAAAATTTATACTTCGATTGTCAAAAGCGTAAAAGTCAATATAAAGTGAGGTTATGCGGGTCAAAAACTGTTCTTTCAGTACACGTACCTTCCAAAGTTTTGGCGTCACAATCTGGGATTCCTAATTTTTTGAAGAAATTCATTTTACACTCCATTTCGCACGTTTTTCTACTCACTTTATCAATTAATTAATAAATCGTGCAGTGTAAAAATTCACTCGTGCGCAGGCACATTTTCTCTGCTAGCCAACAGATGAAATCCTTTAATAGTTAAAGGAATTCTTTTCAAACTTCATAATCTTGTTAACCACAGAGAAAAATTTGGACACGAAGAAAGTCTATATTACCGTAAAGACTATTTTATTATATTTTTCGAATACAAGCCTTTCGGGTTCATAGTTTGATACTTATTTCTTACAATGAAACAGAAATGACTGAAACTATTTATATTCAAATACGTGGGTCAGAAGAAAAATTCAGAAGAGCCACGTTTTCTAATTATAAAGACAAAATATAATAATCTGTTCCTTTATCATACTTTAACGTCATATTTAAATCAAAAATTATAATTATTAAAAAAGGGAAAATGTCGCGAATTTTTCATATTTTCCATTCTAATATATTATTAAAATGTCTGTCATGTCATCGATTCAGTACCTTTTAAAATTTTACTCTTTTAGAATCACTAGGCAAACTTTAATTTTATGAACTTCATACGTTCATTGTACTGATAACTTTTTACTTGGTTGAATTTCTTGCAACGTAGATGTTCTTAGTGAGATTTCACTACAATTAAATAAGAATTTTATTTTAATCAAATACTTATTCAAAAATCACAAGAGTATTTAATACTCAAAAAAACACGATACATATAATTGGTATTACTATTTATATTATAATCTAAAATGTAATTATCATTTTAGTGACATATTATTGGGGGGCTAATTGCAAGTTGTCTCTAGAAATAAATATCCTTAATTTTTTAGACCAAATGATTGAAAATTGTAACCTATAGGTCGACTGAGCTGATAAAAATTAAATTTTGGGCCTGAAGAGTGATATCTCTGTAGAATTAATTGATGAATCAAAAATTCTTTGAAAAATTCCCCTGCAGCTTTATCTAGTTAATTTATCATGAAAGTTTGAGACGAATCGGTTAAGTATTGTAGGCTACAGGTCGACTGAACTGCAAAAAATTGTACATTTTTCATATTTTCTGAAGCTGGTGGGTCAAGTTCCTAAAAAATGAACAACGTGTATGCACATAAGTTATTTTCAGCCATTCTTGATTAATTGCAAAGGTTTAATTCAAACTTATGAAGAGTTGACTGATATATACACAAGAGGGGCTAAGTTAATAAATTTAAAATCTAGAATTTAAAATTTAAAGATTTTTCGGGTTTCAATATTGTGCGAAACTATGAATGTTGCCGACGTTTCGTGAACATTGCAGTTCACTTCTTCAGGGCTGACCTGAAACTGAAGTTTCAGGTTATGTTATTCTTATATATGTATTCTCAACGATGCCTGTGATTGGCCAGAGCGCCCCATGGTGGGGACAGGTTGGACTTGATTGGCCAATCAAGTCTTTTTTAAAAAACCCGGGAGGACGGAAAGCCAAATCGGATTGGTATTATATCCATGGTCCCTATTGATGTTATTAGGGTGTTTTAAGATTTCGATTGCTTCTCTATGTTTTCTTAGAAATTTATTGTACGTTTTGGCGATGACGGTTGTTTTGTCAAATAAAGTACTATGTCCTGTTTAGATATGATGCTCAGCTACTGCTGATTGTGTGAAATGTTTTAGCCTAACTTTACTCTCATGTTCCTTTACACGTTGACTTACCGCCCTCCCGGTTTCTCCAATATAGACTTTTCCACAAGAACAAGGGATTTGATATACTCCCGGATCACTGAAAGGTTCCTTTTTATCTTTAGGTTGTTTAGAAGTTGTCCTATTTTTGCAGGTGGTTTAAATATAGTTTGGATGAAGTGTTGGTTGAGAAATCTTCCTATTTTTTCCATGATACCTTGAATGTAGGGTAGGATGGTGATTGTTCTTCTCTCTCTTTCTTTAGTAGGTTGTGTTGACTTGTTTTCTTGAGTGTATTTTCTTATTGCTTTATTAATTTGTTTGTTTGTGTAATCGTTTTGTATTAGGATTTGTTTAGCATTTTGTAATTCGTTTTGTAAGTGATCTTTATCTGTTATGGAGACAGCTCTGTATACAAGGGAATTGATGACCGATTGCTTTTGAGATGGGTGGTGGTGGGAGGAGGCATGCAGGTATCTGTTTGCATGCGTGGGTTTTCTGTAAACTTCATGTCCTAATGTGTTATCGGATCTTTTATAAACAAGTACGTCCAAGAAGGGTAATTTTCCGTTTTGTTCAATTTCCATAGTGAACTGGATATCAGGGTGTATTTGATTGATAGATAGTTCGAGGAAAGATATTCGCGGTTTTTACTTAGCGGCGATTCACTACCACCCATCTTGATTAACACTTTATTGAAACTTCGTTAATTTATTTGAAAATCAACCAATCTATCAGATGATAATTAAGTATGTATGTATGTATGTATGTATACCATTAAGCCATTTCCCTTTCGGGGTAGGCGTGACACTATCCGATTCGGGTAGTGTTTCTAGGTGGATAGTTTCTTGTAGTAAATAACTACAAGTGTTGGCTCATCACACCCACGACGAGCCAACAACGCGCAGTAGTATTCCCGAATGGTGATCCATCCAAGTACTAACCGCGCCCAACACTGCTTAACTTCAGTGATCTAACGAGGACTGGTTTTTTCAGCGTGGTAATTGAGTAAATTAAGTAATTGAGAAAATTTTTTCGTTTTGACTTTTCTAATTTAAGACTATATCTAAATTGTTTTATTTATATTAGATTAAACTTTTCATCAGTTTTTCAGGCACTTTTCTCACTGTAAAACTTTGGAATGTGGTATCATCATAGAGTCCAGTTTACAGTAACACATTCCTCGTTACTCCACTTTGCACTGAGTACATGTAGCTTTAATCACTGGGAAGATGCACGCACATACTACTTACCCGTTCAGCGTGAAACTTGCGCTCTACTCGATATAATGAATTGACACTTGACCAGCTTCAGAAAAATAGCTGATGGAACACATTGCATATTGATATGTATTTAATTTACATTATTGATAACTAAGAACTCAGAATTAAAAAAAAAAAAACAGAATATCTTTTTTTTTTGTTGGGGATGGATTAATAAACAAAGTTACCACTTGCCTATTACCATCTATGTAAACCTCGTAAGTAATCTTCATAATAATCTGGCCTCTCAGAATCAGAAGGCAAATAGAACATGAAATCATGATTCACACTTACCTTAAAATCCTTTAAACCATGAACCATCTGACGACTCATTTGATGATTATGCAATACTAAATATAAATAATGGGCAAATTTATGGTATCTATTACTAATGATTACTGGTAATTTACTTTGAAATATAAAAATTCTCAAATTCCTCTATAAAAATTCATGAAAATATAAATATAAGCTAATAGAAGCCCAGATTCTAAAGAAACTTTCCCTCTTATAATCGTTTGAGGATCTGATCTACATAGATTTTCTCTTTCGCTATCAAATTTATGGACTGACAAACATACTCCACTTTTTTGGCTCACCAACCTTACATATCATCTGACGATGCAAGAATATTCCTGTGTACATTAAACGGTTATTAGAACGTGCAACTAAACACTTTACTTGATAAAATACATTTTCACTCAACTTTCTCATCCTTGAGTTCCGGTTTTAAAAGTTCGTCTTAAGATATCCATCCTTTCAAATCTTTCTTAGTGCAATCATAGTGCACTCTGATTGAAAGCAATTATCATGATGTAATTGTTCAACAATGCTTGAAGAGCTTAATTAAGATTTAGATGTCTAACGGCAATTTTCACGTTAATAGATCGTTCCAGTTTTTAATCAAATTATTAATGTGTGTATTTCATCGAGGCGTAAAATTACGCATTTTTTATATTCTGAAATTAACACTTTTGGGTTAATCGGCTAGAGACAAAGAGAAATACGTTTTCAGGTTTAGATTACCTTTCAATGTAAACAAATTATTTCATAACAAGCTTTCTGGGTGTTCTGGTACCTTCTAAATAATCAAATCTGATATTTCTCTTTGTGCAGATTATTTCTATTAAACAAAGATGATTTCCGTCTTATACAAAATAATAAATATTTATTTTCACAATGGACAAAGAAAGTTATGATACAATCTTCACTCTCGTTGGAGAGTTGAAATAAGTTGATTACTTAATTAATTCGATGAGGGGATGTTACGCGAATGTTGTGGCGCGACTTATTAGCTAATTCTTCTCTACAGCATGTCTGGGTCAATTGGGTCCTAAGTTCTGTCGTCTTCTGTCGATAGGGTCATTGGTAATCTTGTCAGATAGTCTTTTGTCAACTCAGTCTAGTTGTTGTCCCGTTGAGTCTCAATTCAATCTCTCAGTCTCGATTACATGGCTTCAGTCATACTTCGTTTCCTAGTCGTAAGCTTGATCTGTTCTGTCTGGTATTAAGGTAGTTAGTTTCATGGCTATCTCGCTCATGAGAAAGTAGGTGAGTAGTGCGTGCATGCATATTGCAGAAACGCACCTTCATGTTCACCATTCTGACAAACACCTCCGTAATCTTCGTCCGTAATACAGGTCAATTTTCTGTACTAGTGCGAGTCAGTGTCTAGTTCGTTCCAGTCCGGGTCCATTCCTTGATGATAAATAAATAAGCGATATAATATCCGGTTCCTAATAGTCGAGTCTCCTGACGATTAGGAACGTCTTTATGAGGATGACTTTGGGGATTGATGAGATGTCTAGAGGAAGATTTTTACGTTACGACTTATATTAAACGGCAAGATTGTGCGCGTGAGAATTTTGGCAAGGCCAAAACGAGATCCCGGAAGTCAGTTTTGGTAGGTAGTATGACTACCTGAGACCAGGGTCAAAGGTCGGGGAGCTATTGGCTCATTTTGGATGAGCAGAGTAGGCCAACTCCTGAGCATCAGGTACACCAGCCAAAGGTGGTTGATTATGGAAAGTTCTTGCCCATCCACTGGAATAACTATCACCGCCATGTCCGTGACCCTCGCTGAAGCTATGACTGGCACTGTGGTGTGGATGAGCCACAACTTCGTAGGTTACGTGCTTTTGTTGAGAGAAGAGCTTCTTGAGACCGATGATACCAGCCAAGAGGAGGGCAATTTTGGAGAGCAGAAGAGCCTTTCCAACTAGCAGAGCCAGACCCTTGAAGGCCAGGCCTCCAATGAGACCAATTTTCAGGACTGCTGCTGCCAGAATTGGACCCATGTTGTTCTTCTTACCACGTCCTAAAATCATGGACAAATGATAATTGTATTAGCATCTTTGCTGATAATGAGTTGATAAGCTGACAGTTTCATGGCAGAGGTCGAGAAAGGAAAAAAGTTACGAGCGATTAAAATAAGAGACAAATATGTTACTGCTTTCTGAAGAAAAAGTGAAATGGAATAGAATTGAATGAATAGGGTTTCTTGTTTTGAATCTGCCAAATTCATAACTGATTAATAGTGTGATGTCTTCCCAGTGACGTCCACCAAATAATATTTCAAAGTAAAATTTACCTGTTAATATTCACTCAGTATTGTTCATCAAGTGAGTTTTACCAAGTGAAGTGTGCCTGATTACGTTCACCCAGTAATATTCACTAACCATAATTTACTTGATAAAGTTCACTTAGTATCGTTTACCCAATAATCTTCACCTTGTAACATTCAATGAGGCAAATTGATCTGGGTAACGTTTACCCAGTTTTATTTGTTAACTTTCACCCAGTAATGTTCACTAAGATATATGTATTCAACCAGTTTCCTTCACCAAACAACAGTTGCCAAGAAATAATTGAGCTGATAACGTTCAGTGAGTAAAGTTTATTCAGTGTCGTTCACCAAATAAAGTTTACTAAGTGAAACTTACTAATCAACTTGCGAAAAGTAATTTTCACCAAATTAAGACCCTCCAGTATCGTTCAGCAAGTGATATTTCCCTCGTGAGGTTTAGAAAAAACTTCCATCTTTACTTGATGTGGAGCTAGTAATTTCCACCAAGTAACATTTACCCAATTTCGTTCTCAAAGGAACGTTTGTGCAGAAAACATCTTCTACTATGATTTGCATTGAAAAATGCTTATCAGGTTACTCAGATATGATCAAGCCCTTAATTAAACTAAGTATTTTTTTGAATGCTACACAAGTTTTCTGAATATTTGAAACCAGCTGTGCACCTCTATTGACATTTTTTTATTAGAATAGTTAGTACCACGCTAAAAAATTCCTTCTTTGTTATATTTATACAGGAGAAAAAAAAGGTATTCTTCTTTGGATTCAGCATATAACATATCAGATTATCAGAATGTATGGTCTTTTTTTAGTATTTTCTTTCATTAGTCTTTCATTAGTATTTTTTTAATACAGAGACAAATATCAGGAAAAAATGTAGAATTATATTTCTGAATCCTCGTGCAAATTCTCCCACTTCTAATCAGAATAATTATGAGAACATCCTGGGATATAATATTAAACAAAATCCTCAAGGAAATGATATTTGCTTTTGAATTTATGAGTTGGTAATTATAGATGAACGTTGTAACAGGAAAAAATTATATGCCCCTTAAACATTCTAGTTACCGAAAAAAAATATCCTCTATGACTAATGAGAGGTAATTCTGAAAAAGATTATACCTTTTCTAAATAGGCATTGGAATACGGAGACCTCAATTAACTTATAATCCGATATTTAAAAACATATTTTCAATTCTCCCAATGACGTTAGTTTCTCTACAATTCAGACCATCATCATAAAACTCATTAATCACTCTATTAAAGCCATCAATAGTAATATAATCATGACTCTGCCAGAATTATTAGAAAAAGTGCAAGTTTCAAGATCAAGAAATACTTTCTCCCATGTTGAGAGAGTACAAATCAACAATGATACATCAAAATTAAAAAATAAGACAGAAAAGCCTTTCAATAATTAAAAATAATGAGAAAGACAATTACCATCTTGGACAGCATCATCAGCGCGTTCAATGGAAAGTCCCAAGTTGAATGATCCAGTTTCGTCTTCGGAAGCAGAAACAACAACATCCTCATCGGGGAGAATTCTCCACTTGATGCTACGAGATTTAACAAAAGCGTAGAATTTGTTGGCTACAAGATCAAAAATTTCGGTTTCGTCGTCCTTGCTCCTTCCAGCTTCGAATGTGATGACCTCCTCCGTCGCTTGGCTAGTTTTTCTAATTTCTATGTCATCAGTGAGTTCAATGGAAGCCTTTTTAAGCAGTTTATTCATGTAGGTGACCAATTTCAACATCACACAACTGTTGATGTCATTTTGGGAGCATTTGGAGTTGAGCTTGCGTAGAAGTTCCTCCTCGTATTTCGCACGATCGGTCAGCGTCACGGACTGCGGCTCGAGGACGCTGATTTTGTCAAGCTTCTCCAAAGGATTGGCGAGGGTCAAACCCACAGCACAGACAAGCAGTAACCCCAGTATCATCTTCATCTTTTCCGGCTGTAAATGAAAATGTAACAATGGAGTAACGGGTTTCTGGTGGTCAAGCGATTTTCCGTGGTCTAGTTCTTTAAGAAAGAACTGAAAAACGAATTTTCTATTATGTTTTTTATGAAAATACATTTTATTAGCTATCAGTCTAGAGAAGATTAGAAGAATTTTGTTGAAAAGTAAATTTGACAATGGAAAACAAAAAATAAGTAACTCAAATTTCACCCACATCTGCTAAAAATGGTCTTCTTTCAAATCAAATTAGAAAATAGGAATAAACCAATCTTGATGGTTATTTTACATCATATAGTGGAATACAATCATATTTAAGAGTTTATAAAAGTTAAGCTGCTGAAAAATTAATTTGAAGGAGAGAAATCTGTTTTCAATCATTTTTTTATGATTACTTATTGTTCGGAAAAACGGGAAATGTGAGTATCAAAGCAAAAAAGCAAATAAATTGGTTTTCGCCTTTGTCTCAAAATTACCTTGTAATAAGTAAAAAATATACAAAAAATTTCAATCACAGCTATTATTATCACCCCCGGCGTTTCATTTTGGAATTTATGGACAGCATTTAAATTGTACTGTTATTTCGAAAGAAAATAGAGCTTTTTCCCTGTTAAAAATATTCGCCTTTAATTTCATATAAACGGATTCGAGTTTCGTAAATATCTGCTGTGATTTGGGAAAAATGTTATTAGTTTTACTTTTTGATAATATGAATTGAAAACAAAGAATTGAAGTGTCTAATTTTTATTAAACTTATTCTCGAAGTTATATCCAATTTCAATATGCATACAAATTATTAAAGTATTTAAAATTTTGTAGCTTTCAAGAAGAATAAGATAATGTATGTTTACTGTTTGATTGTTTTCTTAGCTTACATTAGTAACCAAAAAGAATTTTAGGATGACTTTGAGCACTTTGAAAAAACAACGAAGAAAATTACAGTTTATTGAATGAATTCTTGTACTCGAAAAAACCATATGAAGTTATGAGCCAGCAATCGATTTAAAAATTTAACAGCTGATATCTATTTGGATATCTTCTTGTACAAAGTTGTCTATTTGAAATAAGAGATGACCAAAACAAAATGCATATCTTTCAATAAGTTCAAAATGAGTACTATTTGAATATTTGGAATATTGCTATTCTATTTCTTCAATCAAATATTTCAAATAAAACAAATACGTATATGAAGATTTTTAAGTTCTGGCAATTTAAAAATGCAAATTCTCATTGTCTTGAATATTTTTCATTTCATTGTCTTGAATTAAGATCACTGCGTTTACTGAAACGCCAAATAAAATCTATGAAGGTTAAAAACAAAATATTTCAAAATTAATTATGAGACTTCGTTTTGAAGACCTAAGGCAAAACATAATTCTAGATAAAAAACCATGATATGCAAAAGAAATGTTTTAAACTTGCAAACTCTGACACACTGCAAGCTTTACCCCCTTGTTTGTATTTTAAAAACTTCTACAAAACATTTATATGATATATTTTCCAAAAATTGGATTAAAAATGATTAATTGTGAGTAAATCGTGGCACTTGAACTTAGTAACTAAATTCGTGACATTGAAACCGCTATGCAAGTTGCAAAATCAAAACCAATTTGTATACACACTCGTCGAATATAAACTCGAACATCTAATTACGATAAGATAATCCAAAAACGCGTGGTCCTTTCACTCGGTGATAAAAGCACTCACCTCTAAAGACGTTATAGTCCGAATCTCCGAAGCTGAGGATGCGCGCGAAGCACTCTTAGTCACCTACGACCCTTCGCGTATTTCTAGTTCTCTCCCTTGACGAAGGAGGCCCTTTTTTGATGCGTGAACGAGCGGAGTAAGGCTTCTGAACTGCGTCTCTCCCCGGCCAGTTTATATACGTAGATCTCGCTTAGTAGATTACACGAGGTATACGAGAAGTCGCCTCCACCAGGAGGTGGAGAGGCTCGGTGGTGGGAATCATTGCTTGTATTTGTCCTGAGACGCATGGCACCCGCTAGAGAAGAAAAGAAAGAAAGAGACCGACCGATCCCAAGGTGAGGATGGTTCTTCATCGTGCATGAAACGAACTGGTTCCCGCAATGAGATACACGATACAATGCATACAAGTACACCAACGCGTAAGTTGGCGTACATGAAGGCGCGAAACACACGCACACTTTTATCTTTGCAGAGGATAACGCCCAAATACAAGCACAAATGAACATGATCTGTTTGCTTGTGTGTGAGCAAAAGTAAAGTGCACACCTCTATTTCTCGAGTTACAAGTATGAAGAAAACACATACTTAAAAGCGTACCACACTAACTTACCCAACAACCCAACCCACCACGAGAACCGTGTCACGGATGTAGAGCACGCACGCTGTCCATCCCGTCTGAATGTATACGCCTTATATGATCACTATTGCCATTTAGCGTCCCCTGCAAAACGCATCCGATCCTAGTTGCACTGTCAACATCATCAACGAAGATCCTCCAGTTTTTGTCGAGTGTACGACAATGTACGGAAGTTTGCGATTAACTTTATTGTGGGACGAAAAGAGTTTAAGAATGAAGACTAAAAACTTCGAAGCTAAGTGTTTGAAGTATTTCGGAGTAGATAATACGAGAAAGATCATTAAGTACAATATTATGACCTAGTTATCAAATGCAGAAATATCAAACATATGAAAAGATGGTTTGGTAGGTTTTCCTAATATTAGAAACCACTTCTGTCATTTAAGATAGTTGGTCAGTCAACAGTAAAGAAAAAATTTGAAGATATACAGTGATGAGGATTTTTGTGTGGACTCTTGGAAATTGTGAGCACTGAAAGAAAAAGAGCGGGAGGCATTGATAATAATTCTTGATTTCACTATTGATTTACTATTATCACATAAGATAGTTGGTTTTTCTACTGTGAAGAATAAATTAGATGGAATTTGGTGGTATAGGTTTTGGTGTAGACATATTGTGACCTATAGATACTGAAAGAAGAGACCACTGACAATAATTCCTAATAAGAAAAACATGAGTGTGAAACTCATAAACATGGTTTGTTACTATTGCTAAGATATTCATTTCTCAAATAACTTGGCATTATTTAACCCACCCATAACTCTACAGGAAGTTTTTCCAACCCATTTATATTGAATGATTATTATTCTCATTTAAGGTTTATTGCTAAATTCATTTGGTACTAGCTGGACTTTTTTATCACTCTTAACTTCAATAACGAAAAACCTCTGAGTTTGGTTGTTATGTATGACAATGTACAACATTTTGCGATTAAAATTGTTGTGAGACGAGAAGAGATTAAGAATAAAAATTGGTAACATACAATTAAAATATATTCAGGAATGGGTAATATGAAATGGACTTTGGTATAGACTCATGGTAATCTAGTTACTGAAAGAAGTTTTAATTTATAGCAGGAAAGTTAAGAGGATAATTCTTGGTTTTATAAATGATAAGAGGGAAAAAACTGATTTGAATAGGTTTTCGTTTATTAGATGTGTTTCCTCAAAATTTTCGATATATTCATTATTCTCCAATATCTACAGAAATTCATTGAAGCACTGTAAAATGTAATGATCGGTTATTGTCGTATCTTATGTTGTGCGAAATATACTACGTCCTAGTTGGACTGGTCTGTCACACTGAATAGTTTTTCTTCATGGTGGGACGACTATTAATTATATGAATTAATTGGCGTTTATTCTGGGCTAAGAAGAGGTTAAGAAAGGAGATTAAAAACTTAGAATTTTGTCACATGGAAGTAGAGTTTATTTTTAGCGAGAAGGTAATGTTAGTAAGATTCTATAGTATAATTATTGTAATCTTGTTATCGAAAAATTTAGATGTATGAGGACATATCGACTGAGCATTCACCTCTGCAAAAATTTTGATACGGGACAAAAAAAGCAGTTAAACAACAGAAATAATAAAGTACAATTTAGAAAATATCCAATCATTTAGGGATGGTCAATGTGAGAATGACTCTGGTGTACACTTACTGCGGGAAGAAGATATTAAAATTCGTAACCACTGTTTTTCAGAACTGTTTCCAGTAATCCTTATTGGAATTTGAATTCCATAGAAAGATAAACCCGATCCTAGTTGGGATACTCAATACTCACTGTGCGAAAGTGTACGAAATTGGAAATTAGCAGACATGAATGGATAGTTTGAGAAAGATTGTAATGAACTGTTGCCACCTAATTATTAATATATTTTATTTGTAACACAAAGTATGCATTGGAAAGAATTGACGATTCGATAAATTATGGTCTAAAATTAATAAGTTGCAAGCTATTTGGGGATCAGCAATATGAGAAAGATGGCATTGATTAGTATGCAGGAATAAAATTAGACATAACACTAACCGATCATGTATAGCTAGTTTGGAGAAATATTGGTGGGCTTTGAAGTTCCATTAAATTTAATGTGCATAATAAATATATAAAATAATTAATTTGACTTGTTTGCGTTCTCATCATAATGAGAAGGTATTGATTTTATGTGAAAAAACACTTCCGCGGATTTCTTTGAATCTCCACGTTTCGAGACGTTTTGTTGAATTTTATTCAACAAAATGTTTTCTTAGATCTACTTCACGCTAAAATGCATATTTTTTGTTTAAATCGTACAAAATAACATTGAAAATGAACAAATTAAATTTATGAAAAAGCGACGCGCATTGCAATGAAATGTTTCATAACGAAATTTTAGATTCGATGCTTTCACGATGATTCATTATAATAAATAACAAATTTGAAGCTTTTTCGGGTTTCAATCATGTGCAAAACTACCTTACTTGCCGGCGCTACGTGAACATTGCAGTTCACTTCTTCAGGGCTTCAAAATTTTAATTTATCATAACAAAATTGTTTTTCTACAGGATGCACACTTTTTGAAATTATAGAAAGAAAAAAAAAGAAAAATATGTTCGTTTCAATACCGATGCATATCATAATTTGTAATAATATGAATTTGTTGTGATCATACATTTCTCAATGTAACTGGAAATAAAAATAAGTGCGAAATAAGGAACAAATATTAGAGTTATCATAATAAATGAAATTCGAACTTTCTTTTGCGATATCTGGATAAGAAATCCCAAGCCGAAGTACAGAAATAAATGTAATATACATTTGATATAATAGTGTTGAACACTATGTAGAAAAATTAGCATGTTGGACAAAATCGAGTGCGAAGCACGAGATACGTGATTATAATGTGTTCGTTAAAGCCGAAGGAGCTTTAGCAGAAGAGAATTCACAATCACCAAATTACAGTTGTTCTTGCTTTGACCTTTAATTTTAAAAGGTCTCTGTACATATGTGGGAGAAGACCGAGCCTGTAGCGCGAGACGAATAAATTATCGAGCGCGAAGCTCCCGCGAAATTCCCGCGCAGCGGTCAGATTTTCTGCATGACAATGACTAATATCTTTATAAAAATAACAAATATATATCATTTGTTTCACTCTTCATAACCTTTCAGCCTAAGACAAACAGTGTCCATTAAGTTTTAATACGAATTAAGCAAAATGAAAATTAAGGTTATTTACTGTCCTCCATTCATAATAAAGAAAAATTAACTTGATTTTAATATTATGCTTGCAGTGCACTAAGCTTCAATGAAGATCAAACAATAAAATTGCTCTTATTGTTTCATGAAGTAGTCAACCTTTTAAATAAAAACCAGACATTTCATACAAATTTAGAAAAGATGTTGAATCCTAGCTTTCTTACGTCCGCAAATCATGAAAAAGATATGAGAAATGAGAAAAGAAACAGTTTTAGATCGGCTAATGTCTCATGACAACTTTAACCATTTAAGAATGATGCATATAATTTATTATGCATAATAAAATTTGAGAAACTATATTTGAATGAAGATTTTATTTAGTTAGAAAAATATCATTTATGCTCTATGATTGAGGAGAATCCTTTTATTTTTTTGAACTAAGAGCCTTCTTTCACGTTCAGTTTTCACTCTTGCCTTCGGTTGAAAAAAAAAAGCTAACGGGAATAAGAAAGCTAGTAAAACGAAATGTCTGCTGGATGTTTCTTTTCTTGTTTTTGTAATTTGAGGATCTGTAATATGAGCAAGTTGTGTACAATTATTGCGAACTCAAGGAACAATAAATCTTACATACAAAAAATGAGCATATGCAATTTCAGGAATTGAGAGTTATTTGGTGAAGATTGAAAGTTTAATAATTAACCGCGTGAGTAGTTTATACGTAGTATGTATGTTTGCGGCCCAATGATTTTTCGCACAAAAAGAAACTAGACCTAAAAGTCCTTCAGAAAAAATCTTAAACCTACTTAAAAATATTAAGATTCAGAAAAACAGGACTTGAAAAAATAGGTTATTTAATAGAAGTTCACTGGACCTTCAGTGATTAAAAAAAATAAGACTGTGAAATTAAAATAATTATTTGCTGCCTAGGACTAATACTTAATGCATTTCCCATTAACACAATGTATTTTGTATTTGGGTTAAGAAATGAATAATGAAGTTATTGTCTGTATGTAATTAATATACGGTTCATAAAGCACAATGAAAAATTAAATAGTTAAAGGCAGTAATTTGCATCTTTATTTTAAGAAATTCCTTTCACAACGTGTACATAAGAGGATAATCAAATAATGTTTATATCTGTGCTGACTTCATCAGGAAAGTTTCCGATAATCTCAAATATGTTATGAACTTCTTCTGAAGCAGATAAATTATTTATTATCAATCCAATTTCGAAGTCTGCAGAGAAAAAGCATATCACTTGGCCCTTTATAATTAAAATTATGTATCAAACTGATCTGAATCTAAATCTAAATAATTTATTCCGAATCTACGCTGTTTTTTTTTCTTATGAGCAAAATTCTATTTTGGAGATATTCGCGTTTTTCTAAGTCAGGGTCAAAATTATTGCTTTCGAATTTCAGTGGGACAACATGCAAGGGTTGCAACCGAATCTATTAGCACTATTCTCATGTCCCGACAGCAACCGGAAGTGAGTATATTTTATATTTTAAAAAATGTACGACACATGTGCTTATGGCTCTTGCCAACTTTAATTCTTTTTTTCTGAGAAGCTGTTTTTCAAAATATTAACTTCAAAAATGCCCTGGCGACTCATTTTCCAACCTAACGGGTTTGTCTTAGAATAAAAAGGGTGGATTTGTTCTATTCTGTGGATTCCCTCTACTTTAGTCAATCTGTAGAAAAAAATTATTTTTGTCCTGTGTGAGCATACTATTCTACTTCTTCATAGAATAATATGATGCAAAAGCCTGAAGCACACTGACGCAAAGCGTTATGCTTATCCACATACTTATCAGAGTGGTTAATTAAAAGCCTGCAATTCTAACTTTGCGATCTCTTCCCAGATTGCCGTGGAAAATGAATAATCACCATCTCTGGATAAAATGTTAGACTTTTTATGAATTATTATGTCTATCTAAGAACTTTTTTTTCTTCAAGATCTAAATAAAATCTACTTTCTTATGAACTTGTTCATCCACCAGAAAACAGAACACAAAAAGCACAAAATCAAAATGAAACTTTCAACTAATTTCTATCCGGCTCATTGAAGACAAATGTATAACAAAAGTGAAAAAGAGGGACTTTTTAGACATAATAATAATAATTTTTTGTTAAATATCAGAAATTTAATTATATTATTTGTATTTAGAGCGATGTACAAAAATTGAATTTGAATATTCATTCGGTTCTTTTCTAAGACCAAGCATACCCTTGGCTCTTGAATATTTCTAACCTGGAGATTTTATAGAAAATAATTAACATTTTGAGCTTAGCAAATGGTTTTACTGAGAAATTTTAAGGAAAAATTTATATTCGATTCCTTAAAATTATTAAAGATATTGGAGCAAACATCACACAAATACCAGATAAACAAGTAGAAGAATTTAGATCAAAATTCAAAATTAATAGATTGATCTAATGACTAATGAAGTAAAGGGCTTCCACGAACTTTATTGGAGGAAGAGTTGCATGAAGCTTTCATTAAACAAAAAATATTTATTTAAATTATATATAATAGCTCTAACAAAAGGTGATAAAGAGAGTATTACAGTAGTGATTCTCAGGAAAGTTTATAAACACAAAGGTCTACAAATAATTAATGATGAAACAGGTTTGGAAGTTTTTTCAAATAATCCTACACAAATGACCCAAAGAAGTAATTATAAAATATTAGGGACATTGAGGATTTAAAGGTGTGTGGGTAATAATTTCAAAAAATGTGATATTGACACAATGAATACAAAATATCTCTTGAGCATACGACCTGATGGATGCCCGTGAAGCAGATTATCCTTCACGACCAGTCATTTTGATAATAGGTTCACCTGCTAGAAAATTAGATGAGTTATTTAGTGAAATCATCGAAGAATCAGTAACACTTTAAAAAAATTCATGAGGTATAATGCTGTCTTCTTAAAGTTGACTGAGAATGTTAGAATACCTGCGAATCAAAAATTAGGTTTCTTTTGACCTAATAGCCATGTGTCCGAAAAATCCATATTGATGGGTTTAATTTTTCATACAAAGGATGGGATTTGATTGAAACTCATACCATTTGTTTTTTATACCATTTATTTTAAATTTTATGTTCCTCTATATCAACAAAAATTTGAAACTCCTTTAGGCTGAGTTCTATATCTAATTTTTGCGGAAATTATTATTGCTCTTAACTTATCGCATCCAGATGTTCATGAAAAAATATTAAATTATGTAAACCTGTTCTTTTTCCTAACCATTATCCGATTGATTTTATTAAAAAACAAATGCGGAACAGAATTAATCAGACAAAAAATAAAAATGAAAAAAAATAATAGTGGGAGGTTGTTATTGATTCAAAGCAGTCGTTTTACATTATTTTAGAAAAAATTCAAATATTTTTGAAACAATGTTAGGAAAAATAGGCTTACACACGATGTATAGAGTTCTGTTCAGAAGTAATATGATTGTATAATCGGAAAAAGATATATATGAGAAACTAGAAAAACTATTTATGATTTACAAATTCCAGTATATAGAGTGTGGCGTCGCTTATGCATATAAAACCAGAACAGAAGAAGGGCACCTAGAATAAGAAAAGATTAACACCAAAGTAATTTTGATAGAAGCTCTCAATATTGCTCAGTCCTTTCGAGACATAGAATTCCACATGGTCATGATTTTAATTGGGATAATTTCAAAATTCTTCATCATAAGAGAAATAAAGAGAGCGAGAATTCTTGGACATGCTATTTATAAAAGGAGAGGATAACCATGCCACCTGTT
Source organism: Andricus quercusramuli (assembly GCA_932178445.1). Classification (NCBI taxonomy): domain Eukaryota; kingdom Metazoa; phylum Arthropoda; class Insecta; order Hymenoptera; family Cynipidae; genus Andricus; species Andricus quercusramuli. Next base: position 162,362 of record CAKNXH010060633.1, read on the forward strand.
TTTTGTTTATATATTGTTCGAAGGATGTTCATAAAATTACCTATTTTAAAAAACGTGTGATGGTTTGAATAATTACTTTCCTCAATTGAAAAGCTGGAATAATCTGAATATATTGGTTCCGAATCGGCTAAAAATTATTACACTCATTTGATATGTATACATCTGATAATAAAAAAAGTGTGACAGATATTAAACTTTTCTCGTACTAAAGCTTAAACGAAGCTAACACATGATAAATCCATTAAAGATGATCCGTCAATAATTCGATAAATATCGTTCCTCAAAGAAACCAAACACTGAAAAAAACGGTTTATCTGTCCCAGCTAGACGTTTAGCTGGATTTCGTCTTCTAAGAAAATATAGCTGTGTTACCTAAATATCTAGCTGTTTTAGCTAAATTGTGTCGTCTAGAAATTATCTAGATACATTAGCTGGATATTTTCTAGATAACGACATTAGCTCAATCAGCTAGATATTTAGGTGAAACAGCTAGAAAATTAGGTAACATAGCTATATTTTCTTAGAAGACATAATCCAGATGAGCTTCTAGCTGGGGCAGCTCATCAATTTTTTTATTGAAGATATAAGGAAAATTTCAATAGTATCATTTAGAGGAAGTCATTCAACTGATTATCCAATATTATTGAATTATTGAACCTATTAGCTTGGACTTATGCAGTTTTTGTATCATATTGAACACTTTAGTACAAAACACAGGAATTAAAATTCCTATATTTTCAAGGTATTGTTAAAGAAAAGTCTATTAACTTCTTGTAAATAGATTATATATTTCCATGTGTTTTCACATATGGCAATAAAAGCGCCATGAAAAAGGTAATAAAACATATAACAAGTAGAGGCTCTCCTCGCTCCCGACGTTTGCACAATAAATTCTAACGTTGCAGATTCTTCAGCCTGTAATTTCAATTTGAATGTTTTTATAATTCTAATCACTATTGGTTCTTATACATGCTTATTATAATATGCTAGTAATTCGAGGAAATGAGTATTGGATAAGCATTCTAAAATTCTTTGTATCGTATACGTATATCCTGGCTTATTTCATGCTAAAAGTGCCGTGAGATATTTGAAAAGAAAGTTTATTCTCTGCTCTGCTGGTACACCTGAAGCATGACAAATGAACGTTAGATGTATACAATCCTTCAAGAGTCATGCCATATACGAGTACACCCCTGCTAAGCTCTTATAACTACTCATTCCATGGCCTCTATGTAGTACAAATGTCCTTGATCTTTCAGCAAAGATTTAGAAGCAGCAACATTAATAGCATAATGGCAGGTATTATAGGCCTCAGTGGTAATGAAGGCATATAACGTCTACTACAATTGCCTGACTTCATCGCCTTGTGAAAAATATAGAAATAGTTCACTTTGCCATGAGAAGAAGAAAAAGAAAAGGCGAATAGTTCCACTTTAGAAGTCAGAAAGAGATCACGGGTAATTGTTTCCAATCCACACATTTAATTTAATAAAAATAGACCTGTTACTTAAGTGCAAAAATTATATTATCGATATTGTTTAATCAAAGAAAAATATCGAACGAAAGATTCCTAAAATTGTTGAAATAGGAATCTAAATCAATTCGAAAAATAAAGATTTAAAATCGAAGATATACGAGATCGAACTTGCGAAAAAGTGACAAAGTTTTTGAGTACTCGAATGTTTTAGATTTTTAAACTTTCGGATACAAGAACAGTTCTGTGTTTTCTGAAGAACTTGGACAGAAAATTTTTATTTTCAAATTTTCACCCAAAATTCACGTTCATCTTCACTGAAGACCCTGAAAAATCTTTAACATTTTGGAACGACTTCTGCTTCTATCTCTCATATTTTTTAGTAATTTTCAGGAAAAAATATTGGTAGTTCAAGCTCTTATTCTACCATGTATTGAAATCAAACGTATGAAGAAATTGATCATTCCTTTCGCCACCTGAAATTAATCATGTTTCAGTTTTATTCGAATAAAATTTGAAACTTTTTCTACTTCAAAGTAGGGTCTAAATTTCGACTCTGGATAATTTCAAACAATTACACATTGAAATTACCGAATAATATTGTAATTGAACTTAATGGCTTATTTTCTGTTGTGCTTATTAGATATTTAAAAGTTCTTGACACATACTGTTCAAAAGTGAAAAAATGTCAATATTCCTTTTGAAAATAGTGTGAACTCTCCCGATTTTGATTTGAAGGTGATTTCATTTTCACAATTCTAATCGCATTATTTTTAAAATGATAGTTTTTCACACATTTTTATACAGCGAAGACTTTCAATCCAATTTCATCCCATTTAAAAAAAAGTGCAAAATAATCATGTTTTCAGTTATACAGAACTTAACCAATTTTATTCTGTGAAAAAACGTACCAAATGGGCCTGTCCTTTCAAATTCCTTTCAAGGCTCTTTTACTTTATTTCCAAGCAAAATTGCAGGTTCTTGCGGTAGAAGAAAGCCGTCGTAAAAGCAAATGCCTCCATCCTCCCGCAAGGGTCAAGGCAGCCTCTATTTTGGTCTCGGACCACATATTTACCGTTACCACCTTCACCAGTTGACAAAAGAGATTTTTGAGTATGAGATCTAGATTTTAAAAAAGGAGGTGGGTGATTGAAGTCATGGGGACCAGATTCAAAAATGTAGATTACATTGGAGAAGACTATTTATTTTGGCTACTCATTCTTCAGAGTGCATTTCAGATATAAATAAATTAATGCGGACAAGATCTTTCACCGAAACGATTTTAATGCTGTAATTGGCGGAGAACCACTGTTATGATGCGAGAATCATCGTGCGGTATTTTGAGGTGAAAAGTCTCGTGCGGAGTACGTGGTAGCTTGATTATATCAAGGCCGATTCGTAGCAAGGTCGATGAAGGTCAAAGAATTTCTCTGAAAATGTAAGAAATAATTAGAAAATGAGAGAAAATCTGCAGCTGATTATTTTTATTGACTAAATTTATAATTCAGTTTGCGTTCTGGGATAAGCCTACTTTCGAATAAATTTTTTCAATTTATTATGCATTTCGGTTTATTGATACGATTCGTAGTAAATATTAAGTTTGTAAGGAAATTTTTCATCGCTTGGGAAATATATAATATGCTAGAATAATATTAGGGAGATTGCAGTTAGGATTCTTTCAAGAAAATTAGAATTGATAGTTTGAACAGCATGTTGATCTCTAGTGAAAATTGAAATATAATTAAGAACAAGATCAAGATTTCCTTTTGAATTTGGTTACACTTGTCACATTATGCAAATCTCGAAAGTTACGAATCGAGTCTCTAAAATGTGTCATATAAAACATGATGTGTTTCATAAATCTTCGCAAATTAACACGCTCCAAAATATAATATGGGAATTCGAGATTAGCAACGTTTCATCTAGATTAGAACAATAAAATAAATGAACATTGTACCTGAAACAATTTACCCAAATGGATCAATAAATTCTTTATTATGTTCCAACAGATGGACAAAATCTAAAAAATCTTTGTTCCCTGCAGGCCTTTATACTATATATTGTAAACATTTCTTAAATAGTTTCTAAGAATTATGGAAATCGTTGAACCCTATATGAGGTTTAAGAATACCTTTGATTCTAAGGCTTGACTCACCTCAGCTTTAGTATGTGGATTCACTAACATATTTATTAATTGATATGTAGAAATATTTTTTACGGTTCAAATGTTTCATTTAATTTTATGGGATACTTCATCTGGGTGCGTTTTTATCGTTTAGTCTTCTTAAAACTAAATGTTTTGCACGGTCAAATTGCGGATGCCTATAATATCTGCGGTACAGAATATCCCATAATTTGTGGGTAAACGCTTGAAGAACAATCATCAACCCTGTTCCTGTGCTTAACTACTCTAATGAACAGTCATTAGTAAGTGATAATTAAAGTTCCGCTTGGCGAAATAGTGGTGTTAGAGACTCTGCAGGAAATTAATTTCATGTTTATAATATAATATCGCTCACTTCAGTATCATCATTATTATGAATGGACCTTCTATCATCTACTTAATAATTGCATTTTTTCTGTTACGTACAGTTGAATTCGTCTAATTGAAAAATTTTAAATGCACAATTGGAATGAAATATAGAATGTTATTGCCCACTCAAAGGATGTCGTCGAGGGGCTGACAACTCATGAAGTCAGGTGTGCACTAGTATTGAAATATCTGTAGTTACTTGAAGTCAATTGAATTCACTTGAAGCCACTTGGGTTTATTGGAATTCTCTTGAAATCCCTTCAAGAATTTGAAGTCATGTGAATTCACTTGAAGTCACTTGGATCCAGCTGAATGCATTTGAAGTTACTTGAAGTCACTTGAAATCTCCTGAAATATGTGCAGTCATTTGAATTCACATGAAGTCACCTAAATTTACATGAAGTCAATTGAAGTCACCTGAATTCTTCTCAACTTACTTGAGTTTTCAAGAAGTCACTTAAAATCTCGTGAAGTCAGTGAAATATTCTGAAGTCATTGAAATATCCTAAAGTATCTTGAAATCAGCCCTTACGAAAAGATATGACAGGAAAAAAATGACAGGTGTGTCATTTTTTTCCTGTCATTTTTTTCTGTAATTTTTCCGCGACCACAAGAAAATAACAGGGAAACGACAGGCGAAATGACAGGAAAACGACAGGCAAAACGACAGCCGAAAATGACTGGCCCTAATTGGCTATGATTTATAATAATCTTGTGTAACATTATAAATTATCGACGACTTGCAGACTTATTCGTGAACCATTTGAACTTTCCTATAAAGCTTAAAAAATCATTAGTAAAAGAAAATTATTATGGGAACTTTCATGATCAAACACCTTTCTGTAGCCTGTTGCTACTTCCGAATTATCTTCAAACACAAAAATTGTGGAATCTGTTTGATTTGCCATTTCAATGCCTTTTTATCCTTACAAAGTGCTAAACTCAAGTACCACGGGCAACAATTTCAGACTATTTTCGACATTCTTCATCCCTCAAGAAGTTCAAGGCGTGCTCCTAATTCCATGATCCAACAAAGAATGGTCTCGCCACGCGCATCTAAAAAATGTGAACCAATCAAAGGGTCCGTAGGTTGCGCGTGGCGGAACCATTCTTAATTAACCATAATTTCTATGAGTTTTATGACTTCCATACTTTGAAATTCTAGAACAATTTACTAGTTGGAGACAAGTACAATATTCAGAATGAAAATGTTATCCATCAATGAGGTTAGAAAGTGAAATGACAAAATTAGGATCCAGTAGTAACGATCGAGAATGGTCAGACACTGGAAGTAATGTAATATATTTCACCACTACTTGAACGCGTGGTTTATCAATTTTTTTGAATTTTTCACGACAGAAATTGTTCCCAAATTGTAGGTTTCATTTAAATATTGGAAGAAAATTGGTTCTTATACTTGAAAATAACAAAGAAAAGTAAAAATAGAAAATTAAATCATGTGAAGGAAAATTTTCAAACTGCATAGAAATATTATCACAAATTTATTTGAAACTTTCTAACATTGTTTCATACTCTGAGTATATTATTTTGAAGTCAAAATCTGAGAAACTCACAGAGGTCGCAGTATGCTTGGTGAGGTTTTATTCCAGTCAGCCGTGATTATTGCTTTGCAAGAAGTTAGGACAGTATGAAAAAATGAATTGAACTTTCTCACTGTTGATATATCTTTTCACTTGAAATTCCAATAGTTCATAGGAGACTATTTGAAATTTTTTGGCCGATATTGCGGACTTTTCCGTTGTACTAGCCCTGTACGAGTTGGAAATAGAGAAAACATTAAAAATTTGCCAAAAAATACTTGCTGACATTCAACTTGGCACGTTTCTTGAAATTCTGCTTTGAATCATATATATTTTAGGAATCACTCTTACCATTAAAAATGAATATGATAATTGAAAAATGGAAGACAAGAAACGAAATCACTCATTTCCACAATCGAAATCTGAATAGTTTTCAGGATTTGTTTCTCGGATTGCCGATTTATTAAACATTTTGAAACACATATTTAGACCAGTGAATAGGAATAACTCTCGCGACATAAAATGCCGTTCCTGTGTAGTCCTAATGTTACAATTTATTTATGATTACAGAAAATGATGGAAACAGCAGAATATATTGTTTTACAGAGGATTTTAGATGATGCATATTTCTTGGATTCAATTAAAAACATTTTTCACAAAGTTATGAGTATTTTAACTTGTAAAGCTGAGAACGCAGTATACATAAAAAATTTGTGGGATATTTTTTCCTTAAGTGTTACAGTATCCAGCTCTCTAAAATATGTTAAAATGATAAAAATTGATAAAATTGGAAATTTGAAAATTTCAAAACTCATTTTTCTTCAAAAGACCGCCCACTTATTTCATCTTGATTTTTTTCAAGTTGGTACTCATATAGTGGATATATCCCATAAGAGTTTAATTTGTGCCCTTACCTCGGAAAACAGAAAATTTGATTTCTCTTCATGGCGAATGAAAATTCGCATTTTTTTCCATGATAAGACGATATACGAAAAAGTCTGAAGAGCAAAGATATACCTTTCGAAAACTTCTAGGAAAAAGTCGCTAAGAACTTTTCGCCTCTTGCATTTTTTCTTCAAAATTGCTGCTCAAATGTCAATTAAGTTGGTTTAAATTGTATTTTTCTCACAAGAGTGAAATTTTTCAAAATATCAATTGTGTTTTAGCGAAACTTTCGAAAAAGGCATGATGAAGAAAAGTTCTGAGATACTTTTTTTTAGAAGTTTTCGAGGGGTATCACTTAGCTCATTGACATTTTTTTCGCATAGGCTGTTACTGGGATGTGCTCAATATACATATAAGTACTAACGTCAGACAAAAATGAAGGGAAAAAACGGTGATGTTTTCGAATTTTCAAAAAAAGCCTTCATTTTTTCAATTTCGATCAATTTTGAAATTTTATAGATTTCGGAAGAGAGCAAAAATATATATCCGTATCACGGGGAAATATTTAAAAATCTATGTTGATGCAGAAACTAGAAAACTTCAAAACAAAAATGTTCAACCAATTTTTTATTCGACGCTTTGCAAAGGAACATATTCCACCGAAGAACGATTCTGTGACATCAATATGCATAGCTTGTCCGACTTGTAATGAAAACACACTAATTATTGGAAGCAAATTTTAAGAAATATTTTAGTCAGAGAATAGAGATTCATAATTCTTTGGAGAAATGGGAGCTGTCTCTATGCCATACTTAATTAGAATGTTAATAGAAGTGTTCTCGTTATAAACATTTTAAAAATCAAGCGCAATCTTCCACTTTTTCCAGGAGAGACTAAATACGTGTTATAAATTCAGCGGGACCATTTGAGAAAAAAAAAAGAATAACCCTAGAGATATTTTTATACTCTATGAATCTATGAATATGAGAAGAACTTGCTCAAAAAAAGTCCTTTAGTTTCAAGAATATCGGGAATGAAATTATGACTACGTAATTCTGTGAAACAGATTTTCCTTTTAATACAACTTTTTGTGACATACCCCCTTCCCGTTTCCAGCTCCACCAACTAAGTTTGTAAGATTTTTGCTATTTGCCATAAAAAACTTGACGAACAACCACGGCCTATATTTTTTTTATTTCAAAAAATTTGAATAGAAATTCCAATTAAAAAAATATTTAAAGTATAAGCACAGCTATAAACATATTATTATTATATTTTACAAATATAAAAACACACGTGAAGAGCTATCAATATTTCCTTAAAAATCTAAGAAAAATAGGCCATGGTTCTAGCGTCAAAGGAAAGAATCTTCAGGTTTCAAAGAAAAAAGGAATTGCACGCTAGTGGATAAGTACTAAATGAAAAATTAGTATTATTTATTGATATTTCTTATTTGCCCCAATAAAAACTATTTGAACATTTAATACAAGAAATCAGGAACTAACTGTCGTAAAGGAACTAATAATCAACAACAGCATTTTCACTTCCTTGTTTCTGCCTTGCGAGAGGTCAAGAACGAATTAACAAGGTACTGCGTCCATCACTCCTTCATCAATGAGATGAGATATCCGGAGATGGAACCAATTTCATTCGATCTTAGTGCATCGTATCGTCCAGCAAGCTCTTCCGGTCTTCACTGTGAAGGAGGCCACTTGGTCAACAGGTCCGTTCCGACCAATTCCCAGGATCCCGAGTGAGAACACATCCGACCGGTTCATACGTTCCCACCTCATATGAACTGTGGAAACGAAGGTGTTTTTTACATTCCTCGCTGACAGTCCAGATTTTCTCAACTTGGTAGATGGAAGCTAAACCTCGCCAGGACGGAACTATGACTTCCAAGAACAAACAGAACACGAAAAAGTAATACCTTTCCTCTTCTCCAGCATCCGGTGGGAACTTTATCCTCAAAATTTGTTTACTAGTCGACCATGACCCCATTTCTTTGAGACCTTCCGGTACCCAGATCTAGACATAAGATCTTTCGAGCGTTCAGCTTGATCGTGTTCCAGAACGACGTAGAGTAAGTTTACAAGGAAATGAGGAGGGACGTGCCGCCATTAGAGAATAGCGATTGAGGACGGGATCTAAAATAAAGTGGTTAGGAAAGTGACCTGATACTCAAGTCGTATTTAATACTTCTATTGGACGGTACGTCTGTATAATTGCGTTTTAAACAAATATGCGTGTATCTACAACGTCACGAAGACAACTTGACTTATTTTCACATTTAATCCAATATTTAGCTATAATTTACATACAATTATATTCGTTGTGGCTTAAATTACTAGAAAATCTACCTTATCAATCTACCTTATCAATCTACCTTACCAAAAATGCAGTCAAGTCCTATAAGCTTTCTTATATTTACATGTCGAATTAAACTGTGATAGATATAATTGACATTTTGGTAACGTTCATTTCAATAAGAGTCACATTTACCTCCTTGAGCTGAATTGTATAAATAAAAAAGTATAAAAATATATACAATTTTTTCAGAGTCCAATGTTCCATCTATCAGAAGCGAATATAAATCTTAGTTAATTCATTGGCCAAACATATCAAATTGGGTTTATATCGCTTTCAACAGGTTTTTACTATAAACAAATATTCCAAAACAAGAAAGACAAATTTTAACTAATATTCGAAAATTCAAATGTCAAAAACGCAGACTTTCATTCTTCAACCATTCATTCAAGGAGATTAGAGTCAAAAATCGTAAATTGGTATTTTTTCTAAACATAATCAAGTAACTCAAAAATCGTGTAACATCGTTTAAAAACGTCAGAATAAATTAGTACATGATCAGTTGCACATAGAAATACATCCTTAAAGTATCTAATAATAGAGATTGAAAAATAAGTCAAAAGTTTTCGAGTTCGAGTTAAAAAACGAAATTTCTATTTGTTCTAAAATTGAGCAGCCACTCAAAAATCGTCTAAAATCATTTTGAGGCGTCAAAAGAAATTCTGTTTTAGTCAACTAAATGCAGAATTGCATCATTGAAGCATTCAGTCATTGATATTGAGAATTAGGTTGAAAGTTTCTACACGATAATCGCAAATCGAAAATGGTCTTTCCTCTAAAGTCAGTTACTCAGAAACCTTCAAAATTAATTTTAAAGTGTCGGAATTAATTTTCTCATGGTATGGTCAAATTGTGCAAATTTTGGAAATTTAAATTCAACGACTTAGTTCTTTTTTACTATTTTATAAAGTCTTGAATATTGCGATCGTTCATTTAAAAATGGCAGTGCCTATGCGTTTCGAAAGAATCCGGATATTTGTACCGAAATTTCGAAACGAGTAGTCCCGTTTCCAGCTAATGCTATTTATGCCGAAAAAATTCGGCTATTTGTACCGAAATCTATGTACACGTACCCAAGGTCTGAACAAATTTTGAGTCCTTGCAATGCAAAATTTTTTAATTTCCAGAATTTTTCATTCAAAAATGGTTTCCTTTTTCAGTTTGATTTCGTTTGGATTTCACAATTAAAATTGCTTAGCCTATGTCTGCTGATAGATGGAACCTCAGACACTAATCATGTCATTATAAATATTTTTGAAGGCCTTTCGCTCAGCTTATACTAGTCACTCATGCAAAATATTTCCTAGCTTAAGAATAACCGATCAAATTACAAAATTGATCTAAAAATTATTTTTCTTTCGTAAGATATCGCTAGAAAATCTATCTTGTCAAGATAACCAGAGTCTAGTGTTGACCAGAACAAATTGCGGTTAAAGATGTTCACAATGCTATACAACAAAAAATTAACAAAAATAAAAACAAACATTTTCTTTAAAAGACTTGAGATGAAGTTCCATTCCTAATTATCACTTCACTGCTGATAATCTCTGTATCCTTGATAGGCAAGATCCTGTCCGAATGATACGCTATCAGCATGATGATTATCATGATAAGCTGGCGAGTAGCTTCCATGGTCTATGAAACCCTGATTTGTACTTTCCTTATAATGCGGAAATCCAACACCACCGTGCGTGTAGGCTGGAGGTTGGTAAGTGTTTGTTATTGGTTTGCAGAGCTTGAAGAATCCTATCAACCCTGGTATCACAATCGCCATGAATCCCAGGAATTTCTTGAAAGACGCCAGACCCAAGATCAAAGGCAGGAAGAGAAGAAGCTTCAATTTGAAGAGCTTCAAAATGATAAGCATGGGGATCAGGAGTCTTTTCAGACGATTGCGAGCTAGAAAATGGATATAAACAGGATAACGGTCAATAGACTTACAGGTTTCGAAGATACATGTAGACCAGAGGCGAAAGTCACCTGATTCTTTAATGAGAAAAGATTGAAAATGGATGGAGAAATTTCTGTGTGAAAGGAAGTCGTTCAAACGATTAATTTTGCACAGCACATATTCATTTTTTAGTTTTCATCCTTCATCTTTCATCTTAAATTGCTTCTTACTGTATATATCAAACTTGCAAATTTAAACAGATTATATTTCATTTCATTTCGCGGAACCACTATAAGCTAACGATAGTTTTAATCTCCAAAATGCATTTGAGGAATTTTTAATTATAGGCAGCGTGTTACGTTTTATTTATGCTGCTTTTGAGTGTGTAGAATATGAAAAGCATACTGTATTTACATGAAAATTTGTTCAACTCCAACGGTTCCTTCCTTTTTAAACTATCAGTATGAGTATCAGTGACACTATAACGGTACATCGTATATTACAAACAAAATGGTACCAATGAAAGCTAGATCAAGATATGCAATCCAAGTTAATTTTTTCTGTGGTAATCATATCCAACTTCACAAGAAAACCCACATTGTAAATGTATGGTACCGCAAGAGTCAACATTCCAATGAAGCATGGAGAGGGGAGAGAAATAAAATCTGATTTAACGAGGGAGGAAAGCAAAACATTTAATGCTAGTCTATCTAGCCAACATATCTACTTGTCATTAGTGAAAGAGTGATTCTCTTAATATTGGAATCATAACTACAATATTTTATATAAAAAAAAAAAAATAGGTTTATAGTCAATGAATCTAAAGCAACATTGACATTAGTTTTACTTTCGACATGAATAAACTTCATCAGAGCTTAAAAAATATTTGTGATATGCAATTGAATAATTTATTAAGCTAAAAGTGCAGATAAACTAGAAAATTTTCATAAGCCTTATATAAAAACTTTACAGTGCCAACTTGTTGATGATATAAAAATTACATTTTATCATTCAAAATTTGTATTTTTATTTTCAAGACCCATCTTTCTCATTAAAATGTGATTTTAAATTAGCATTTAAATCAGTTGTTCATACATTTTTATATGCTTATTTAATACTATTCGCGCACGCACAATAAAGGTGTTACAAAAAAAGAACTCCGAATCGCAACTAGCATTTTCCAATTTTGTTGGCACCTTTGGATGAACAATGAACCACGTGGAAGGAGAAATGAGTCAGATAATATTTAGGGGTCACTTATCGCCAATTTGTCTGTTTTTACAGAAAAATATGCAGAATGTAAAATATGTGGTTCATTACAATTAATTTTTTTTCATCAGTTTTTTATGATCATTCATACTACAGGAGATATGCGAAGAAAATTACTATAAAGAAGCGTGAATCATCTATTACAGTTACCGTTAAATTGTCGCAATGAGTGACCTCTAAATATTATCCGATCTATTTCACCTTCCATGTGGTTCATTTTTCACCCATAGCTAAGAAAAAAATTGAAAATGCAAGTCGAGATTAAGACTTCCTTTTTTTAACACACCTAATGTAAATATTGTTTAATTTCAGTGATTTAATCTAGAAAATAGTAATTTATTCAGAATTCGAAGACAAAATACTTTAATTCATTGGTTTTAAACATTTTCATTCAAAAATTGTACCAATTCTAATAAATTCCAAATTTAAATTATTCAAAATTTGATATCTAATTTATAGATTAATTATATATTTATTCTTAATAGTATTTCAACTTCAACCTTTTTAATTTCGAAAACTTCAAAATTTAATTTGTTGCAGCCTACGCCATTGGCTTTCAAATCTTTAATTTTAAACATTTTCAATTCAAACTGTCTCAATCTTGAAAGACTTAAATTTCATTCTGCCCTGTTTTTGAGGCTTCAAAAATTTGAGTTTGGTAAACTACATCCTGGCTCTCATATAGAAATTTTTATAAAAGTTGAAACAATTAAATTTTAAATGATTAAAACTGAAATACGTATTCCTCAATGATTTTGATTTCCAAAGGTTTCAGTTAATTAATTAATTATTTTGTATGAAAAACATTAACAACTCATATGAAAAATTTATTTTAACAACCTTTTTTTGCCATTTAATTTTTCCTTACTATCACTTCTTACCAATTTTTGAAAAATGTTTCAATTTCAATAAATTATGGCTTACTTTTTTTTGAGAAAACATTTTGTACAATGATACTGTTCCCAATTTTGAATGTAAGTTTTTCTATGGCTGAAATCGTTAAAAAGAACGTTTGAGAGAAATTTTTTTTTAAACAACCAACTATACTAAATAATTAACCTTCGTAAGGTTTAATTATAGAAAAAACTATATAATTTTAATTCTTAAAATCATAGGAAAGCTTTTTTCCCGGGAACTAATTTTTGACACAACAACTACCTTCAAATTTTGACACGCATGAAAATTGAATACTTCCAGTTATAGAATGCAAAAGTTTGAAAGTTTTATTCAGAAATTCTAAAAATTCTTACGCATCCATTTCATACAACTGATTTATGGCAGTTATAAGATTCTAATTTCAAACAATTCAGTTATTGAATTATTGATTTTGTAACGTTCCGAATTAAAAGTGGTTAATTTTTTAACGTTAAAATTGAAAATGATTCAAGTTTAAGACCTCGTCAGTATTCAATCTAGAATGGATATCCACAGTAATCCCTTCTATGAATTGAGCATCTTGATTGACATTCAGTACTTTCACATCTAATATATATGTACAGGCATAACATAACTTATCTCAGGACGTTGAGACAGGTTCTACAATATAGAGATTTGCCTTGCAGGAACAATTTGACATAAGTGGAACAGTCCATCTAATAACACTTTGGTGATGATTATATCTCATTTATTACTTCGATAATTCACTCTAGTCCAATATAATTTTCACTGTAAGTATGGATCAATCAATCCATTTTTAGCTTCATGAAGCTTTAAAAGTGTGCCAATTGAAAAATTCCTCTCTTTCCGTTATTCTTGTATTATATTATCAGTCTAATATTTGATAAATATTGTAATGAATTTTTAAATTTGGTATATCTCCCAGCTTAGATTAGTCGAAATTTCTCCTAATATAATAATTTGTTTGGCCAGTAAAGTTGTCTTCGGTTTCATATTAGGATGGAATTAAAATGCTAGACTTAATTGATTCCTTTGCACTCAGGGGAAAAACTGTCTGGGTTGGCATTTAAAAAAATTTAACAAATCTTGCAATCGGTTATACCTTCTGTTTGAATTTGGGATTGGCAAATTTAAAAAGAAGTTCCTATTGGTTCAAAATTCAGACCAGTTTTTGTATGTACATTCTGGGATAGATAACAATCCTAAAAAAATGAGAAATTGAAAACAGAATTGTATGTTCACCTCTGAATTGAAAAAATATTTAATTATTGACATTTAACTTTATCAAAAAAAAAACATGTTGAACATTTCCAAAATTAAGAGCTTGAGCTGCACATACAGTAAACTTTCTATAGTTTTTGAACCAATAGAAACATTTTTTGATTTGAAAATTTCAATTGTCAAAACTCATAATCAGTTCACGACCAAAATGGAAAAAATGGTTTGGAGCCGTTTTTGAAAAACAAAATATTGTTTATTTTTTTTCGGCGCTTACTAAGCATAGTTTTGTTTAGTTTTTACTTCAAAAAAGAGTCTTTGTATGTCAAACGTCTCGCGATAACCAACAAACTTTCAAAATGTTTAAGAATGGGTGAAAAAAAGTTTGAGAAATTGAATTTTTCAAAATCACACCATTCTAGTGAATCCTACTGCTTAGACATGTTTGAATGATTTTAGAAGCATATGATTCTCTGCAAAACTAAAAAAATCAAACATTACACATCCAATAGTATATCTTAATATGAGATATAGCTTTCGGAACTGGTCTTCATTAAAAAATATGATTAATATATTTCTCATCTAAGTTTTCCTGAAATAACTGTGTTCCTGTGCAATTTTTCAACCAATGAGATGAAACAGACTGGATTTCTTGAAATTTAAGAAAATGCAATGCTCTAGCTCTACTAGGACTGCAGTTTTTCTGAAAAAGAACTTTCCTAGTGGGCACAAAAATAAAGGATTTCCTAGAGACGTCTTCGGGACATCCCTAAGACGTCTTTTGGAACATGTCTTTTGGATATTCTAGGGATGATCTTGAGACGTCTAATGTCAGTACGAAAGATGCCCTGAAAACATCCTAAGTCTTTCAGACGCTTTTAGGACATCTTTAGGACATTGGACGTCTTAGAGACGTTGCTTGGACTGACATTGGACATCCTAGGAACGTCCCATGGACGTTCTTGGGATGTTTATGTTTAAATAAAAAATGAAATAGAAGCAAGAAATTTCATAAGAAACTTAACGTCTATATAAGCTCTACAAAAAGAAGTCTCATTCAGAAAGCTATAACTGTAGTTCAATTAAGATCTAAAACATTGTATTTTTCAGATATTTTATAAAATTAAGTCTACATTAATTCATTAGTAGACAACATTTCAATGTGATGTACAGGAATTAAGATATTTTAGGAAAAATACAATGAAAATTTTTGCAGTAAAATTTTGTGATAAAAAAGTAAGTTTTGATAGCTATATTTCGTAAAATAATGGCGATACTATGTTCGATATTTTTCAGTTTTACAGGAAACTGAATACCCTTCAGTTGTCGTAAAACATGTCTTAACATTAGGATGTGCTAGAAAGGAGCCACTTTGAACAACTAAAAATTTTCAACTTTTTCACCTATTTTGAAATATTTTGAAGGGATTTGGTCACAGAAAAAATGCGTTACATAAAGAGCCTCTATTTAGGTGCTAAAATAAACAGTTTATGCCAATCATTCACCACTTCAATTTTATTTTTAGAAAACTAGACCTAATAAGCCCCCCAAATAATAAGAAATTTAACTTTTTCGAAAACGGCTCTAACGATTTTGTTCATTTTGGTCGCAAAATGACCGTGAGGCATCAGAGTTATGAGAACAGAAAACTCCCAGGAGGTTCAAGAACTTTTGGGTTTAATTCCAATAAAGTTCAACGTAAATATTGACCAATTTCAACATTTCTTTTTCAGTTTTTTCAGATGCCAACCCACAAATTTTCCCCCTGGGCTCAAACGATTTGATTAATTCAAGCATTTTCACTCCGCTGTATTTTATATGCATTCAGAATGATACTTACAAAAGAGAGTGTCTTTCTTATTTTCAAGGGTGTCGATTTCATCAGCGATCTCGTCTATGAATCTAGGAGCATAAACTTCATTCTCGCCAACAACCCAAGATGGAATATCCACTTTGAATGCTACAGTCTTCACGAATTTCTCTGCTTTTCTTGTTGCAAATTTCACCAACTGGTCCCATTCTGAATCGTCTGATCTATAGAAAAAATGTCTCATCAATATCTGAGTGCATAATAACTTTCTATTTAAGCAAATCCTTATTATTTTGTATAAATAAAACTGTATGATAAATTACCTAGCAGTACTCGCATATTCGTAAGGTTGTTTGTTTACATCCTGAACAATGTCCCTAGGCATTCTTATAACTTTAACGTTTTCACTGAGGCTGTATTCCGGTTGATCGAAAAAGTCAGAAAAGGTGTTAAGTGCCCGGGATTTAAAGCATTCTGCAAAGTCACCATTTAGACAAGCTTCATTCGCCCTTGCCAAGTAAGGATCAACATGACGTCCAGTGCCAAGACCTATCCAATCGAAAAGATCCTTCCCCTGTCTTGTTCTATTCACCGATTGTCGACCTTCTGAACCTTCGTTTTCAAATCTCGGCACCTCCTCTAAAAAATTAAAATATCAAGGATAAAATGGGGACATGAAGAGAAAGCTTTAAATGCTCTGATGCGTGCTATTTATTAATCTGACGAAGTAATGCGGAGTTGCGGTTTTGGTATGAGAAGTGATTTTCAAAGGAGGTGGTAGTGCAATCTCTTTTAAATCTACCTACCGTGATGCAGTCGGCTCTCTGAATGTGAATGTTTATTATGAATGGGAGCATGCTGATATGATCACTATAGCAGAAGCAATCGAAGAGAGTCTATTGTCAAAATGAGTTGTACAAACAGTGAAAGATTTTCTTCTCACTGGATACAAAAGCATTGAACATTATTAAAAATCATTCAAACGGATTAATTCATTTTTCCTTACTAAATTGTTCTTAAAAATTGAAAATTACTCAAAGTAGGCATCCTTTGCCTGCAAAAAGGGTGTTGCAGTCGACTTGAATGTTTCATTTAAAATATTTAAATTTCATATTTTTTTGTAAAACGTAATTATTTTAATATATTATTAAATTCTAATATTTTTTTCTCTGCTTCTGAATCTCTACCGTAAATCTAGGTTTCAAATCGCAAGGCCGAGAATCAGAAATCCCAAAATATAAGTTCCAATTACAACACATGGACACCCGACCAAAAGTATAGCGGTTTCGGTCCGTAGCTACGAAACTCTAAAAATGAAACACAAAAAATTGTGCTGACGCGCAGTTTTTTGGACCACCTGTGGGTGGTCCAAAAATTCTTTGGAAATTTTTTTCCTCTATTTACAATTAGCTATAGGATTCAAATGAATAATTGAATTTTAAATATCACCCCCATAAGTGCAAAATTGGGTTTTGCGAGTTTGTGGCGCTACTAATGATCTTTTTGAGTCTTTTTTTCCATGCAGATTGTTTATAATACATGAAATACTAATTCTTACTGCTAATCAGATGTTGGCATAACGTTTGCAAATAATTTATGATCATTTTTAGCAATTCGCCTGTTAATTTGAGTTAACATAAACAATGGTATAAACAATTTACGATTATTTTTAATAATATTCTCTTTGAATAAAGCTAGAAAGCTGCTGTTTTCTCTCAAATATTCAACTTTTTGTCCACTTTTCACTCAGCGCGATGCACTTAATAATGCCATTTAACAAACCTAATTGTTCGAAAATTTTTTTTTGTTCATAAATATCTTCTCTTAGATAACTTCTGGTAAGATGACATTTTTTATAAGGATCACATTGAATGTGAATTTTTCTGGAGAGTATATTATACTCTTCGATCTGATGTTAGCGGTCTAAACTCTCCAATCTCGATTTGTGCTGGTCCGTAACACCACGTGGCGCCACGTATGCGTAGCGGCGTGACGTGCCAACACAAAACGACACTACAGAGTTTAGACTGCTAACCCCAGGTTGGACAGTACAGCATGAAGGTGCCGTTTTGTCCTTATTGAAAAGTCTAAGAAAATCCGAATAATTCAGAAAACCCTGCAACTTTCTAACATTACTCTAAGAGAAGATACATATGAACCATGATAAATTGTTTAAACCATGAAGTATGTTAACTTGCATTGATTATTATCTCATTGAGTAAATACTAAAGGGAAAGGAATTTTTTTTTAGAAAAAACCGCAACTATCTAGCATTACTATAGGAAAAGATAGTAATAAGCTTCAAAAATCTGTTTAAACAATAATGCTTGTTGAATTGCATCAATTACTACCTAGCTCTAAGTGAAAATTTGATGAAAAGTAAAAATGTTCATAAAAAAACGGCCACTATCTAGCATTACCATAGGAGAAGAGAGTTATAAACAGTAATAACTTGTTTAAATAATCACCATTGTTGAACTGAATTAATAATTACTTTGTTCTACGTGGAAAGCGGACGAAAAGTGAAATATTTCAGAAAAACCGCAACTTTCTATCATTATTCAAAGAGAATATTATAAAAAATAATCAATTATTCAACCAATTATATTTGTTAACTGGAATTAATTGAAAACTCACTATGATTCAATAGTGGACAAAAGGTAGAAAATTTTAGAAAAAATAGGAACTTTCTAGAATTATTTTAAGAGAATATTGTTATAAATAATAATTAATTGTTTACAAAATTATTTCTGTTAAATTTAATTGATGATTGCGTCGCTATAACTGGAAAAATTGGAAGCAAGTTGAAAAATTCAACGTACCCGGGACTTTTTAACTCTATTCTAAGAGAAAAATGCTACAAAGAATAATTGTTTGAACAATTTATTCAAACATCTAATTATCAATAGAAAGTTATACTTCATATACTAGAAACAATTTGTATTTAGGGAAAAAAGGACAAAAATTCTGAATAAAATTCACAAAAACGTATTTTCTTTTTTTCGTTTAAAAAGCATTTGTTTTTGTGTGAATTCGAACAAATTTAGTGACGATATGCATGAGAATTTGAAGAAAAAAATTTGGACCACCCTACTGTGCATTTTGGGGTTTATATTTTCTTCCTAGCATTTTTCTTCGTCTTATTGTTATATCACTTTGTTCTAACTGAAAATAAAATCTAACAAATAGCTTCCTTTTTACACTCAAGCCTAAAAACCGTGGTAAGCATATGCAATCGTGAGATTTTATAGCATGTAATTTGTTCTCATATACGTATATAAACAGTTTATGTGAAAAGTAAGTGAGGCATTAAGTAACGTTACTCAATAAAATTATAAGAAGAATGTCCTAACACTTAGTAGAGATTAAAAACAATTGCTGGCAATCAAACAGTGCTTTTTTTACAAAATTATCCCAAAAATAAAAAATGTAGAATATATTGTTCACCAAAATGAATGTTTCTACTTAAAAGTACATGCGATTATTGATCATGATTTTCATAAATATTTTGATGGAACAATTTATTATTATACTGTTATTATCATATTGTAATAAAAAAAATATCGACCTTGGAAATGGTTGTAACAAAATATTAAAAAGTAATACAAAGAAATGAAAGGAGTAAGAATAATTTGAATGGACAAGGAGAGACACTAACCACTTCCTGCAGAACTTTCTTTCGAAGTATCATCCTGGAAAGTGACTCTGCTGCTAGCTTGACCATCTACGAAGATCAGAATTACCGACAGAGTAAAAGTCCATGTTAGCAGTAGTTGTGCTAGTCGCATTCTGCTTTCTCGACGTTAGATCTAAAACACATTTATCGACCCTGAATTATATTTCAAGGACTTTATACCACCGAATGAAACAACAGTCTCTTCAGTAAAGGAGTAATTCAATTTATCAACACTGAATCATAAAACCAAATTTAACAAGGTCCCATAATAAGCCTTTGAATTTAATTGTTATTACATAAATTCAAAAATTATTTCATAACTGACAAAATAATTCGTAAAAATCATTTTTATTTGATTAAAAAAAATTACAAGTTCGATTAAAGATATTTTAAACTATATTGATATCATGTGCAGCAGTTTACCATCATCTATGAAATATGAATGCAGATTGAAATTTTTCTTAAATGGAAGTTGAAAGTGGATTCTTACCAAAACGTGAAAAACCTCATATTCAAGTTGATATACTTTTACTTGAAGAAAGAAAAACTTCGAAACGTTGATCACAAACCGCGGCAGACGTTTAGCAGGCCGACTGTCAGCGGAACCGGCGCGCTTATGGTTACGAAGTTCCGTTATAAGGCCAACCAATCAAATTCTCCCAAAGACAAACTGGGTCCAATGACTCGCATTCCGAACGCGCGCGCATCTTTTCCACTTACGATCATACAATGTATATATCATTTAAAATAGTCTTTCGACTCACGTAGCCTAGGATTTTATTGTAATGGCTCCTAATTGCATGCATTAGCGCCTGGCAATGAAACCTTTCAGTAGTGCTAAGTATGTGGCGTTTAAACTACTTCACAACTCACGATCTACTTCAAATTTAATTCACGATATTATTTTCATGTCTTGATTTATTAGATATTGTTTGTTTACTTATAAATAATTTTATTTTTTTTTCCGTAAATTTTATGATTATAAGAACAATTTAGGGTGTTTAATTTTTATGGAGAAAAAAGTTGTACCTTTTCAGCCAAGAAATTAATAAAAATCAATAAAAATCGGATATAATTTAGAGGTCATCAATTTGAGCCACGAAAATAATTCAAATCTATCAATATCTAATATTAATTGAATCTTTGCTCGAATCACATTTCTTTCAATATATTTCTTCTTATATTTTTTTACCTTTGAAATCTGATTAAAAAACAGAAATTAATCCTGAAAAATATTTTGATTATTTTTATGGTTCTCAGAAAAATTCAAATCTTTTTGTAAAAAATGCATAAAAGTGAAAGAAAGAATTTTTTGCAAAAGGTTACAAGCTATTTAATCAAGAATAAGTTTTTGGAAAGTTCGTGATAACCAGCAATCACCTTAAACTTAAATAATTGATATATTCATTTATAAATTCATTAGAAATAATAATTGATCTACTTTTGGTGCCTAGAAAATTAGACATCCATTGTTTTTTATAATATACTTAACTCTACATATCCTTCACGAGGGTTTTATATCCTAAGTTGAAGTTGCATAATTACATCAATTATATTACTGTTGATTTTTATTAGGTTAACATAATTATGTTTCAATATTTTAACTTTTGAGAAAGTAAAAACCTCCATGAAAAAAAAAGATCATTTTCCGAAAATCATGCCAGGATTTGAACCTGCGATCGTGTGTTACGCATAACTGTTGAGATAAGAAAATCTGTTACTCCAGCACATCACCATTTCAGCCACGCTGCTCCTCTTACATATTAAGTTTATTTTATCCTAGTAGAATAATTAAAAAAAAGATATAAATTTATCGCTAATATTAAATATCTCATTCATCCTGAGCATTCATAAAAAAATTCATATGACTTTTTATTAAAGCCTGACAATGTTGCTATAATTATAATGTTGCACAAGGATATTTGTAATTTATCCTATTTTTCTTCCATCACAAAGAAATCAAAACGTTTTCTTCCGCCATGTGAATTAAATTGTGAAAATTCACCTAAGATAATTTTATATTTATGTGTTGACGTTGACGATTACCTAACTAAGCAAGCTAATGTTACCAGCAACGGCGTTTTTAGGATATTCTCATATAGGGTAAGAACACTAGTGGTTGGCACTGCACCGTTTATTGGCACCCTCTCTAATTTTTGTTAGATTTTAAGAAAAGGCGAACATTTATCGTATATTTTACGAATATTATTTTAATTCTACTATCATTTTTGCGTATAACCATACATACAACTTAAGCAGAATGGTGTCAGATTTAGTTGTAAAATATTAAATTCGCTTTAATTATAGGTTGCCAAGAATTTGACAGGGTTTCTAAAGGAAATAGGATATCTGTTTCATTTTTGTGGATGCTTTAAAGAAATTTTGTTGAAAAAATAAAAAGAAGAATTAAACCTCAGTTATAATGTATTTATTAATTTAACGGGAGAAGGGTTTGCCAATAAAAATGTATGAAACAAGTACGGTCTCTAGTCATCGAAACCCCGATTTCAATGATAAAATGCAGTTCTGGAATGGTTTCATTCATTGGGACCCTTGCCTCGTCACTGAGAAAAAAAACTTATTTGTGTCAAAGGAAATTTCTTTGATCATAAAATATGGTAGATTAGAATTTGGCTAAAGAAATATTTCTTCAGAAGAAAGAAATGTTCAGTTTGCCACTAAGGAACGCATTGTTTGAGGCATAGAAATATTTACTCGACACTGTGAAATATTCGTTGAGCGAAAGAGATTTGTTATTGACTGTCATAAATAAGTATTTAATATGATAGGTGAGTTCCATAATGTAAAGAAGTATGATGTAAGTTTAAGAAGATAATTATTACATGCAAATAAATTTAACTCGGACTGAGTAAAAGTTTTTTTTTTGAACCAAATATATCTTCGATTCAAGTAAGCGTATTTTTTGTTAAAATAAACATTTCTTTGCAACAAAGAAATTTTTTCAACGGAAATAAATATTTGTTTATTTCTAAGACGTGGCATATTGTTGTTAAAAAAACACGTAACAGAGTTGATAAAACATGAATTGATTCTAAGAAAAATTCACCGAAATAGACAAAGTTCTTCTATTGTTTAAAAGTTTTGAATAGATAAAGTAAAAAAATTAAGGAGGCCCATTTATTGAAAAAAATATTCAATGCAATCATAAAGATTATAATTTATAATAATATATTAATTCACATTTTCGCTGAGCAGGAAAAAGAATGTCAAGCTTAGGAAGACCGATAAACACCAATCATCACATTTTTCAGATTAAATCTATGATGAAAATCTATGGCTGACTTAAAGACTGGAGAATCCATTTCTATTGTGAAACCATAAATTCTGCGCACCTGGCGGCATATGTTCTAAACTACTTGATACAAATAAAGAATTTTACCACAATATTATTTTTAACAAATGGTGTATGAAGTTATTTCAAAAATATATTTCTTCACTTGAAGGAAGTGTTGAATGGGCAGAATTTGCTTTACTCTATTTATTAAAAGAAACATATGTTCCAAGTGAATACATTATTTCTTAAGTGAACAAATTAGTTTATATGACTAATGACATGTTTTATTAGAACAACAGTCTCAATCTCCTTATATGAATAAAATATCCCTTTTACTTAATTCATATTGCTTTCATTTATCTTAATATTTCTTTGATTTAAAGGAACCAACATATTCGTTTCACGTATCGATGAATTACTTATTTCAAATGATACATTTTTAAATGCGAAGGCTCAACATTATTGAACTAAAAAATATTTCTTTGGATGCGAAAGCAAGATTCAAGGAAACTAGGTTTTTAGTTTTAAAGGTATCAATTCCTTGAGTTAATTATAAAATATTCTGAGGCCAAGAAATATTTCTTTATTTCAAGGAAGTGGTGCCAAAAGAAATGATTTCTTTTAATCAATGTACGAGTATGTTGCTTTTAAACAATATTCAGCACAATTAAGTAAACATGTTTTTTGGCTCAAATGAATGCAATCAAAGAAATTCATTTCTTTGGTTCCGAATTTTTTTCTTCTCAGTGGTCAGAAACAAGTGAGGTAATCCCAAGATCTTGTGTTGACAAAATGTATTTCGCGTATTTTCCATGTAATGAAGTGTTAAAAATACTGATACGACATAAGTCGTTATTGGATAGACGCAAAAGTAGCTAAAAATGATAATGAATGAAACTATATCAATTATATGCCGGTTATCGTAACCTGAAAAGTTTTCTAAGAGTCATTAATTCTTCTCTAAATCAACTTTTTGGAGCGAGATCCCAAGTTGTTCCTCCTTCCTTTTCTTCGACCGTTGATATAATTTCAAAATTTGAAAGTTCAAAAACTTCTCTTTTTTCGGTCTTACGGTCCAATAAATAAATAAACATTTAAAAATAAACGATTGTAGTTGTTAAAAAATCGTTTTATTTTCTTCTACGTTTCGGCTCTCACTGCGGGCCTTCATCAGGAAAAATGTTGTCATTTCTGTCGTTAAAAAATTGCGTCGTATCAAAAAATATACATCTTTAAAATCAATCATTTTATGACTTAAAAAGGTTCCATACGGTGAGTATTTGAATCTCATGCCGAAATAGTTAAGATCATGAAATTATGAGCATCAAAAAATATTCTCTTGAGCGGCTCCAAACTAATTAGATTACATTTTTAAGCAGTTGAAAGTACCAAATAATGAATAGGACGATGACCTTTTTAACGACAGAAATGACCAAATTTTTCCTGATGAGAGCCCGCAGTGAGAGCCGAAACGTAGAAGAAAATAGAACGATTTTTTAACAGCTACAATTGTTTCTTTTTAAATGTTTATTTATTTATTGGACCGTTAGACCGAAAAAAAGATAAGTTTTTGAACTTTCAAATTTTGAAGTCATTAATTCTTTTAGGTATATAGTTATATATTATTTTCATTCAAATTATAGCATATTATGTTTAACAATACTGTAGTACAATTTTTTAAATGTTAGGCCAGAATTTATGTTATTATAAGTAGCAAAAGCTTTTATTCATTCGGTGGACAATTTGGTTTGATTATACTTGAAGGGTGAAAAGGCAAAAGGATGTAACTGACAAAATGACGATTGTGCAGGAGAGGGAAAAAACATTGCATGAAATCGATGTCGCAATTGAAAAATAGAATAAAATTCTGTTTCCGAGCTGTCATACTGCTCAATCGACACCAAAGAAGTTTGATTGAAAAGAAACTTCCAGTTATGAGAAAATATTGTCTGAAGGTGATCATGTCCGGTTGATACTTTTTTACCCTGGTTGAGTCGAATTGAGACAGGGATAAGAAATGAAAAACGCAATTAAAAAATAAACTGATGATCTATCTCCGAGGTGTTGAGTTACTGAATACAAGGAGAAAAAGTTTGATAAAAATCTCAGTCAGTTTTCAGATTACAATTTCATGGGTTCTGAAGAGGGTCTTAACCCTCCGTTTACAGCCAGGAGATTTTAAGGCACAGACGATTTTTCAAACTGGAATGTCTCGTCTTTGGAAAATTATGGAAGTTCTGTTCCCCCCTATAAAAAATCTAGGTAGTAATGGGGTCAGGTCCTGTGAGTGCCGCGGCATACCGCTGCAGTTCGTCAATTAACCTTTTGAGCGGGGCGCGGTGAAAGTGCGTACAGTGACATAAAAGACACTGTCTGTAAACCGCATTACCGTTTTCACAAGTTATTTTTTTTTTAGTTTTCTTT
The DNA here is from genome assembly GCA_932178445.1 of Andricus quercusramuli. Lineage (NCBI taxonomy): Eukaryota > Metazoa > Arthropoda > Insecta > Hymenoptera > Cynipidae > Andricus > Andricus quercusramuli. The sequence continues at coordinate 187,642 of CAKNXH010060633.1, forward strand.
CCGAGTAAATTGTACTATTTTTGTCATCTCTATGAATCACTATAAAATATTATCATTTTTCAGGTTTTCAAATAACCCTGACCAAAGTTTCGGATAGGAATTCATTCCAAATCATTCCGAAATCTATATCCGAACCCGCATACGTTTAGGGGAGTTTGGATTCTATCGAAGTATCATTCTCTATGTTAAGAACAATGGAAAAAGTCTCACGGGGGGGGGGGTCAGAAGTTCCTAAAAAATGTAGCACATGTTTTGTGAATGGCCCCTAACCGAAACTTTCGCCAGGGAATTCAACTTTTTGAAGCAGCCGCCAATGGGCCTATATTTTGTTCAAAGGTCATTTTTCAGATCTTAAAATAATTCAACTTTTTGAAACCGCCACCAATGGACCTATATTTTTTCGAAGGTCATAGTCTAAGCTTTAAAACCTTGCAACGATTTTTTTTATGATTCGCTGCGAAATTATGAATTTTTTAACGAGTATCGATTGTTTTCTATATTTTTCCCAAATTAATATTTTTATTTTGAAAAGTTTCTAACGATTGGCACTAACAACGATTGGATCATGTAGTCGACACTTTGAAAAATAATTCTGCATTTTTTCGATTTTTCGGGAGCTAGGAACAGTTCAAAAACTAAATAGGTAGGACTTAAAATACCCTGGCTATAAACGGAAGTTGGGAAAAAGAAGTCTGTAAACAGAGGCTTGAAATCGTGTCAAAAATTATAATTTCCACTTTTTTTGAATTGTGATATATCCGCGAGATGCTGAGTTGATGATCACGGATAAAAACAGTCTTATCGAAAAAAAGTTATTCATTTCTGAGAAAAATCGATTTTCAATAAAACGGTTTCACAGTATGACAGACGGATTTTTTCTTTTCGAAAGTGATGAATAATAAAAGTTACACTTTTTATTGCTTAACCGTAAAGATATTGAAATATATGCATTTCGTCAATATCATAAAAAATAGTTTCATCACAAAAGTTTTTATGTTTAAAGGATATGAGAATGTAACTTTAAGGTATAGGTCCGATAAAAATACGATTCCGGACAAATCCTTTTGAGAAGATGTGTATTTTAATTTTTGGGAATTTTCTAACAAAACCCCTCATGGGGTTGTAACATAATTTAAAATATTTTGTTCACAGTTACATTGAAAGAACCCCAAAAAATGAATATAATTATGAAAGGAAAGTTTTTAAAAATAAGTTCGAGTATTTTTTTCAATGTTTCAAATGTATATTTTTAGGATTTTCGCGGGAAAATCTGATTAGTTAAGGCGAGTCGCTGGAAGTAATTTAGCCTGAGTAGGGTGGTTGTCAAATTAACGGGGAAAACATTATCACCGCTAGCTATTGCCAGTGTAAACAGTAAACATAACCTGTAGTTGTGTTTATTATTGTAAACGCGCTTCAAAAGTATTAGAAAAAGCCTAAAAGGTATTCAAAATGCCTACAATTTCACACGTGGACAGTCAAAACCTTTTTCTTATCGAGTAACTTAAGTCATTTATAATCACTCATAAAAACTCACTCTGACCTTTGCCGGCATAATTCTATTTACATACATACACATATAGGTATGTTTATCAGGATGAGCCTCACCATTATCTGGATCATGATAACTGGCGAAGAAGAACGTATACCGACAAACACGTGTGACATGGCTAAACCTCTACAGCTGTTGTCAAGGATATTGGCTTGTCAAAAAAAAAGATGAAATGCTGAATGTAGAATTACTCATAGAAAAATATATTTTAATATTTTCAGATGCACAATTTGTTTTTCGTCAATGATTGATCGTAATTACAGAAATATTGAGAGATTAGGAGAGGGCAACGCCAAGCACTGGTGCCAATGTTTAAAAGTGCCAAGCACTCAAATTTTCGCACTACATTCTGATTTTCATTAATTTTCAAATTTTTTCGCAACTTCTAGTAATAATTCATCATTCTAATATATTCTGCGTTAATTTTGAATGTTGGTATATTTATGACTAATTTAGAATTCAATATATTATGTGTTCATTCACTCCCTACAGCCTTCATTTTATCTTGAGGTTTATCCTTTCACGATTATATATTCATAATAAGGATTTATGAGAATTTGAGGTAGAGTGCTGATAAACTGCAGATTAAAATATGATTTAATAATTCGTTTGATATAATTTCTTTATGCAACCGAAGGCTTTCATTAACTTCCTTCAAATATATTACGCCTAATCAATTTAACAATAATGAGGACTGATCGTTAATTTTGTATGCCAAACATTTTCTCAAGAATGTTAAATATGTAACATAACATGTTTTTAATTTCGTCTTGAATTTTTATTCTTCATATTATGTGCACCTTTTAACTTTTATTTTAAAGATTGATGTTTAACGCGACGATTTGTTACTATTTCGCATGAAGACAATATTCGGAGAGATAAATATAAATTTCTAGAATAAACAATTCCCCTTTTCCTGTTTCATTTTTCAAATTGAACTATTCATTGAAAAAATCAATATTTTAATGAACAGATTTTTGCATCCTACATGTAACCAAAAACGCTTTAGAAGAGGCGTTATTATAAATAGGCCAGAAAAAAAAATATTTTCCAGATATAAAGGAATGTCTAATTGAATATCCCTTGAAGAAATATATACTATTTTAATTTTGTACACAAAAGTGGAAATTTTTGACTTTATAAAGTTTTATTTCATTAGAAAGTGGAAGAAATGGTAAATGTTAGCACCAATGTGAAAAAATGTGGAGTTTTATGAAAAAATTAATTCCTAAACATATTAAAGAATTCGGAAATCAACAACAGAGATTTTTAAATTGCAGGGGTCAGTCTGTAAAAAAGTTACCTCTACTGTTTCTTCACAGCTGTTTTAGAAAATCAAAAAATATATATAATTCTTTCCCTAGTATCTTAATAAGCACTCACTTTATCGACTTGGCAAAAATAATTCAAGTTTGACCACAATACTCCTACTTATTTTCTGATACACTTTGACTGCAACTCACATAATAGTAACTAATGTTCAACCATCCTCGACATAAAAACACCCATATTTTTATTTTAACTTTATTTTTTCCACACAAAATTCACAAGCACAGATTTTCACAAATAAGATAATCTGAAACCTTACCAATCACAAATGAAATGACTGCAGTGTTTCTTCCAAACGAAAAATCACTTTTAGGCTACGAATTTCAGAATCCAAAATGACATCGAGATGGTTCAAATGCAACCTGACATTTGTCGAAGGTATACACTGGTACGTGGGATTTATATCAGTCCTGCACAGTCAGATTTCGAGAAGAAAGAGTCGCGTGGGTCGCACAGGAGGGAATAAAATACAAAAATGAAGAGTGAAAGTGTTCCCAGGAAACAGGATCGGAACTGGGCAGAATTTAACCGGTGAAGTGAGAAGTACCGACCAAGGAGACCAATGAAAGGCCTTTGAGTCATCCCGGACTTTCCTTTGGTTGGTGTTTCAACTCCAACGTGCGTCATCGTACCGCTAATTCGATTTTCTCTTTACCTTCTCCTGTATCTTTGTCTTCATCTTATTATTTCACAAACATGTTTCGAATACGTCATATAAAGGTTATTATATAATAGGTGTCACTCAAACATAAGTTTGATGCTGTGAGTCTCTATGGTATTGCGCAAAAAACCTTTTAGTGTCCCAGGAGTAATATAATTGTCAGAAATCTTTTCAAGGTATAAGACATTAATGGCTATGATCATAAAAACAATTATGAAGACTTTTTTTATTTTATTAGACATCCCATATGAATATGGTAAAATCCATTTCTTGGATTGTTTACTCACTGGAGTTATATAACGTTCACGTTGAAGAGAAAGCTTTTCTTCTGAATGATAAAATCTGGGAAACCCCACACCAAAGACTTCTGGTTTATGATAAATTCTGTTCTTAATTTTCTAACAACTTCCTCATAAGCAAAATGATTCACTATGATCATAAGACACTAATATTTATTGACTTCATATTTATATTATTTACTAAATAGTTTCAAATAATTGAATTTCTAAAATACATATGCATCGTAACATTTCCACGAATGCACAGAAAGCACACTCAGCATCTAGCGTGTGATTCTACCTTTTTATAACTGCCATTTGTGATTAAATGTGACGTTCAGCAACGAAAGGGCTAACTTTGTCGATCATAGTAGAGAAGCTGCTTGATTTTTTATGAACAAAGGTCAAAAGCATCGATTTTTAGTGACATTATACGTAAGGCCTGGAATTGGCCGGAAGTGGGTAAACTTTATGTTTGAAGAAAATATATAATAGGTGCGCTTATGGCACTCGTCAACTTCAGATGCCTTTTTCTATGAGAAATGGATTTTGAAGTTTCAACTTCAAAAGTGCCCCAGCGACTTCTTTCCAACGTAAAGGGTTCGTCCTAGGCTCAAAATGTCGAAAAATCATCCGGCTATCTGTGCCTATACGTAACCAGCCCAAAAAAGTTGATCCTTTCCTTCCGAAACGTCACAAAAGATCGTTATCAGTATCAGTAACATAAATCTTCAATGATCCAATCACAATTATATGGAGCCATTGCTGAATTCATAAAAGAAGAGTCATCAAAACCTAGAATTCATACATCGAATCACACAATACAACATAACACACAAATAAATAAAATGTATACAAAAGCACTTCAGCCATTTCCAAAACAAAAATAAATAAGTATACATACTAAGGGTGAACCTCAAGCATACACTGGAAATTTACACTAGAAATCTGATTTTTAATTCTTCGTTTCAATGTAAAGCAAAAAATAATTATTTTAGACTCTATTACGAATAAATCTTCATCATGCAGCGCACTCTTTGAGGATCCTAATCTAGCTTAAGAAGCATTAAGGTGCTCTACACCCTACACTCAATTTTATGAATAGCATTAGCAAAATGAGTTTATAAATAAGATTTCTTTTCATGATTGGATGAATCTTAAATCTAAATATTCACAATAACTTGTCATTAACACTGGAGTATCGCTTTGTACGGAACACTTGAGCGTCAGGTTTTCTTCGGTTAGAAAATCTCTTTTCTCTTCCACACTATGCCCAGTCATAATTTTCGTCCCTGTAAAATGTTTCACAGAATGTTTCACACAAAGTTTCTTTATCAGGTCGAAAATTCACTTAATTTTGTTTCTGGTAGGGTCGAATTAACACTCTTTCACACTCTTTAAATAGTTTTGTTGATTGCCAATATTTTTCACTTTCTCTGATGGAATTAAGAAACAGTTCAAAGTTTTCTCGCGTGCACTAACTTATCGATATCCTGATAAGTTGCGAGCATGGCTTGATTTTGTCTCAAGCCATCGTCACGAGCAACTTCACAATTAGCATAAATTTCCTCACATCTGACACCATCTTGACCATCTTTTGCAGCTTTCATGTATCGGAAGAATCGAAGGACATCGGGATTATCTGAACTTGGTTTCCTAAGTTCATTCAATTCCCTTGATAATTGAGCAGAAACTAGGTTTGAGTAAGGAGCATATCGAGCAGGACTTCTATACATGGCGCAGACTGCGAATTCTCGACATCCCTCTGTCATGTGACCCAAACGTGAAAACACTGCATCCAGTCGAGATAACAGTGGCGAGTAAAATGGATCGTAATTTGTTAGCATCATGGAACTCGTTGGAATCTCGTGGAAAATCTATGGACAAAATTATTCATTCATTATAATGCATGGACAAGTATCAAGAACTTCACAATTGTTCAACACTCTTGAGTTTTGCGAAATTAAGATGTTAAATTGTAAATTTTAAAGCTTTTTCGGTTTTCAATTGTGTGCGAAACTATGAAAAAATAAAATGAATCGTGTGCAAAACTATGAAAAAACTATTCATAGTTTCGCACACAATTGAAGCCCGAAAAAGCTTTAAAATTTACAATTGAAAATTTTTATTTGTCATAATGAATCATCGTGAAAGCATTAAATCTATTACTCTTGAATTTGTCAATAAAAAGAATCAAATCCTTGTAGAAGAACAAGTAGTAATAGTATTATTGTTGGTGAGATAACGTTCCATTCAGTTTTTTTGAATTGGAATACAGAATAGAATAATCAAGAAAATGATGTCGCGCTGAAATTACCTTTTCTACTTGAAATGTATTCTGTCTCGCTATAACATACCAGTTACACTTACTGAAGCCGTCCCAACGGATAAATTTAACGCTCTTTTCATAAGAAATACATATTATAATAAAGTGGAAAATGAACGCATTAGTCGGACGTTACTGATGCGGCATCATAATTTTCAAATGGGAGCTTAGATTCTATTCCCAAAAGAGTCCTAAGGTAAAAAAGAAGCGGTTTACAGAAAAAAGAAATAACTTGTAGTAGCAAATACAGTTTAGTGTCTGATATTCCAATTTCCAAACCATTTTTAAATTCTACCTTTAAAAAAGTCCTTATAAAAGCTTGAACTTATTTTACAAAGCCGACATATTGATACAATCCATAGTAGGCTTTAAAAAAAATGCAGTGTTGACAAAAGTTATACTTCCTACTGAACTTTTCCGATTTTATTATGGCGTATCAGTTTTAATCATGTAATCAGTCCCTGATGATGAATAAAGACTCATTTATAAAAATAACTATACAATGTACAATTGCATGGTGAGCCTCAACCAACTTCAACCTAAAAAATCTGTACGCTGCGCAGATTTTTATTGCGCGCATGATTTCATGATTTTCATCGCTCGCGGCTTGCAAGATTAAACATCTGTTGGATCTAGCGCTTCGCGCTCGATAATGTATTTGCCTCGTGCTACGCTCTCGGTCTTTGCACTTTCCCCACTATTGTGCACAGACCTTTTGAAATTAAAGCTCAAAGCATCGACAACTGTCATTTGGTGATTGTGAATTCTCTTCTGTTAAAACTCCTTTGGCTTTAACGAACACATTCGAATCACTTACCTCGTGCTTCGCACACGATTGAGTCCAAAGTGCAAGCTCTTCTACATTGATTGAACTCTATTATATCAAATGTTTATTATATTTATTTAATTACCTTTATTGCAATTCATAATATGCATTGATATTGGAACAAATGTATTCTTATTCTCTTGTTCTTATGATTAAAAAACGTGCGCATCCTATGAAAAAGCATTTTGTCAATAAACCTTTTATTGCACCTTGTGTCGTTTTTCCAAAAAAATCAATTTGTTTATCTTAAATGTTATTTTTACGATTCGAACAAAAAATATGCATCCCATCAAAATGTGAATAATAGAAAATTTGCAGATCTTTTTTGGGTGCTTTTTCGTAGCTTATGTGCTTTGTCCACAAAAATTTCATTTATATTGTTTTTTAAGGATAAAACCAAAATCACGCGTCCAAACAAAAAGGGATCAATGAGAAATTTTCATCTCTTTTTTTGGTGAACAACTTTCATCTATTAATTTTTTGTTCGTACTTTATGTCGTTTGTCCACATTTTCTTATTTTTAATGTTATTTTTCACGATTGAAACAAAAACTACACGTCCTACTAGGAAATGATTCATACAAAATTTGTGGATCTTTTTTTGGTGCATAATTTTTGTCTTCTCATATTTTTTCGTAGCTTGTGTCGTTTGGCTAAAAAATTTCATTTAGTTTTTAATTCGATGTTATTTATCACATTTAAAACAAAAAATATGTATCCTGTCCAAAACGAGTGATAAAAAATTTGTATCTGTTTTTCGGGAGAACAACTTTTGTCTATCTATTTTTTTCGTAACTTGTGCCGTTTGTTCAAAAATGTAATTTTTCATTTTTAATGTTGATTCTTAACGAACAAAACAAAGACTATGCGTCCTATAAAACAGTAAATCAGAACAATTTTGTATATTTTTTTTGTGCTTTAGAATTAAAAATCAATTTAGCATAACATTTTTTCAATTGCACAAATTATGCAAAATTTAATTTAAAAAAATAATTTATGTACCTTTTTTTAAATTTTATCAAAAAGGCTGTTTGACGATTTTTGTTTTCTTATCTTTTTTCGCACCCTGCATAGTTCACTTTTTTTCATATCGTTCGTTGTTTGGCTCAAAATCTTCATTTTCGTTTGTTTGAATTTTTAAAATGCTATAACTCTAACAATTTTCTTTTTATTGAAAAAAGTCGTGACGATGAATTATTCAACTTTCCGAGTACTACGAAAAGCCGTTCATAGAATTTTCAAATCTTGAAAAAAATGAGAAATCTTTTGAAGTTTTTTACAAAACCCGAGTAAAAATAATAAGTATGGGAGTGATCAATCCTTGACTTTCCAAAATACAAAAAATGTATGGTAAATGAGACGATCCAATACTTCAAGTATATTGAAATAGTATAGATAAAGTATATCAAAAGTATAGCTCAAGTATGGCTGAAGTATAGCTGAAGTATAGCTGAAGTATAGCTGACGTATAGGATATACTTCATCCATACTTAGGTATAGCTAAAGTACAGGTTATACTTGATTTATACTTTAGTATGGAAAAAGTATTAGGCATAGAATTGCACTCATTTGTTCTTCAAGATCCCCTAGCAACGTGATGAAACATAATGTACCATAAATGACAGCTCGTCCAAAAAGTTAAAAAGCTCGCGATTCAAGTGATTTCATGAGTCAAATATGTTCTGAATATCGTTCGTGAGGATATACAATGGACTACTTATATGACGTATATGTCATATATATTGGTAAGAGATCCAGAATATTTAATTCCTCAACATAATATTAATAGCATAGAAAGGTTTAATAAAGTTGTTACTCAGGGATCGTTCAAATATTACGTAACACGTTTTTCTATTGTTTAAATAAAGATAAGACTGAAATTGAAGAAAAGCACGTTACGTAATACTTGACCTGCCCTTAGGTGAAATGTTTAGTGTTTGATTTCATAAAGATAAACAATTCATGCTACAATTAACCTTTCACTTATTTGCATTTTAAATATTTTAGAATTTGCAAACAATATTCTTTGACATTGTTAAAAACAAGATTCTGGATCTCTATTTTCATGTATTTCAGATAACTGATTGTCTTCCATCAGATATAATACGGCTATACCTACTATAGCCATACTGTTCCTATACTTTAGACATAATCTACATACTTGAGCTATACTTATATTTATATGTATATTTTTAGATTAGAAATGGTGTTAAAGCGATGTTGTTTGTCTGAGTAAAATAAGTTTGTATAAATAATACATGTAGATGGTAAAAAGAAACTGACATACTTTAGACCAAAAGTAGATTTTGATGTTATAAATCCTTTATTTCTGCCAACATTTCGAAAACTTTGTCGTTTTCCTCTTCAGGACGTTAAATTTCAAAATTCGTCAAATATTCGTCAATTAATTATAAAAATCATCTTCCTCCTCACATCTCTTTAAGGAGCTTCATTTTTTGGTGAGAAATTTTGTTTAAATTTTGAAAAATTTAAATTTGTTTACAAAAATTAATAAATTGATACTGTTAAAAACATTTTTATTCTAAAATTGACTTAGTTAAAGAGTCAAAAACTCCCCAACTGTTTTGCTCCATTTTTGCAAGGAGAAAATTTGAGTGACTAAGTCAATTTTAGAATTAAAATGTTTTTAAAAGTATCAATTTATTAATTTTTGTAAACAAATTTAAATTTTTCAAAATTTAAACAAAATTTCTCACCAAAAAATGAAGCTCCTTAAAGAGATGTGAGGAGGAAGATGATTTTTATAATTAATTGACGAATATTTGACGAATTTTGAAATTTAACGTCCTGAAGAGGAAAACGACAAAGTTTTCGAAATGTTGGCAGAAATAAAGGATTTATAACATCAAAATCTACTTTTGGTCTGAAGTATGTCAGTTTCTTTGTACCATCTACATGTATTATTCATATAAATATATATTTTTATATACATTATACTTATATTATATTCGAGCTATACATCCACTATACTTCATTCAAACATACATGAAGTATGGGATCTTCACAAATGCCATACTTTTACTATACTACAAAAGAGATCACTCCATACGATTTCACAGATGTTTTCCTAGATCAATCCTATTCCAAAATTTTTTTACCCAGGTACCTGGAAATTGTTGAAAATCTTCTATAATCTTTTAAAATATCTGATAATATTTTGGTTTCTTTCAAATTCCTTGTTTGTTATGGGTAATTATAACCAGGTATTTTGAAAAGTCGAAGTGACATATGTCAACTTAAAGTAAAAAAGAAAAAGAAAAACTTCCTTTTCAGACGTTTTAGTTCGGTTTTTTGTTTTCGAATACCAATTTTCAAGGTATTTTGGACTAAATAAAAAAGAGCAAAAATAAAATTTAAATGCTGATGAGGATGTAAAAATAGGGTGAAATTTCGGCATGTTAATTGTTGCGCTTCGCGCTCCGATATATTATACGAAGCTAGCGTTTAATGCTCGGTATGACGCAAAAATTGAATTTTCAATATTCCAATACCGTTTTCTACATTTGAATAACAAACTTTGTCTCCTAACAAATAATGGTCACAAGAAAATTTATAGTTCTTGTTATAAGCAATTATTATTATTATTATTATTATTATACCATTAAGCCATTTCCCTTTCGGGGTAGGCGTGACTTGCTCGGTTGGGGAATAGTAAACAGGTGAATAGGTATAGAGTAGGTTGGTATATGGGCATAAGGTATATAGGAGTTTTATAGGTGTTAGGGATAGGTGTTTTAGATCGATCTGGAATTCTCGTGTCATTTATTTAGATGACACGTTCATTCCGCAACACTGCTCCGACCCAGGTTGCTGATCAATCTCTCTAGCGATCACCCCAAGTGAGGAACCTCACAAAATTGTTATGTATGGTTCCCCACTTGGGCCCATTAGTATCCAAAGTCTCTGTTTCAGGCGCCATTCACACTATTGTCACTCTGTTTACAAACTATTTGTCGCCACACATTTCTGTCCTGGCATACTACTCTAGCTTCCTTCACGTCCATGCATTTCTTCACGCAAGCTCTTCTGTTCCTATGGCTTCTTACGTCTCTTCGGATTAATGTCTCATTCACAGATTCTGACCATTCTTTCGGCGGTCTACCTCTGGGCATTCTACCATTTACTTTACCTTTATACACTTGCTTCGTCAGTCGTTCATCTTTCATTCTTTCAAGATGTCCGAACCACCTTAGCTGATTTCTTTCCCATATGTCAACTAGTGTCTCTTGTGTACCACATTCTTTGAGGATTGTCTCATTTCTGACTTTGTCCATCAGTGTTTTCCCGCATATTATGCGGAGAGGTTTCATGCCGATCGCGTTGATTTTGCTCCTGTCCTTTTCTTGACAGGTCCATGTCTCGCTACCGTATAGTACAGTTGGTACGAAGATAGAGTTATGTATGGCCATTTTAGCTTTTTTTGATATGTTTTTATTTCTGAGGATGGATCCTGCTCTACCGATAACCTGCTTACCCTTATTTATGCGCCTATCTAACTCCCCATCTATTTTTCCGTCGCTAGTGAATAGGCTACCCAGATATACGTACTTGTCAACTTGTTCTAATCCCTCACCATTTAGGACAATGTTGCACATTGTTTTCTCGCTTTTTCCCTCAAACACCATGATTTTCGTTTTATTCACGTTAATTTTGAGGCCCATGTTCTCCATGCTTGTATTTAGTTTATTCAACATTCTTTGCAAGTCCTCGATTGATTCTGCCATAAGAATCTTGTCATCTGCGAAAGCTAACCCACGTACCTTGACGGTTTCGAGATTTACACCTTCTTCGTCGAAGAGGGCAGTTCTTAGACATTTATCCATGAATATGATAAATAGCCACGAGGACATAACGCATCCTTGCTTCACCCCTTGCATAATATCGAACCAGTCGCTCAGTTTCCCATTTACCCTTACACTCGCTTTACTGCCTGTATAAATTGTTTTTATTGCTTGTAGGAGCCCTCCATTTACTCCATACTCTTTAAGGATTTCCCAAAGTTTAGTTCTATTTACCTTGTCGAATGCTTTTTCTAGATCAATAAATGCACAGAAAACTTTCTTTCCTACTCTCAAGCCTTTTTCTGTGATCTGTCTTAGGCTAAATATCTGATCTGTATATGACCTTCCTGGCATAAATCCACATTGGACTTCCCATATCTTCTCTTCTGTAATTTCCATTACCCTACGGATAAGTATTTTTGAGTATATTTTACTTACGGTACTTAGTAGGCTGATACCTCTGTAATTACTGCAGTTGCTTTTATCTCCTTTTCTTTTGTATATTGGTACGATAATCGCTTTTCTCCAATCGTCTGGGACTTCTCCCGTTTCGATACATAAATTTATTAATTCGCACAACCTGTGAGGTATGTACTCACCACCTTATTTAAGCATTTCAGCGCTAATATTGTCTATACCCGCAGCCTTACCGTTTTTCAAGTTCTTAATTATATCTCTGACCTCAGTGACACAGACTTTTTCAATTGGGTTTTCTAGTGCATTATGTTCTATGTCGCAGTTTTGTTGCCCTATATCTTCACCTCCTAATAGTTCTTTAAAAGAATAACTTTGATCAATTAACTTTTTCAGTATCTCGCGTTTTACGGCTCAAAATTTGAATTCTCGAGTTTTCAAGAAAACTCAAAAAGTTGTTTTGACTGTACTACGGATGACCGTACATAAATTTTCTAATCTTTAGAAAATGGTATCAAAAATTTGTAAAATAATCTACCTTTTTTAATTTTCATCAAAAATTGCTGGTTAACGAACTCCTTCTGTCTTTTTACACCCTTTTAAAGTGCGCCAAAGCGAAATCCAACCTGATAATTCCGTCGGAAGTTATTTTGTTCACAGACGACGACATCGACAACAACGACGACAACAACGCCAACGACAACAGACACACACCGACGTAAAAATTATTTTTTCTGACTCAGGGGCCTCAAAACGTCGACATTTGATGGAAGCCGCAAAAGTCATTTTCCAAATTAAACCAATACCTTCTCATTCAAGAGAATGTAAGAAGACATTACAAAAATTTTCCTTTAGGAATATTATTTTTACATACTGTGAGCGTATTTGGCGCAAAAAAAAATCATGGGAGCACCCTTTACAAAATTTGACATTTTTATTATAAAAAAAAATTTATAAAAAACTTTTCTTACTTAGGGATTGTTGAAAATGGAATACAGAGTCAAAAAGTTCTGGTTGTTTATTCCTTTAGTGCAAAAGTTCATTGAAAAATAATGTTAATAAATTTTTTCTTCAGAATTTTCCCCTCGAACGATGTTCTGATATTTTTGATATGCAATTTAAAAAATCGTAAGAGCGCTTTCTCAAAAACTCAAAAACTATGTAAAAATTATCATGGAATTATATTCTAAAGACAACGACTGTATAATCAACAGATGTTTTCATATATTAAAAAAAAAAGCTGTTTTCGCAACAAAAGTTGTTACAATCTTTGCCCAATCACCGAATAGTCGCGTCGCAGGTTGTAATTAAACGATGCTCGCATGACTAAAAATAAAAAAATTAAATATTAAAATCATGGAGAAAGAAATTTTAGTATTGGAGAATTTTAAAATGATAATGTTATGGCAGCATAAAGCAATACCCAACATATATCATGTAGCTTAAGGCTCATTCGGTTAAGGTTGGTTGAGGCTGACCATGATTGTGCGTGTACATGTCTTCGATTTTTCTAGTAGAAATTATGAAATATGAAATGAATTTTCAATCAGAACAAAATGTTATCAATAGTGAAGAAAGCATTTTTCATGTGGAATCATAATTCTGAGAAAAAACGATTGAATCTTAATTTGAAATAATTCTTGTTAAAAATTGTACTTTGCGCTAGAGAATTTCTAATGAAATTCTAAAATTTTAGTATAATAAATAAAATTTAATATATTTGAAAAAATCATTATCAGTTTTATTTATTAACTATGTTTAACCTATTAATGATTGACGAGAAAGTCGACTTTAGATAAGATCCATAAATATTTTTAATGCCTTTTTCCAAGGAAAGAGAAAAAGTTTGACTTCTCAATAAAGCTAAGTTTAATTACTTTAAATCAATGATAACAATGATGTATATCTTTGTTCATGAATTTAATATATCTATGTTTTACCCATATTTTTCAATATGTATAAAAAGTGTAAAGAAAAATAAAGTATGCTAATTAGTTTCGAGCTTTGAGCACAGTTCTCGCGAAAGTTTAAAACAGTAAACTAGTTTCTACACTTGTTAGACACATTGTGACAGTTAATGTGGCCTATAGAAACTGAATTCCACGTTATCATGATAAAAAGTTCATACTTAGTTGTTGAATTCAAATAAACATTCAATATACATTCGTATTCTCAAACTACAAATAGATAGAAACAAAATCCGGAAGCATTGAATTTTACACACTGTGAACTGGTTTATCATGAGCTTTTAAAAGCTTTCATGTCCATTCAATTTTACATTAACTAGTGCCGAAAAATGCAAAATTCGAAGGTTGAATTCTATTAGAAAAAAACTTACATCTCTGAATTATCGGTCAAGTTAAGTATCAACTAAAGATTGCGCAATATTCAAGATTTCTGTTGAATTACCCTAGAATATATTGTTATGAATGAATAAGGTCGTACTTTCAGAAAAACGTGACATAATTCTATAAATTATACAAAAAAAAAGGTTATTAAAATCGATAAGAGGGGATGCATCATTTTCAAAGATTTTCAGAAGCCACTATAAAAACATTTTTCTAAATTGTTTCTCTTATTATGGTAAAAAATATAATTTGAATTTTTTTTCCAATTTTCTGAGATATGAATCTTTACAAAAAATCAATAGGCATTAGAAGATCACAATAAAAAAAATATGTTTTGTGCCTATACAGACCATTCATTTAACATTGCTTAGAAAAAAGATTTAATAACGATAGTCTTTATTTTTATTTTATAATAAATTTATTATTTTCAAAGTGCTCTGCATGGAAAATGTTAAATTCTTCCGTTGTAAAGGAAAGAAGTATTTGTATGTTTCGTAAAAACAAAATTATATTCTGATAAAATCAATTCTACTTGAGCTACCAAGTGAAACCAATAATCAATCATGTTACAGAAACGATTTTCTTCGCAATTTGAGATTCCACATTCCAGCAGCAAAATAATATTTCACGAATCAAACTAATAGCTTATTACGAAATTTAATCTGTAGATATTACTTTCAAATAGCATCTCATCCAGCAGACGTACTGGTTTATCAATTAGTTATTGCCGGTATATGCAGGTTTTTAAAAGAATTTTTCAGAAAGTAGAATTGAAAAATGATTTGAAAATGATAATGTCTGACGAAAAGTTGTTAATATTAAAGAATTGTCTTTTTTACTTTGAATTATCTCCGCGTTCTATTAAATCATCTATTTTTCACCTTAGAACTAATTTTGGAAATAGAATTGACGCCCCGGTTTGAAATATACGATGCCACGTCAATAAATACTTATTCTAATATTCATGTCCTATAATCAGAATTTTGAATTGAATTGTTGAGATCGCTTGAGTAAGTGTAATTGGCACATTATAGCGAGATAGAACAAATTTCAAGTAGAAAAAGTAATTTAGGTCGAACAACTTATCAATTTAAAAATTCAGCCGTGGCTACGCGTACTAAGGTGTCCGTACGAATATGCAGTTTTTTTCGGTACGCGTGAAAATTATCTCTCTTTATAAATGTGGCTCAAAAAAATACAAATTCCTTTGATTTGTGTAGTGACCCCCTAAAAACTTCTATTTGGTGAAAAAACAACTGTGCTTTTCTTCACATTTTTCGAACAAAGGGATCTTGAATGCCAAGGGGGTTAAACCACCCACAACCGTAAAAATTTCGCATTTTATCACAGGTTAGATGACAAATTCTAGTTCTGCCTGAATATCTTGAAAAGTAGTCAAAAGAGGTAATAAAATAAAAATAGTATGGTGAAGATGATAAGCCTCCCCCAAAAAATTAAAAAAAAAAAACATTCCTTTTTTGGAACAAAAAATGAATGTTAGAACTTCCTGCAGTTTCTATTGCAAAAATCTCGTGGATTTGAAGCAAAATAATAAAAAAACATTATTTAAAAACATTGACTACAGAATAGATAACATAAGGTTACCTTAGTGGTCAAAAACTACCACTTGAAAATTTGGTATTATGGATTTCTTATTGCATTAAAAAAACTTCTATAAAAGATACGTATAAATATGTATGAAAAAAATATGTAAAGATACAATGCATTGTATATCTGGTTAATAACACCCTCAGGTAATAAACGACCCCTTAACGTACAGATATTATATTTTCCGTAGAATACATAAAGATGATTTTGGTTTTGCCTACATATTGCAAACTGTCGTCAGAAAAGGTGAGAAAATAAAAATGTACAGGAAAGTGGAAAATCCACCCTCAGATAGTACAAAAAGAAGATTTTTTTTCAATTTCTAAGGGGCGATCCACTATTTCTGTACATTTTTATGTTCTTACTTTTTCTGATGATAGTTTACAATTTGTAGGCTAAAATAATTTTTTTTTATCGCACGAGGAAATATTACCATATTATACCTATTTAAAGGTTCCATCTTTAATTAGGTTAATTCCACCTTTAAAGTATACCATATCAGGAGGTAATCATGCATACAATTCGTGGTATCCTTATATAATTTTTCATACATCTTTATACGCACTTTTTATAAAATCTTGTTTCACTAAATAAGAAATCTATCATTGAAAACTTAAAACGGGTTGTTCTTGACCAATAAGGGTGCCTTCGAAAATGACGAAAATTTAGAAAATTCTTTTCTTGTTCAGAAGGGGGCATTTTTTAATGCCTGGGGAAGGTTTTTCAAACTTTTCTATACTTTTTCATTTTATTGCTTTCTCTGACCACGATCTACGATATTAAGGTAAAACTAGAACATTTTTTATCAAACACCCAATCAAATCCAAGATTCCCTTGTTCGATTTTTTTTTAAATTGAGTTGTTTTTTCACTAAACGGAAGCTTTTTGGGGAGTTTTTTAGCAGTATGTATGTAGTTTACATCTGATAATAAATAATACGTCTATAATATTACATTTATTAACTAAATACTCTTATAATAGATTAACATTGTGTAATTTTTATAATTGTATGCATACCTTAAAATCTTGCTTCTTTGTTGAGAGACCATTATTTGCAATATGCCTAGTATAATAACGATCCGAAAATGTATTCATATGTGGGATTCTTGGATCGACAAATGAATACCGTGATGCAATTTCGGGATTCTTTTGAACCTGCAACATTCCGTCTTCATACATGGCAGATGCTGGAAGTGTTCCCACAGGTTGACGATTCATATAGTCGTCTCCAAAGGCATCGTAATTTTCCTTAAACTCGAAATTCTCATCTGGCTGTGCAGTGGCACTTTGTGATGATTGTGCAAAAGACGAAACTCCTATAGAACGTCATAATAGTATTAGAATTTTAAATATTAAAAACCAATTCCTAAACCTTCACAAAACTCACATTCCATGATCCTATTATTGTGTGCAGTAGAATAAGGTTATTAATATTTTTTTCGCATATAGAAAGAATTCAATAAATACCTTTGCCAACAATTTTACCGATGCTTCCGATAATGCTGGGTAGAAAAAGAGCAATAAGAATACTCTTGACAATCTGAGCCCCAAGAATCAACGGCAGCAGCAGTTTCTTCAGACCGAATGCTAAAAAACCAAGTCCGAAGCCTGTTAAAAACGAACTCTTTCCCTCAAAACCAGCTGAAAGCAAAAGTACCAGGCGATTAAAGCTTTGTTAGTCCTCAAAAGCCATGCTGCAACTCTCGTCCTTTCTCCTTTTTTCTCTCAGTCATTATTTCCGCTTATTTTTGCCATTTGCCTGTACCTTGTATATTCTGCGAAAAAACTCCACGAGAGATTACGAACAAGCTTGCTCTGAAATTGCAAAGGGCTAAAGCCGATTCTTCATCGAGAATTAATTCATGCGAAATTATCAGTTAATTTTGACCTGGTAATCCCAATCCCAATTTAGTCCAAAAAGCCAATTGCATACTTGATAGCCAATTATACTCTAAAGCTTACTTGTCAATATGCGCTTCAAATTTTAATAATTTGATGTGAGCGAGCAAACTTATATATCATTTCGTAACTATATTTAGTCTAAACAATTATATGTTTGCCTAGAAATCAATATGGTTTATTGCAGAATTAGCATTGGTGTTGGTACTGAAGATTAACGTGCAGATCTTTGTTTTTCTCTCATGAAATTATCTAAATATTCTAGATTGTTGCATCAAAATTCGTATGCAATATCGAAATGTGGAATATAATTTCTAGATACTTAATTTTCAGTTTTGTGACCTGAATCACCATATAAAATTGTGCATTACAGCATTTTGAATATAAAGCAAAAATTTCTCAAAAGCATGATCAATATCAGCGTTACGCAATATTTAATTTGCAATTCTTCCAACTAAGAGCGAATGTGAATGAAAGCCATGGTGCTTGTTGAAAAATCATGCTAAATGTAAGAATGATGTGGCACTCATAATTATGATTTTAATGTTTGCACTGCATCAGAGAATGAATTTAGATACGGAACTGGGTTAGTACATTCTTGTAATATTTTGTTTTAAGTCAATATGTAAGTTTATGAATCTTACTTCTTAACAATTTTGAGTGGATCACGCTGAAAAATAGTTGGCTTTTACTAATATTGATCAAAAATAATTATTAGTTACATCTTATGCTTGTTGAATTTTTATTTGGAAAATAAAAACACGACTATTAACAACGACAAATTCCTACAGATGAATGTTCCATTTTAGTGGATCTGGCGTGAAATCCCTCTGTATTCAAATACTTAATATATAAATAAATAACAAATACTCATGCAAAATAATATTGAAAATTTAGGTATTAACTTTGCAAAAGGAACAATTATATAAATTATACGTGCGTACGGAATTTCTAAAGATTCTTAGCATGCGATTTGAATTTCATTCGCTGGTACAGTTCTCTCTTCACTGTGCAGAATTTGATTCGAATGAAGATTTAATTGCAGTGAACCCAGATAAGAAAACAGAGTGTCAAAGGTCTTTTACTGTTAACTTTCTCATTTTTAAAATTGAACGAAGACAAATATTTGTTGATACCATTGAAGCAACAAAAAAGTTACATCTTGTTTTCTCAAAATCTTAATGTCAAATAGAAAGTGAAGTTATAAGGAAAACTTTACGCATTACTAAATATTTAAGTATTCTTAAATCAATATTTGCATATGATCTCATTTAAAAGCAAATTATTCCACAGTAAAGAGGAAGTGATGCTAATAGGAAACACCATTGATAGTGGGCCGAGAGCAAGCAAACCTTTCACTGATAATAATACTTACAGCCAAAGAACATCCTCGACTTTCTCGACGTGATAAGATCTGTCGGAACGCGTATTTTTAGAACATGGTTCCGGGCAAAACGATGAACTTTTTCTACCAAAGAAAAATCCTTCTTATCCACAGAACCATCCTCCCTATTCGTCGCATTTTCACTCTTCACGATTTGCACCAAATCTGTCACATTGTACTCATCAAGTTTAGAAATTTTATCAATAAAATCTTCAAAATTAGCCTGAATACAAGACATGTCGGAACCACTTGCACATTCCGCAGAGTTCTTAGTTTTATTCTTTTCTCCCAAACTTGAAGAATTTGCCAGTCTTTCAGATTCGATGCGATGAAGATTTTTATCGTCTGTCTGAGTAAATTGCGTGACGTCAAGATCAAACTTATTTGGCTTGTCTGGAAATTGGTCTAGTTGATCCTCGTAATTTTCGATGGTATCGTCTTCCTGAGTTTCGTTCCAGTGAGGTACTTCGTTGGTGTGAATGAGCTCGTTATCGTACGTTGTAAGGTTGAGTGATCTCTCTGCCACGACGACCTTGAGGCCGGTGACCCATTGAAGAGACACGGCGGTCAAGATCACGACCGTAAGTGCAACACTCCTCCTCACCTTGGCCATCATCGGATCCTTTCTCTCTGGAGTCTCGAAGGCTCGGCGGTTGACTAACGGCTACAAATGTTCGTTTCGACTGAGTGACTGCATCGCGGTCGAACATCCAAGCTTCTGACACCTGAAAACCAACAAGATCGTAAAGGAGCCGGTGACAAATTGTGTTTCAAAGCAATTGAGTGAGGAAATGTTGGTTTACGGTTTTTCATGCCAGAAAAAGTGTAAGGTTTTTGTAAAGAGATTAAAAAGCCACAGATTAAGGGTGACGGTTCAATAAGTGAGAACCGACTGTGATTAAAGATCTTAAGACAATATATTAATCATTTAAAGCTGAAAATTAAGAGGATTATTTTATTTAGTCCGATTGGTGGTTATTTTACGAACCTTTACAAAATGAATTGGCGGAGGATCAAAACTGCTAAAAAATAATTTTTCCTTCAAAATAAGAGGAAAATGTTTTAGTGTGAATTTGTTAATTTACTCGTCCTATTTATCATGTTCTTCTTTATCTTAAGGGCAATACGGATGTACCCATTAAGAGAAGGTATGCAAATACCAGGGGGCGGCTCAAAGTGGAACGAAATAAGAAACTGAAAATAACATACTGAAGGCAATTTTCGACCGATTTAGAATTTTTTCAGGAAGATTCTTCACTCAATGCTGAAGAGATCTGTTTGTGCAATCTTGCATTCTTGGTAGGCTTAAACTTTTATATTATTTCAAATAGCGCACTAAAAACTTTCATTCTTCGCCCTTTTTCACATGAGTGAAATTTGAAACCGATCGATCAATATCTTGAGGTTTGGTGAACAGAAATAAGTTAAAAAATGAATATATGTAAAAAATTTCCAAAATCTTGTAAGATTTTAATATTTTTAGATTTTCTCGCCATGATCTAATTTTTTTGAGCCTCAAAAAATTGAAATAATTTTTAATACTACCATTTTTTTCAGTTTCTACATGCAAAAAAAATTAGGAAACATTGCAAAGCTTTCAAAAAATATTATAGTCATTTATGGTTCATAAAAATGAGATTTGGTGCTAGAAAAACTGAAAGTAATGGAATCTTACAAGATTTTTGAAAATTGGTTATATTATGTAGATTACGAAAAAAGATTAATATTCGAGATTTGTTTGAAATACTAAGAATTACAAATTTTTTAATACGGATATAATTCAGGATCTGTCCATTTCAATTGCCAGAAACTCACGGTTCAAATTAAATTTTGATTTTTAAAAAGTTTATGCTTAGAAAACTGTTCGGGCAAATTGAACAAATTTAACCCCTCAGTGCTAGGTAGTTTTGAATGTGCAATTTTAATTATGATGAATTTTTTTCTTGCAGAGAATAATTCTGCGTTAAATGTCTTTGTTTCATCCACCACATGATACTTTAGTCCGAAAACTTGTCATTCAATATTATTTTTTAATTTTATAAACAAATTTCATAGATAAAGTTTACATGACGGATATTTATAGGCAGGAAGAAATTGTTCTTTCTCTTAATTGTTCTCAAATCATGTTTTTAGTGAGATCTAGTGATGAAAATTGGTCGTTTGATATTATTTTTAATTTTATAAACAAATATCCTATGTGGAGATTTGAAAACACATAAAATAGTTATTCATTTAGATTCTCCTCAATTTATGTTTCATGATGTTTAATAATAACAATTTTTGATAAGATACTATTTGATGAGTTTATAAAAATTATGTGAACAAATTACACACTCGGACGTTTAAAGAAAAATATTGCAAATGATATTCAGTGTAATCAAAAATCAAAATGTTTCATTATATATTATTTGTTGATTGTTTAATCAAATTATATAAACGAATGATCACTAATATACATAGATTTGTATTGTCATCACATCACATCACATCACTGGTATCGTAATTGAAGGAAAATGAAGCACATACCACTGACTGACATATACTAACTAACTAAGGTATTCAAACTAAACCAAAAAGTAAACTACTAAAAACCTTCGATAAAAGCATTCAAAACTAAAGAATATTGAAATTATTGTCTTAGGAATTTACAGTGAGAAATTAATTATTTTTAATTCTCTAATATGCAATATTGTTGAATTTTAAATTCAAGAACATGGGATTCAAATATTACGAATCAAATATTTTTCATTGAAAAATTCTTGATTTGAAAAAATTAAAGAATCTCACAATGCCTTATTCATAGATATCTATGGGATATAAAATAGAAACAATTCAATATTCAAAAACTAAAACTGAAAAGTTCTTAATTTAATGATAATTCGCCAGAGGCAAAACAAATTTTAACATCTCCAAATATAGGATCTTGAATAGCGGTAAATGTTTTGCCGAAGTAATACTTTCAAAATATATTTCGAAATATTTTTCAAATAAAAAATGCACTCTCACTAAACTTTCTACTATCGAATCAATAGTCGTCAGCACGTACTCAAATTAACATTTAAATGGTAATGATAATCAGTGAATGAAAAGTGGGTTTCCTCTTTCAACAAATTTTTTCAGAAAAGAATATCTTTGCATCTAAACTAAAAAACTCTATGAACCATGGTTAAAATGACACCTTTTCTTATTCAATATTAAAAATGACATTTCCAACAGGTCGCGTCTACACGTACCGAAAAAATGCACCTATTTGTATCGAAATTTCTGTACAAATAGCCCCTTCACGAGGTCCCGCTATTCAAAGTTAAAAAGTCGGGCTATTCGTACTGAATTTCCAGAACATGTTACCACGACCTTAATATTAAGTCTCCGAGTAACTTCATCTTTTATATCTGCCTACTATACTTAAAAATACAAAACTAATAATTAAATAGCAAATAATTTCCAATAATAAAAATGATGGGAATTGAAATTTGCCACTTCTGGTAACTTTTACCAATGTAGTGATGATTTTAGTGCCTTGGTCTACTGACTTTTGAAATCTTGACTACAGCTGTCATCTTTGAAATACGCGAAATGGTCAAACACATTTCAAAGTCATTTACATTCCCAACATGGCCACCTCTCTCTCTGCTCTACAGATTTGCCTACTTATGATTTTTGCTCTTGACCGCGAAGAATATATAAGTAGTACAGGTTAATGTCAATGACAGACTTTGAATATAAATTTTATTTCAATCCATTATCCATATTTCTCAAAATTGTACACGTTTAGTTCAATTACGGATCAATTAGAATTTCTCCTTGTTAACAACGTATAAAATGTATAATACAATTAGTAAATTGATTAATTAAATTAAAGGTCAGACGATTCCACGCGATTTAAAATGTTTGTTTTTATATAATTTTTCTCTATTTGTGCATTAAAGTAAAACGAATATTACCATCACAGAATGTAGAATCTGGGAGTAAATAAAACAGTTGAACTCTTTACAACATGTATCGTTTATACCGCAATTAAATTAGCGTAAAGATATGCTCGAGGAAATCTCGCGTGATAGTAAGTAAAAACGGAATTTAGATTGAACGCAGAAATGTATAAGGTGAATGGCATATTGAATTATTATATCTATATATTATGAAATATTGAAATTATAATTCTTGATAATAATACATATATCATGATTGCAATGGTAAATCAGGTCGAAGGAATCGCCTAGGGCAAAAACGAGGGCGCACGTTTTGGGAACTCAGAAACCGGATTTGGTCAGTTGAGTTGGTATTTGTGGGCCACTGGAACCAAACTCTCACCCGGAAAGAAGAAGTTATCAAGTCTCCTAATTGCAATTATTTGTGTCATCTCGTCAGTCTTGTTTATCTATAGGTATTTCCATATTGGAAAAAATCCAATTCAAGCAAGTTCATTCACCTCTAGATTAATACGAGTATTATACGGAGACGAGCGGCATTTCAGTTGGATTTAAAATGAGAACACAGCTTTCATTTTTGAATAACAAAATTCACGAAGAAATTCGTCGAACAGAAATCTACAGTTTACAATGCATGTTTCGTTCAATTTTCCGGTTTGGAATCGAAATAATCAAATGCTGATCTCTATATTAAAGACCACTGACAATTGGCCATTCATGTTAGCAAAGAGTCTACTGAATGAAAGTTTATCTCACGACTAGATCGTTCTTATGCTTTATATAGCTGTATACAAACTGGTAACAAAACGTGTTAAAAAGATAAGAGACTTTCTAACTGAATAAGTGGGCAGAGTCAAGTGAGCAAAGTAATTCTTTATTATGATAAAAAATATCATTCCTCTTTTAATCTTGTTCGCAAGTGGAATTTCAATTTTTTGTTTTCATTCTCGCATTCCGACTTAAGTCCAGCAAATGAGGAACACATATTTTCAATTAGATATGAAGGAACAAGTTTATTTGTTTAAATTACTTCTTATTCCTCAAATCAAGAAGTCCTGGCTCCTAATTGATCGTTCTTTCTTTCTTTTCAATGGTCAATAGGAGCAAAAGCTGCGACAACACTTAAGTAGAGTCATGAGTCATTTATCTATAATATTGAAAAACTGTCACAAAAAATATCGCGTCAACTAATACTGAAAATTACTTTTTACATAAAAATCAATTAAAGAATAATTATTGTGATGAATTTACACCTTTGAAGATCACAGAAATTACGTTTCAAACAAAAATTAAGTGACAGTGACTGTAATTGGCAGTGAGACTACTAGCCTGGAAATAAGACATTGATCGGCTCGAACAACGTTGTCATGCAGAGAGAAATTAAGATGCACATATATGCGCAGGTTTTTGAGAATGGAGAGTGGAATATGGTTCTTGAACCAACCTTCTCACTCACTTCCTCTTTTTAGAATTTTTATTTTGCATGAAAATCGAAAAACTGACGGGGAAATATAAAAATTTTTACAGGTAAACCTTCCGCAAGCGATGACAAATGTTTGTGTCAGGGTTCATACTCGTGAGGTAAATGCACTAGTAATCGTCACCTTAAGCCAAATTGGAAATTAAAAATGCTCATAATTGTATTCAAAACACAATCCTTATTTCCACAAAGGGCTTAACCGATTGAAGCAGATATAGAAAAACTCTCATGAACACTTCTCATGATATTTGATTGGAGTCAAATTATATTCACGATTGAAATTTCAATCATGCAAATGCGTTAGATATCGCCAGGCACGTAACCAAGTATTACCCTCAGAAAAGTATACTAATTTGATATAAGGATATTTACCAGAGACGATTACCAGTGCATCTTTCTTATGCATTGCTATTTGGGATAACACTGGTTACGAAGGATTTTTACATGAACCGACATTTTTTTTAAAATCAATTTGCTTAAATCAAAATTGAAAAATTCTAAATTTTAAAATTAATCGTTTTGAAAATCATAAACATCATAGAATAAAAAATTATCAATATCTTATTTCAAGACAACAATACAACAATATTACAGAATTCCAAAGTTAACTTCAAGTTCGATTACCCAAAGCTATAGAGTTATCAATTTAAAGCGTTCAAGATTAAAAAATGTATACAGAATCTTTCATATGGCCAATAAGTTTGTGTATAAAACAGTCAAAATTTAACAAACAAAAATGTTGGCCTTCAAAACAAAAATTAGGAATTCATATATCAATAATTGAAGTATTATTTCATTTACATAGAAATTCAATTCAAATTAATGTTATGTAAAAGCATAAGACGTTGAATTTATAAGCATTCAAATCTTCACTCGACCAAAACTAATGACACGGAAACAAAATTATAGAGTGCGGTGGGCCGGCATCGGGAAACGTCTGTTTTAAAATGAGAACAAAAGTCTGAGTATGTAATTAGCAAGTAATTTAAGGAAGCGCCGAAACATCCTTCAATTGACAACAGAATACAATGACTGTATTTAGTGCTTAAGTTAGTATTCATTGTTGAGAGCTACAGTATATCTAATGCTAACAATTAGGTTTAAATCCAATTCTGTATTTTAATATCACTTGACATGAATAATATTATCAAAATTTATAATAAGAAATTTATATTGACATTATATTTATACACATTTCAAGTTCAAATTCTTATGACTGTTCGTATGGTTATAACAGCTAATTTTCAAAACATGAATTGAAACGGTTCTGGAATTTTTTGAAGATTTACATTTAGGCATTTTTGGCATGAGACACTCTACAATTATTTTTATAATTATTTTGAAAGCTGCATATAGTCGTCCCGAAAAATTGGTGGAACTAGAAAAGAGGATAGTGTAGTCGAAACTTAAACTAACCAAACTTAAAAGAAGTATTTCACTATGCTCATCCCAAATGTCGGGACTCTGTGATATTTCAAGAGTCACACTTCGAATTCTGAATAATCGGTTTCTTCAAATTTAGGATTCAATTTTCTAATGTTTTAAGTTTTTAGTAGTTGATTCTATATGCAATATGTATTATATTAGTTCTGAAAATAATCAATTTTAAAATTGTTCTAACCACCTTCCCATTTCACACCCTTCATTCAGATATTTGATGACCCTAAAAAAACATGCATGCCTGGTGTAAAAAAATGTATGTCATTTAAATCCATCTATTCGAATAATATTTACTTTGTTTTAATGTGGGAAAGATGTTAAAGTTGATAAATATTGGTTGCGATACATTTTGGGATAAAAATAAGTTATATTTTCAGATATTACAATTATGAAAAGTTGTTCCACAACTAAGTACACGTAAGCGATCGATAATGATATTCGTACAAAATTTGAGAAGTCCGTATTGACTGAAAAAAAAAATCTGACAACATTTTTTTCACGAAATGACTTCAAACTATCATTAAAGCTAAATTCCATAATGTCACAAAAATATTCTCAAGTAATTTTAGATACATTGATTTGAATCAAATTTTTTTAAATTTTGTTGTGCTTTTCAATGATTTTGAACACGCACACTCATCTAAAGCTGAAAGGAATATAACAATTTAAAAAAACTTTCTATACATAACACAATAATTGAGGTAAATCTATATATGCCAGTTTTTCAAGAGAAAGTGATTCAAAAACATAGAGATTAATCATATACATATACATAGACTGTTAGAAAAATCCAATCGAAGTTTAATACACATATTAGTAAAGTCATTTGGATCCGCGGTAAACTAAATTTAATATACTATCATCTTGTGAAATTAATATACATATATTTTGAAATGGGTAAAACAGCCAGCGTGATTTATATTCAACTAGAAGAAAAAATATATTTTTTCAGATCTAAGTTACCAGCAAAAATGTTCAGAGCAAGCGAACTCATGCCTGTATATCAACAATGCTATTGAAATATTTTGTACCGTGTCTCAACTACCTTGAAATATGAAAAAACTTGAAATGTCGACTTTTTTGGTATTTTCTCAGAGTAATATCAATTTTCTTGACTACTTGATTTAAGATATATCTTACTAGGATTATATCTTTAAATTATTGCAACACATATTGTTTTTTATTTCACGATAAAATTAATTTTAAGGGTCCGAAAGAAGTAAAAATGACTTCCCGTATATCTAAATTTGTGCCTATAACGGAATTATTTTATTTTTATATTGTCCAAGTGTCCTTGAAATTTAATGAAAAATTTGTTTCAAAAAGATTTTACCGGGATTCTTACTCTAAAGACATAAATTTAGGTATAATAGAAAACGTTTTTTAATCAATTCAGACACCGAACATTTTGTTTGTCGTAAAATAAAAAGCAATATTTTAATTTTGACTATTTTCTTGTATTGCTCTGAAACTTGTTCTGAAGTAGGTCGTTTTTGGTGCTATCAAACAGTATATGCGATGGGTCGACAAATGCAACTTTTTTTAAATGAAACTTTATGTGAGTGTTTTTGAATCCAAAAGAAAGTTTTTATCTTTATTAGTGCTAAGAATAAAGAATTATATTTCTTATTCAAATTGGAAATATTTCTAACCAGGGTATAACTGTATAAATATACCTATATTAGATAAACTGATTTTATACCAAATTATTCTAAAAATTGTTAACAATGGATTATTCTGTGAGTGTAAACCATGTCAATTGAAAATTAGAGAATGCACTAGAATTCAAAATATAACGAAATATGCTTAAGAAAAAGTGAACTATAAATTGCAATTTTATTTCAGTGACGTTACAATCACATTTTTTTGGATAAATTTACATGCAGACGCACCTACAGCCAACACGAGACATTTCAATGTTCGTGAGAACAGTTTATCACTCTATATGTAATTATGAATAGAAAAAATTCTTTAAAAAAATGCTACGTGTGAAGAAACTCAGCTAATTACATGAATGTTAATATTTTATCTATTTAATCATTATTCTTGCAATACTGCAATAACTATTGAATTAGTTTAGTAACGAAGAGTTTTTGTTTAATAAGAAAATCAAGTAGATACTTCATGACAATAACAAAATACGAAACTAGAATTAGCAGGCTTGTTAGTGTTAATTAGTTCCTATACAAGTATTGATTCGTGAGTGAAGGTGCCCCACCTGTACGAAGCGTCGACCCCCATCTGAGTTGAAACGAACAAAGGACTGTTTAACGTTCAAGAACTGCATTACACTACTGATAGGGGGCGGGGATGGATTTCGTTACGATTTGTGACGTGGGGAAGGACGGATATTGCTGAATGTAACATCACACATGAAAAAAGTGCATTGAATCGAAAAAAAATTTGAGTTGAAAGGGAAGGGGGGGGGGGTCATATCAATGACGTCACGCCAGGGGGTTCAAGCTTTATGTAATGATCTGTGATGAACAAGAGAAGGGATGTTAAAAATGTTCAAAATAGCGTGAGATAGTTTTTGAACCCCTGAAAAATTCCATGCCTCCAAGTGGGCACATGAGCAACTACTTTCTAAAAACCTATTATTGTTTTGGTATTTTCAATTAAACATTTTTTCCTCAAAATAAATCGAAAAGACTCATTCCCTGTATCGAATGAGCCAAAGTAGAAGAGAAAATCAAATTTTACTAATTTTTCAGAAAAAAAGTTGATAAAAGTAAAATAGTTCAAGATCATAAACTATGTACATAGCCATAATCCTAAATTTCTGATTTAAACCTTTTAAATGAGCCTCATTCGATTTTGTTGACTTTTCGATCTATAAAAATGAAAAATGTTATTTGAATTAAATTAAAAAAATATAAATAAAATGCAATTATTCAAGAATTCGGAGGTTGTTAATCATAAAATTAAATTCGCATAGGCTGGTAAAGTTCTAACCTTGAATTCATGCGACTCCAATCTTGTGGAATTTGGTTCTCCTTGAAATAGGGCATACCCCTATTCTAGATGGCGTGTATAAATTTCCAATTCACCTCAAGGATCCTCTCTCAAACACGATTGTTCACTACACCCCTCATTTCTTCCAATACCTTGACAAAATTAAAACCAATTAAAACCTTAAATAAATTTTTTTATTGAGAACGTATGTATGTATAATGTATATATTATATTGGTACATGAATATTTTTAAGTCGCATCTTTAATTAGCAAATATTTTGCACCTTTCCTCAATTTCGCGTCGCGTGTCGCGAAAACCGGTGCATGGAATTGGAATACTATGTACGGGAATGTAGTACTCACTCTTGCGGTACTCGGGACTCATCAACGCGGTAATGGCTACGAGCTTGGGGCGAGATTTTTTCCCCGAACTTTTTTTTCCAGAGTCGAGCAGATTTCCACGAGGCAATCGTGCCGCGGAACCGGGAGAAAGGTGAGAGAGGTAGTAGAATCGTCTACGACGGACGACACGATACTGGCAAGCAGCACCAGAGAATCGGCTGAAATAACCGATCTGGGTTACCCGGCCATTCGTCTGTCCGTTCGTCATTCTCATATATGCCTTACGTTAATTTCTACCTTTATTCTTTCATTTATTGCCATCAAAGATTTGTCCCACGTAATGGGTTTCCTTCGTAAATCACAGATTACTTGAAAAAGGTCAAGTCTGTTGTAAAAATAAAAGAAAAACTGGCTGGAAAGGGTAATGCAAAATCGGTATCGAACGAGTGGTTTCGTTTATGAAAAAAATTAGCTGTCGAAAATTTACTTGACTGTCTAAGACTTCAGGGTGGACCACAAATTTTAAAGAAATTTTGTGTTAAGTTTATTACAAGGGTCAAGACGATCCTTGAAAGATTAAAAGAGTCCGAGAATTAATCCATGACTCTCAGAATATCTTTCGGCGATTCATCACGATCATTATTGCGACGATTGTCTGTAATGTTGTAATAAACCTAAAACGAAATTTATGGACATTTTTGGTCCATCCTAAAGTCTTGGACAGTCAAGTAAAGTGTGAACAATTAATTTTTTTCTTGTTGATTCAGTGATTTCATTTTTAGCAATGGTCCGTGATAGAATAAATACTATTCGCACAATTTCAATGAATGCGAATGGACGACCCGTCGCGGAATTATCCACGCGCGACAGGTTACACATCAAATTTCCGGTAATGCGGAGAAATCAGGTAGTATCGGTTACCAAAAGAGGGTCAGTGATGATTTTTGAATAACATATGTCTATGTGGTAGTAAAAGCCACGGAAATTGTAACGGTTTTATTCGAAAGCGGATAAAATGTGTTAATATTCGGTTATTAATAGAATAATAGCACACTAAATACAAGGTGTCAAATTTTGATCCAAAAGATGATCAAAGTATATTACTGTAAGCCTTAACCAATTATTTGCTCAACAAATTTCAAACAAATCAGAACCGTTAACTGATTTAAGCACACATCACTACGTCAAAGCGTTGCACAATAAGGCGTATTGAAGAAAATAAAGTTCTTTCTTCGTAGTCCTAATGAAGATGGAAAATTTCTTTTGGGAGTCAAAAACACTCCCCTAGTGATGCATGTCGATTATTTTTAACTTTTTCAAAAATTTCGTCAGATTAAATTAAACCCTTGAAAACCATACTCATCACATCGAGACAAACGATCATTCAGTCGAGATGGTCGTCCCGTCTCGATCGACTTTTTTCACTGAAAATTCTAGATCTCCATTACATTTCAGTTCCATCTAATTATGTTATAAGCAAATCTCGATTTCATCCAAAAATGATCGACATGCATCACTACACTCCCCTAAAGAATTAATTTGCGTAAAATGCAATTGTCTGACTACTCCTTTCTGATTTTTTATGAGATCCAAGTTACCAGATTAAATATTTCACAGCATGTCAGTATATTCCTGTACAGAAATAATACAATTGTAATATTTATTTCATCATACCTCAATCAAAAATTCGATTTTCGACCCGCTTCACAGGCATAGAAAGTCGAATTTTCGAATTCTATCAATTTTCTCGACTATTTGACCACGTAATGTCTGAGATGTCATCAGAAATGTATGTTTGATACACTTCAACAATAAAATATAATAAAGGTTGACATTACAATAATTTTTATTGATTCTGAAATAGAGAAAAATGATCGAATTATTGCTTTTTATTTCATGAAAAAAAATTCTAGACGTCTGAATTGAGTAAAAATGTGTATGTTGTACTAAAATTTGTGTCCGTATAGTGAGAAACCCATACAAAAATTGTAAATAGATTTCTTGCTCAATTTTAAGTTTTAGTTTCAATAGGCAAAATTGCATTTTTTGAATTATTTCCTCACTATACTGATACTTTAGGTATGCTGGTGAATACTTTTATTTCATTTAGACATTCAAAACTCATTTTATCGTGAAATAATAAACAATATTCCACTTTCGAATATTTTTATGTGATTAAAAATCAGTACAAATTATTATTATGTCGACCTTCTTCATATAACATTGACCATAAATTGAAAATACGTTCTCTATAGCATATATCGTATATTTAATGGCTAAGTAGAAGAGAAAATTGATTAAACTCTAAGAAAATAGCGAAAAAGTAGACTTTTCATGAATTCCGTATACTTTAAGGTCGTTCAGACAGTGTACAAAATATTGTAATGACTTTATTATTATACAGGTATGAATTTACTTGTTCTGATATATGTTTCTGATAACTTAGATCTCATAAAAAAATGTATTAGTAAGAAGACGTGTTATTATCCTTATTAGAACTACAAATGAAGAACCTTATTTTTTTTCGATACGCATTATTTCACAACATAGAGAAACAGCTGATAAATACTTAACAAATAAATTAAAACTAAAGTCGGATTCATATCTTGCTAAACAGATTTCAACGGTTTTTTCATTATGCAACTATTTGATTCACTTTTGGATCAATATTTGATACCTTGGGTTTCAGAGTGAGGAACTGCAAAGTGGGTTCGATCGGGAATTTACAATACCAAGCCAGATTTTTCAATTTTTTTCTATGGACTTATCATTCAAACAAAAAGAACGTCAAAATTAGATATTTCACAATTTACATTCTTTTCTCGGAAGGAAAAAAGCTAGATGAAATCAGTGTGTACTAGAATGAAAGTACATATACTTGAGAAATATAGATATTTTGTCGAGGATTCAACCTAATTGTTATAAACAAATTATATAAACAATTACTTGGATGCGGTGCCCAACTGCAGAAGAAACTTTTCTAAGCAAAAAAGCGTCAACCACTCAAGAAAGTAATGTTAAAAATAAAAAAATAACAATAAATTGACTATGACAATTGTTATAAAAATCTTAATGAACAAGTTGTACTTTTTGGATTTTGTTGATCTCGTGGTTTTTTCTTATCGGACTAATTTAAAATCAATTAAAAATTATGATTTGTGACCACCGAAAAATAGTAACGTTAAATATTGTTATTGTTAATAACAATATTATAAATGAAATAATAAAAATAGAAATTGTTAACGGAAAAATCTATTGTTTACACTGAATCATACTGCATGTACCTCAGTGATAATTGTCCACCAAAAAAGTGTGTCACAAACTCCCAATTTTTATTTCAAACGATATTATAAATAATTATTGAATGTACAACTTTTAAAAAGGAAATTTTATTCTCCTACTAAATCATGTTACAATTTTAAAAATTTGTAAACAACGCTAACAAAAACGACGATTCGAAGTTCGTGACATATTTTCTTCGTAGAATATTACTGTTGAGCAACGTGAAGCATGATTTATTAAAAAATAATAATAATTTTTGCGCTAAAAAATACTAAATGTAACATTTGTTTATCATATTGCTATTAACAATGGAAATATATAACGTTCGAATTTTTCCATGTTGCCAAATCATAATTTTCAATTGATTTAAAAGTAGTTTAACAAAAAAGCATTAAAATGAAAAAAATTCGAAAATTTTAAGTTTTTTCACGAAAATGTTCATAAAAATAGTTATTGTTATGTCAAAGTTATTTCGTATTCTAAACAGATATTCGGGAAAAATGTACTATATAAATACCATATAATATATAAGTAAAAAACGTTTAAACAAGCTCCGCAGGCACCCAGTAAAATCGCGGTAAATCACACCTGTGGCCACATCGCACGACCGTGATATATATATATATATATATACTTCTCCTGAAGATCTGGGAATTTTCACTTTAGAAAATGTTGATTTTTTTTGCTGAGAAGCACCGCATCCAAGTTATTGATAACAAAATTTGTTTAGAACAATTGGGTTGAAACTCAAACTGAATAGTTATGCTCCTAAAGTACCAAATCTTTTATTCTTCAGAGAAAAAAAATAATACTGGGAAAACATCTAATTTTGATATTCTGTTTGTTTTCATAATTAAGTCCACAAAATGTGTGTAATTAAAAAACCATGTTAAGTTTTATTCTCAATCATGGTTTACTGCCTAGCATCTCTAACAGAAGACCCATCAAAATCGTTTTAAAATTGTTGGCTGTAATTGATTATGAACTTGAAATCCTGATTCAGCCCACTGTGAACTGGTCTATTCGTCATGATCATTGTGGTAACGATTTCATTTTATGTGACTAGAATTTTATTGAATTTTCCCTGATTCAAATAACCAAAAGTAAGTAATAAATATCCAGATTATTCAGTAAAACGTCACTGCTTTTCTGTGAGTTTTGACTGCTTTGAATTTATAATAGATAAAAGGCAACTTATGTTACATGCTGCATGAGACGAACTTTTCAAGCGAATCTCCCAATACAGCGTTTGAAGCTAATACTTTTAGATCTATGTTAATAAAAGTGGAAAATAATGTTACTCCTTCAAATAAAATCAGCAGGATTTCTCTCAAAATCAGTGACGTACTTCTAGCTGTTGAATCAGTGAAAATTCACGGAGAATCAATGACTATTCGCAGAAATTCCAGCAGTTTTTCATGAATTTCTTGATAAATAAAGTTACTGACCTTCCAGAAAGTATTATTCAAATTTCAATACATTTTTTTACTTAGAAAGAAATGGAATTTAGGGGATAGTGACGGATTCGATCTCAGACAGTAGGTACTGGGTAACCTTCAAACAAGTCAACTATGGAACGATAATCTAAATATTTTCATTATATACTTGGAAATGATTATTGAAATGATCATACTTTTTCTTGTTTTAAGCATCAATTCTACCTTTTCATTTAGTTAGTCCAATACGTTTGCATCAAGATCTAAAAAACCAAATATATGTAAAATGAAAAACAAATTTTTTGTTCAAAAAATGGACGAAATATATTTCGTAAAACGTATTTCAAGCTAGATAGTCCTGGCAAATTTCAAAATCTTGTACTTATTAATATTCAGAGAAAGTATGTGTTTCATAAAATATAAAATAAATTTTAAATAAAACACGTGATTCCGAAAGAAAAATATTAAATATAATAGTATGTAGCTTCTTCCTTTTAGAAATTCAGGATCCTTTCTCTAAACAGTTCTTCCGAACATTTTGGTAGAATCCGAAGAGTCCTATCAAATTTGACCCAGAAGTTTCAGAGTTTCATTTAATTTTATAGCGACCAGCATGCGTAGTGGATAGATCACAGATGCCTCGGGCTACGGAAATTCCTCCTTTTCTTATAGAATACTTTATGAAGGCCTCCTCTAAGATATAATGATAACATAAAAGGCAGGTACAAAAAAAGGGAACGTTTCGTGATAATAAAAATTTTCTCTTCCCTGCTTTCCAATAATAATATTAATGTCAATAATTACTCTCTATTGTTGAGACAATACACTGTATTATGGCTATGTCAAAAAAACATTCACAATTGTAAAATAATTATACACCTAATTTTTATTAAATAAAATATTTCGACATAAGCGAATATTAGAATCACAGAAAAAAGAGGCGTGTTATTTTTTCGAGTTATTTGCAAGAGACTCTGAATTCTTGATGAAAATTGTACTTTATCCTTTCTGCAATATTTGCAAATACTTTCAAATATACAATAGATAATAATTGAGCAAATATTGAATGAAATTATCTAATATTCTATAAAACTATAAAGGTAGTATGATAGAGTGAATTCCAGTTTTATATTCGAAGATGAAATTGATACCTGAAAGTTTCATAATCCCGTTTATTGAATGCGCAAACTGTTTTAAAAATCTTCTGAAATCCGTTGAAAAATGGTGTTCCTACATTACGTAACGTGGAACATTTTACGATATTTTTTCAAGATATTGCATGAAAAATAAGTGGAACTGAATTATGTTTGTTAATCAATCTAGTTAAATGAATGCTTGTTGTCAGTCAGCAGTAGTACTAATTACGAATAGTGATGGAGGTCGAATATGTCGAATTTTTTCCAAAATATGTTCAAGTGAAATCAAAGCTTCCAACACGATATACTTATCGCAACAAGACTTCACTTAACCAAAATGATCGTCTCATCTCGGTCGTTTCTCGACACTACAGATTCTTGATCTGCATCATATACATATTTTCATTCCATCTGATTATGTTTCGAGAAAATCTCGACTTCGTCTCGGAATGATCGACATGCACACCTATCAATATGACCCATTCTGAAAAATATTTTATGCAAGTAAATTCTAGTTTTAATTTTCGAAAAATTAAAATAGAGCAAGTTCCTTTGGATAAATCCAAATATTATTCAGCACAAATGCATAATTACATATAAATGCCAAAAAATCATTTTTGCAAGTACAGTATGTTAGACCACTGAAAGTAATTTTTCCAACCTACTATTCACAGCAAGAAACGAGCATAAAACTTAACGGAAGTGGTAACGATGAACTCCTTAAACAAATAAGGATACAAATATATTACTTCTGAAATAAATAAATAATAAAAGTATCCATAATTATATTATGAATTGTACTGTATATATTGTATTTAATGCAAATGAAAAATTATTGCTTTTAACTATTATTTATTTCTGTCATAATTATGATACATTTAACTGAAGCATGTAACACTAACATTTACTCTTACTTTTGACATTTTCTCAGACTCTAATTAATCGTGTTTTCCAAGTCTGAAACATCTATGTAAGAAAAATGGTAAAGAAACATTCACTTCATAGCAAGAGGCTTCAGAATGAAAATATCATCTCCTTATGATTTTAATTAACTCATAATTGTTTCTGTGTTTAAGTTTACAATTTTCATATATACCATGTTACTGTTATACTGCACTTAGTACTACAAGTATAAGAAATGGTATAATTCACAAGAATTAGATCATCTTTTATCTTCAAAGTTAAGAGAACTTGATACACAATATTACTCCTTGAAGATACATTCGTGATATATTGAAAATTGATATTATAAGATTTCTTCAAAAGTTCTTGAAAGAGGAAACTATTGGCATGAAATAGCGGTTACTTCACACGAATGAACAATGAAATCAATGCACATGATTCCCAGAATAAAATATGCTACATACATTTCTTCGCAAGTCTTTCTACAATTTATTGATGCGTGAGAAATATTTAAATTGTCGACACGGCAATATTTTACGGAAGAATTTTAATATTGAAACTAAGATATCGGTAGACTTTTCTGAAAAATGGTCTATAGTAAACTTGTTTATGTGAATTCAAATGTGTTTTCAAATTATTCCTACAGAGTATACAAATATTTTTTTAAACCCACAAATTTTACATGACAATTCGGAACATTTTACAGTTATTAGTTTACATTCAGGCCAGAAAGTGTAATTCTCAAGTGAAGAACTTTCTTCGGATGAGTTATTGCACAGTAACTTTGCAACTGAATATCATATATGTCTCATAAGCGGATTGTTACGTCTTCATGACGAAACGGTTTTACGTCCAACCTTGCATTAAATCATTTTTCTAGACACTTATCTTCACAGAAGTCATTGACAGGATATATTTAGCTACTTATTGTCGGTTCTTATTTATAACTTTCAAGTTCAACCGGATATAAATAAGCCACCTCTTGCGTGTCGATACAAATTGCTCAATACTATGCACGCATGAAAAAGAAGCTTACTGCATATTAAATAATCTATTGACATCCGGATAGACGAAGATTTTTCCTGTATGCACCTACATATATTTTAAATAAATGATAACTGAATAAGAATTATAGAAATTATCAATATCTTATTCCTTCGACGGAATGAAAAATTATTTTAAGATTAGAAAGTACCCTCTAATCTTCCTCCAAAACATTGCTTTCCAGGTTTTATATTCCTGGGCAGAAACTCTTATACGCTGGTTTAGAGAGCTGTGGAGTATTCAATGAGAATTGTTTAAAACCCAAAAAATGTTGAATGTTCTGATGATAACAAAATTTGAGGGATTGTTGTATTGACCGTTTTTGATGGTTTTATTAACTGTTGACATAGACTTATTATTTATCGTTATTAAGAGATGTTATTGAACGATGATATGAGTAGCTATTATTGACTGTTGATGAGTTTTTTATTTTCAGCCGCGAAGTACAGAGGGGGTTACATTGACGAATCATGATGGTTTATATTTTTTTCATTGTTCATCGTAGCTACTGATTGTTGGTAGGGGTTGCTTTTGGCTCCGGTGTGGGAAAAATTCATGACAGTCTGATATTAGGTCTGACCCGCGTCTGACTTTATCTATGTGACTGTCGAGTATGGACGATCTGATCTGGTCCAGGCCTGGCGCTGCTCAACCAACCAAGAACAATAAAAGGTCTAAGCTCTGTCTGGAAAGGTCTGTTCTCCTCTCCCCATTTTTCGACTCCACAAATAAATGCGCATTTTTCTTTGGCACAAAGTGATACTCAGAGGTCCCGCAAGCCCAATGAAATTTAACACGTATTTGTCATAAGAAAAAATACGTTATTGCGAATTTTATTCAGAATCGATAATATTAGGTATATCAAGTTCACCTTGAAAATATCTGTTTACAATAATTAGCCATAGAATGCGAATCACAAATAACTTTTTGAATTTCACTTCTTTGAGTCTAGTTTGTGGGGTCCAAAAATAACGCCATAAGTGAAAATTTGGATTTTGCGAGTTTTTGGAGCTTACTATTCTTTTTTGCTGTTCCCTTTAGTATGAATTGTTTCTAGTAAATAATATGTTAGTTTATCCTGATCACTAGATGTTTAGATAAATTTTTCCAACAATTAATTATTTATTGTAGCAATAATCGATTACATTGGATCATGATAATTAATTTAAACCTATTATATTATTCATAATAATATTCTCTTGAAATATTCCTAGGAAGTTGCAGTTTTTTTCTTCAGTTTTCCACTTTTTAACCACTTTTAAATTAGAGTTTCGTAATAATTGGTTTCAGGTATCAAAATAATTATTCAAATAATTTATTATTTTTAGTGATATTGTCTTTGAATAATGCTAGTAGGTTGCGTTTTTTCTTAAATATTTCATTTCTCACCTACTTTTCAATTAAGAGTGAAGTAATAATTAATTCAAATTAACAAACATACCCAGGTGGAAAAGTCGGCTTTATGCCGAACCTTACAAATGGCAAAGTACCGCGCCAGGTGTAATTGAGAAACAATGCCAGTACTGCATGTTGGTACCACGCCAAGCGTCGGCATGATACTTCTTTCATACAGGCACGGTACAACGCCAGTACTGAATCCAAGTGCTGGCTAGCAACCGACTTGGGAGTTCTGCCGAGGGTTGCCGCGGTACTGGCTTAGT